>CM035847.1:246485184-246968035 GCA_020510985.1 Pholidichthys leucotaenia | reverse complement strand
AATAGTCCCTGATATTTGGCAGTGCGAGCCCACCTTTGTCTTTGTTTAGCTGTAGGGTTCTATATCTGATTCTAGGTCTCTTACCCTGCCATATGAATCTTGAGATCCTTCTGTCCAGTTCCTGCCATGTTTTTTTGGGAGGTTCTACCGGTATTGTTTGGAAAAGGTATAGAAGACGTGGAAGTATATTCATTTTGACTGCTTCAATTCTTTGTGCGGTACCTAAGAATGGTATCATATTCCATCTTGCTAGGTCAGATTTTATTTTTGTCACCAGTAGATCATAGTTTAGTGTTATAATTTTGTCGAGTTGTTTCGGGATATTGACCCCCAGATATTTCATAGATTCCAACTCCCAGTTAGTTTTGAGTTCATTTAGTGAAAAATGATTTGAGTCATAGTTGAATGTTAAAACTTGGGTTTTATGCATGTTTAATTTGTACCCTGATAAATCTCCATAGTCTGAAAAAACTGAGATTAGTTCTGGTAGAGAAGTGTCTGGCTGCCCTAGGTATATTAAAATGTCATCAGCAAAGAGTGCTATTTTATGTTCTTTCTGACCAAGTGTAATACCTTGAATTTCTTGATTTTGTCTTATCCATTGGCTCAGAGGTTCTATGAAGATTGCAAAGAGCAGTGGAGACAGGGGGCAGCCTTGATGACATCCTCTTTCCAGCTCAAAAGATGATGATAAATTACCGTTAATCCTTATTTTAGCTGTTGGTTTTTTATATAATGCCTGTGTAGTTCTAATGAAGTTGTTATGAAAATTGAAACTGGATGAGATTTTGTAGAGGAAAGACCAGTCAACCGAATCGAATGCTTTTTCAGCATCTAATCCCAATATGACTGCATTTAAGTTATATTTTTTTATATGATGAATTATGTGTAAAGTGCGTCGAATGTTGTCTTGTGTCTGTCTTTGTCTTATAAAACCTGTTTGGTCTAAGTGAATTAGGTCTGTCAGTATGTTTTCTAACCTTTTGGCAAGGATAGTGGTAAAAAGCTTATAGTCCTGGTTTAGTACACTGATTGGTCTGTAGTTGGAGCATTCTAGTTTATCCTTTTCAGGTTTAGGTATGACTGCAATGACCCCTTCTCTCCAGGAGGGGGGGATTTCCCCTGTGTGGAGGACGTAGTTAAATGTTTTCAGGAGGAGAGGAGATAGTTGCTATTTAAAGGTTTTGTACCATTCTGCTGTATAGCCATCTGCTCCTGGGGATTTGTTAGCTTTAAGTTTCATAATTGCTTTTTCCAATTCTTTAGGTTGTATTTCTGACAGTAGGGTTTTATTTTGTGATTCCGTAAGTTGGGGAAGGTTTAATGTGTTTAGGAATGTCTCGGATGTGTTTTTATGTTTTTTGTGGGAGTATAAGTTCTTGTAGTAATTCTCGAAGCTTTTAAGAATATCCTGAATTCTGAATTTTATTTCCTTTGATACTGGGTCTCTGATTTTGTAGATTGCTCTTTCCGTTTGTTGTTTCCTCAATTTATAGGCTAGTAATTTTGCCGATTTACTGCCTGCTTCATAGTGTTTTTGTTTCAGAAATGTAAGTTTCTTCTGGATTTCTATTGTGTAGATCTCATTTATTTGATTTTTAATTTCTTTGATCTTGAGCGAGCCATTAGAATGAGTGTTATCTTTGTGTTCTTTTTCTAGGTTCTTGAGCTCTGATTCTAGTGTGATTAGTTTTTCTTGTCTCAGTTTCTTTTGGGTTGCCAGTTTTGCAATAATTTTTCCCCTTATTACAGCTTTGCACGCATCCCACAGTATTAAAGGGGATACTTCTCCATTATCGTTTTCTTCCAAATATCTGAGAATATCTGATTCCAATTCATCTTTCAGTGGCCCTTTGAGGACACTTGAATTCAACCTCCAGGAAAATGTATTATTTGTGTATTTTTGGATGTTTAAATCCATATAGATCGGACTGTGGTCGGAGAGATCCATCAGTCCTATTTTACATGTTTTTACTCTTCCAATGTCTCTATTAAACATAAAAAAGTAATCAATCCTTGAGTAAGATGAATGTGGCGTTGAATAAAAAGTATAATCTTTTACATTGGGGTTGAATTCCCTCCATACGTCACAGATTCCCATTTCTTTTAGTAGCATCCGAGTATTCCTATTTTCGGTGTTATTTTGATGTGAAGAATTACCTGTTGCATCCCAGTATGGATTCAGTCTTAGACTGAAGTCTCCACCACATATCACTAAACCTTGGGCTTTAGTTATCATTAGGTCGAATACATTTTTATAAAATTTCCATTTAGCCCCTGGTGGTGCATATACATTCAGCAGGGTGATATCTTCTCCCTCTAGCCGCCCAGTTACCAAACTGTACCTCCCTTCTTTATCTTTGTGTTCTGATTTTTTTTCAAATGTAATTTTGGTTGATATCAATGTCGCTACTCCCCTCCTCCTCCCTGATTTATATGAAGATGAAGAGATCATTTTAAACCCTTGTCTACTGAGTTTAGTGTGTTCCACGTCTGTTAGGTGGGTTTCTTGTAAAAATACTATTTCTGCTTTGTCTTTTTTCATTTTGCGTAGAATCTTGGATCTTTTAACTGGATTCAGGATCCCTTTTACATTATATGAGGCTATTTTGGTTACACCCTGTTTCTCCATTGTATTTTCTTATTTAGTATAACAGTGTGGTGGCCCTCTTTTTTGCTACTCAGAAACTGAAAGATCATTAAGAACATAAAAAACATTAAGTACATAATGAACGAAACTTTAAAACAAAAAACTGTCAAAAAAACTTCCTGAGCTGGGGTCTCTTTAAAGACCCTGTAAGAGCCCTGATGGAGTGTGGGCTCTGAGGGAAATTCCTCAAACTCTGTTACGTGCTGAGGGCCCTCTCTTACCCCTGTAAGTTGTCCCATGTTTTTAACGTGAATTTCAGATCCCAATCCGAATTTGTAATGATTTTTTTTTTTTATGCCTATACTCTATGAGCTTGTGTGCACCCTCCCACCCCCATCACAGCAAACATTCACTCTAATACAGTATTTGTTAGTGTGGGGAGAACATGTGGGTCATTGTTACATTTCTATTTTAACATGATTTTTTTTCCCCTTTAAATTAAGAAGACATTTGTTTCTAATGCTAAAACTGCTCCCTGAAAGGTTTTACCACATGCTTTTTCTGCATCTTCTTTAATGTTTGTTACCTTGTAGGAGGGGGGACGGAAGTGCAGAGTGACTGTAAAGAGAAAGAAAAAAAAAAAAAAACCCAAAAAGGTCGCTATTCCTTTCTGGAACTGGAAAGCTTGTCTTTGTAGCTCTGGGGCTGGGTGTTCCCGCTGCTGGCCCGTGGATTTTGAAGGTCTCTGAGTGGACCACGTTTGAGCTCTGATTTTCTCGTTCAGATCCGCTGCGGGTTTAAACACCGTTACCGGGAGACCTCTTCTTGCCATGTCAGTTGTTGCTTCTTCCGCTGAATTGTAGAGACATGACTCTTCCCCGTAAAAGACCCTTAGCTTTGCCGGAAATGGCGTCTGAAAGCGTAGATTCTTTTCCCGTAAAACCTTTTTGGCGTCGTTATATTCCCGTCGCTTTTTAAGAACTTCAGGGGCGTAATCGTGTTCCACGAAGACTTTTCTTTCTTGATGCATAAATCCTTTCTTCTGCCAAGCCCGTCTTACAACTTCTTGTTTTATTTTGAAGTCGGAGAATCTTACCAACACTGAACGTGGGGGCGCTTCCGGGGCTGGCTTTGCGGCTAATGTGCGATGTGCCTTTTCTATCTTCAAATCGGTGGATTGTGGAATATCCAACTTCTCTCTCAATAAGGATTCCACGCATTCTGCCACTGTGTTGAAACCATCTTCAGTTCCTTCTTTCAGACCATGAATTCTGATGTTGTCCCGTCTCTGTCTTCCTTCTTGGTCGGCTAGCTTAGCCTCCAGCCTTGACTGTTTTCTGTGTAAATCCAGTACAGAATCTTCAAGCACTTTTATTCTGTCTTCAGCTTCCAAGATTCGGTTTTCGGCCTGGTCCATTCTGCTGTTCGCCTTTTTTAGATCCTCTCTGAATTCAAGAAATTCGGCCCGAAATCGTTGTAATTCGTCAAATAGCGATTTCAAGCTAATCCTTTTGTTAGCTAGGCCCAGGCACTCCTCTTCTGAACGGAGGTCTGCTGGTTCCGATTCCGCGGCTGCTGTGCGTCCTGATCTGGGGAATGTCAGTTTCCTCTGCTTTTGGTTAGGCATGGTGTTATTGTCTTTTGAATTTTAATCTTCCAAAAATCCGTTAGGTCTGATTTTGAGGAGGTTTTCCTTGGATTGAGTCTGGGAGTTTCACCGTTAGGTTGCTGTCACCATGGCGTCCAGACCGGAAGTCAAAAAAGTTAAATTTTATTAAGTTAAACAAATTGATTTTATTAAAGTAAAACAACATTATTTTTAGAAATTAAAAATATTTGATTTTACTAAGTTAAAAAAGTTCAATTTTATTATGTTCACAAATTGATTGTTCAAGTTGAAAACACTTGATTTTTGTAATTTCAAAAGGTTCAATATTAAGTTAAAAATCTTGACTTAATTAAATTAAAAACTTTTTAATTACTGTTAAATAATATGAATTTTATTTATTAAGTTTCAAATCATTCAATTTTATTAAGTTAAAAAACTTTAATTGTTTAAGTTAAAAAACTTTATTTTTGTAAATTTATAAATCTTGATTTTATAAACTTAAAAAAGTTCAATTTTATTAGAGTTCAACAAATTGATTTTATTAAGTTAAAAATAAAACTTGATTTTATTAATTTAAAATAAACTTGATTTTTTTTAAGTTAAAAAAGTTCAATTTTATTAAGTTCAACAGATTGATTTTATTAAAGTATAAAAACATTATTTTTAAAAATTAAAAATACTTGGTTTTATTAAGTTAAAAAAGTTCAATTTTATTAAGTTCAACAAATTGATTTTATTAAGTTAAAAATAAAACTTGATTTTATTAATTTAAAATAAACTGAATTTTGTAAGTAAAAAAAACGATTTTTGAAAGTTAAAAAAATTGATTTTATTATGTTAAAAAAACTTGATTTTATTAAGTTAAAAATGTTCAATTTTATTAAGTTCAACAAATTGATTTTATTAGTTAAAACTAAAACATGATTTTTGTGTTTCAGAAATTGATTTTATCAAGTTAAAAAACATTATTTTTTAGAATTTATAAAGCTTGATTTTATTAAGATAAAAAAGTTCAATTTTATTAAGTTCAACAAATTGATTTTATTAAGAGCATAAACACATTATTTTTAGAAATTAAAAATACTTGATCTTACTAAGTTAAAAAAGTTCAATTTTATTATGTTCACAAATTGATTTTCCAAGTTAAACACACTTGATTTTTGTAATTTCAAAAAGTTCAATATTAAGTTAAAAATCTTGTCTTTATTAAATTAACAACTTTTTAATTACTGTTAAATAACATGAATTTTGTTTATTAAGTTTCAAATCATTCAATTTTATTAAGTTAAAAAAACTTTAATTTTTTAAGTTAAAAAACTTTATTTTTGTAAATTTATAAAGCTTGATTTTATTAAGTTAAAAAAGTTCAATTTTATTAGAGTTCAACAAATTGATTTTATTAAGTTAAAAATAAAACTTGATTTTATTAATTTAAAATAAACTTGATTTTTTTAAGTTAAAAAAGTTCAATTTTATTAAGTTCAACAAATTGATTTTATTAAAGAATAAAAACATTATTTTAAAAAATTAAAAATACTTGATTTTATTAAGTTAAAAAAGTTCAATTTTATTAAGTTCAACAAATTGATTTTATTAAGTTAAAAATAAAACTTGATTTTATTAATTTAAAATAAACTGAATTTTTTTAAGTAAAAAAAATGATTTTTGAAAGTTAAAAAAACTTGATTTTATTATGTTAAAAAAACTTGATTTTATTAAGTTAAAAATGTTCAATTTTATTAAGTTCAACAAATTGATTTTAGTAGTTAAAACTAAAACATGATTTTTGTATGTTTCAAAAATTGATTTTATTAAGTTAAAAAACGTTATTTTTTGGAATTTATAAAGCTCGATTTTATTAAGATAAAAAAGTTCAATTTTATTAAGTTCAACAATTGATTTTATTAAAGTATAAACACATTATTTTTAGAAATTAAAAATACTTAATCTTACTAAGTTAAAAAAGTTCAATTTTATTAAGTTCAAAAAATTGATTTTATTAAGTTAAAAATAAAACTTGATTTTATTATTTTAAAAAAGTTAAATTTTATTAAGTTAAACAAATTGATTTTATTAAAGTAAAAAAAACATTATTTTTAGAAATTAAAAATACTTGATTTTACTAAGTTAAAAAAGTTCAATTTTATTATGTTCACAAATTGATTTTCCAAGTTGAAAACACTTGATTTTTGTAATTTCAAAAAGTTCAATATTAAGTTAAAAATCTTGACTTTATTAAATTAAAAACTTTTTAATTACCGTTAAATAACATGAATTTTATTTATTAAGTTTCAAAACATTCAATTTTATAAAGTTAAAAAACTTTAATTTTTTAAGTTAAAAAACTTTGTTTTTGTAAATTTATAAAGCTTGATTTTATTAAGTTAAAAAAGTTCAATTTTATTAAGTTCAACAAATTGATTTTATTAAGTTAAAAATAAAACTTGATTTTATTAATTTAAAATAAACTTGATTTTTTTAATTAAAAAAATGATTTTGGTAATTTAAAAAAACTTGATTTTATTATGTTAACAAAACTTGATTTTATTAAGTTCAATAACTTGATTTTATTATTTTAAAAAAGTTAAATTTTATTAAGTTAAACAAATTGTTTTTATTAAATTAAAAAAAACATTATTTTTAGAAATTAAAAATACTTGATTTTACTAATTTAAAAAATTAGTAAAAGTAATTAGTTCACTTACAGGCACCCATGGTCTTTTAACCTGTGAAAGGTGAATCCGAGGTGGTCATTCAGCAGTAGGTACTGCAGTGGGAGTGGGAGTGTCTAGTGTTTTCGGTGGTGGTTCTTTATGAAGACATAGTCTCCAGGTTTCAACGGTTATCCGTTTCTTTCTGTGGGGCAGAGAGAGCTTCTGACAGAATCAAAACATTCTCTGAGATGTTCACCAAGATCTGTGTATTTGTTAGGCGTGGTTAGTGGTGAGAGGTCAGGTAATACATAAGGACGGTGAAAAGCACATTCAAAGAGTGATAATCCTGTCTTTGGGTCTAGTATAGAGTTAATGGTTAGTCTGACTAATTTCAGGGCTTCTGGCCAAGTAATACCCTGTCCATGTGTGGTTTTTGCCAGCACTTGTTTGATTGTACCATTTTTCTTTTTACAAAGCCTGTACTTTGTGGGTGGTAGATACTATGAAATTTGATCTTATTAAGTCTTGAACTGTTTGTGCTGTAAAATGAGTTCCATTATCTGCATAAATCAGTTCTGGAACCCCCAAAACAGAAAGAGCATCATTCAATAGAGTTTCACACACACAGATGCGACATTTGCTGAGGATGTGTGATGAATTCCTGTCCACTTTGCAAAGGTGTCAATCAACACCAAGCAATATTGTAGCTTTCCATTGCTCCTTGAGCATTATTTTATAAACAAATGATGCACTTTTGGCATGTTTTTGTTACTTCTTTCAAAATATTAGGACAGTTTTTCCAACATCCTCATCATTGATTTCCCTCCTGTTGGCACATGATTGGCCATGTGCCACCAGGACAGCTCATCTGTATAATGTGGGTGGCAGAGCAAATTTTCGTCAGGCAAGCCAAATGTATATCTAATTATTTACACATGAAACAAGAGGAAGATCCATATTATCTTGACAGTCTTTTAAAACATCAACATTATTAATAAGACAGACGGTTCCTAAAAGACCAATAGCAGCACAGTGAGTAGCGTTATCAGCCAAGTGATTATCGCAGCTAGACAAGTCAGTGCCATTAGTGTGGGCAGGGCAGTAAATAACTGCCACAGAACATGGTAGCATCAAAACATTACATAGTTGCAACAATTGCTGTCGATGTTTTGCTGGTTTTTCTGTGGAGATGACAAACCCCCAAAGATTCAAGGTAACAGTATGCAGGTGGCATGCGTCATAAGCACATTTACTGTCTGTACAGATAGTTACATTCAGGTTAGTTTACAAATTCTATTTAAGAAAAACAAAATAACTATCTGTGCATTTTTGATATGCTTCAGAATTGATAAATAAGATCAGTTTGTCCAGTTGAACACAGATGGGTTGAATTTGAAATATTGTGTCACATTCTTTCAGTCAAAGGAAAGGCCGACGTTTTGCCTAATTAGAATTTGATTTAATGTTTTACAAGGAATGCCTCTATTTCATGCATTCCTTGGTAAATTATGGAGTGCAATGTAGTTCACCCTGACCCAGCTTGGCCACCGCTGAATCAGGAGAAGCACATTCCTCATTGCTGTCACATTTCTGAAATATGATGTTACCGCACCATTATGTGGTGAGTGTGGTATATATGACTCTTATATCCCATATCTACATATGTTAGAACAAGTGGAAATGTTTTGTGACAGCATATGTAAGGAACTTCACACCTGGAAAGGACAAAGGATCTCCCCCGCCGGGTTAAAGTCAATGGACCTCCCAAGACGCGGTGGCGGAGACGGACTTGACACCTTTACCCCCTAAGGCGAGAGGAGGAGTTCCCATCACCTCCCAAGACAAGGAGAGGAGATAGCAGAACAATGGGGGGGTTAAGATAACGGGGAGATGTCAGCTTTTTCAATGTGTGGCTCTGATGTCAGCTTTTTCAATGTGTGGCTCTATGTGTGCTTGTATTTAACCAGCGAGCGCAGCAGAGACCACTCTCTTGCCTTCTGCCAAGCTCTACACCTGATGAGATTCGATAGAAGAGCTATTCATTAAAAACCCTGTTTTTAATACAAAAATCGCCTCGTTATTTCAGCTCCTCGACACTGGTGACCTTGACGCGAGAATATGGACCGGAAACGTTCTTCAAGCTGCTCATCCATGGTGACTCGGGCATACACCAGCGACGACACAGATGAGGGAACAAGCAGACAGCTGTTCCCCACGACAGAGGGCACTGAGAGAGCTCAACCGAGCTCCAGCACCGCCGTGAGTGCCGAGGCAAGGCACTCTCACCCGGCGGGCACAACAGTGATGGTGTGCACGAACGCCGTTGCTGTCAACCTGCCAGACTTCTGGCGAGAAGACCCCACCTCTTGGTTTCAGTAAGCTGAAGCCCAGTTTATACTGGCGGGCGTCACAGCAGACGATATTAAGTTTTACCATATCGTCTCCAAACTCGACTCCGCCACTTTGAAGTGTGTGCGGAGCTTGGTCCGGCGACCACCAGCCCGGGACAAATATGAGACACTCAAGGTGACCATCGTGGCAAATTATGTCCCGTCAGCGGAGGAAAGAGCCGAGAGGATCCTGGCGGTCTACGGCCACAGAGGGAGCAATCCGAGGACCCTCATGGAGGATTTGCTACAACTCAAGGAGGAGGATAATGATAATTTCCTTTTCCAATTCATTTTCCTCAGCACGCTACCACCGCATTTGAGAGGGACACTCGCCAGTATGAAGTGCAATAATCATCAGGATTTCCGCACACTGGCCAACGAGGCTTACCGGCTCGTCAACGCCTGCAGAGAACGGACACCCACAGCGGCATCCGCAGATCTGAAAACTGACACCCCGAGCCTTGGAGAGACTCAACCCACGGTGACAGCGGCGCGGCCCAAGCGCAACGAGCAGAACGACGTCTGCTATTATCACCACCGCTTCGCAGAGAAAGCCCGCAAATGCGTTCCCCCCTGCAAGTTTACGATGTCGTGGAAACGCCAAAGCCGAGGGCCATTAACAGCAGCGGTTCTCGGCGAGAAGAATAAGCTGTTATACGTGACGGATGGATACACAGGCAAGCAGTTCCTCATCGACACGGGAGCTCAGCTGAGTTTCGTCATGCCGTCCCACGCAGATCGAACCATGGGCACCCGGGGCAATGGAGCAGTGGCAGCCAACGGCTCTGACATCGACACGTTCGGGGAAAAGAGCCTGCACCTCCTCATCCACGGCCGCAGCTACAGATGGACATTTGTTGTAGCAGTGGTGAGCTTTAACTTGTTAGGCGCAGATTTTCTGTGTGCACACGGGTTATTAGTGGATCTTGCAAATAGGCGCCTGGTTAATGCACTATCTTTTGCTTCTATTCCATGCTCAGCTCGAGTTTCTCCACCACCTGTGCAGGCCAACGTCACCACGGCGGGAGGTAAGTTTGAGCAACTCCTCACCCAATTTCCAGCACTCACAACCCCCAAATTCTCAGCCACTGTAGCCAAACACGGAGTTAAACACTTTATTCCGACAACCGGATCTCCTGTTTTTGCCAAAGCTCGCCGCTTAGATGCGGCCAAACTCAACATAGCAAAGGATGAATTTGCAGCTCTCGAAATATTGGGCATTGTTAGACGCTCGAAGAGCCCCTGGGCTTCACCACTTCACATGGTTCTGAAATCCGACGGTTCTTGGAGACCGTGCGGAGATTACCGCAGGCTCAACAACGCTACAGCGCATGACCGCTACCCCATTCCTCACATTCAGGATTTCTCACTACATTTAGCGGGTGCGCGCATTTTTTCAAAAATAGACTTAGTCCGCGGTTATCACCAAGTCCCAGTCCAAGCTGAAGATATTCCTAAAACAGCGGTTATAACCCCTTTCGGCCTTTTTGAATTCCTAAGAATGCCGTTCGGCCTCAAAGGCGCTGCTCAAACTTTTCAACGGATGATGGACGCAGTCCTACGCGACCTACCCTTTGTTTTTGTCTACCTCGATGACATGCTGGTAGCCAGCTCATCCGAGGAAGAACACGAGCAGCACCTCACTACCGTTTTTCAGAGGCTGGAAGAGCACGGACTTGTAATCAATCCAGCCAAATGCAAATTCGGCATATCACAAATTGATTTTTTGGGACATAGGGTCTCCCCGACAGGGGCATTTCCGCTTCCAGACAAAGTTCGTGCGATAGAAGGTTTTCCACGGCCTCAAACGGTTAAATCGCTACAGGAATTTTTGGGGATGGTTAATTTTTACAACCGTTTCCTCTCCCACGCAGCTCAGCTCATGCAGCCCCTATATGACGCACTCAGAAAAAAGAAGGCTTCCAACGCGGTCGAATGGACCCCGGAGCGCGAACGCGCTTTCGCGGAAGTAAAAAACGCCTTAGCTAACGCCACAATGTTAGTCCACCCAGATCCCTCAGCCCGCATTGCTCTGACCACAGATGCTTCTGACCTGGCTATAGGGGCAGTTGTAGAACAACTTGTCAGCGGAGTCTGGCAACCTTTGGCATTCTTTAGCAAATCGCTAAACCCAACGGAACGCAAATACAGCACTTTCGACAGAGAGCTACTAGCGCTTCATTTGTCCATCCGCCACTTCCAGTTTTGGTTAGAAGGGCGGAGTTTCACGGTCTTTGTGGACCATAAGCCGCTCACTTTTGCTATGGCTAAAATTTCAGAACCATGGTCGGGCAGACAACAAAGACAGCTAGCTGCGATTTCAGAGTTCACCACAGACATTCGACACGTAGCAGGCAAACTTAACGTTGTAGCTGAGTGCCTCCCTCGTGCTGTGACACCGCCAGAGCACGAGGAGACAGATTACGCCGCCTCAGCAGCGGAACTCTTCACTAACGCACACACATACGCAGCACCTATCCAGGATGGAATAGATTATGCAGCCATGGCGGAAGAACAAAGCAGTGATGCAGACGTGCGCGCGCTCCTGTCTGGACCAACAGGGTTAAGGCTGGAGAAAAAAGGGTTGCGCGACGGCGTGCCCCCCCTAATATGCGACGTTTCAACCGGCCGACCTCGCCCGTTAGTACCAGCTGCTTGGCGCCGCCGTATTTTCGACGCAATTCACTCCCTCGCGCACCCAGGTGTGCGCGCCTCGGTCAAAATGGTTGCTGAAAAGTTTGTGTGGCCAGGCCTGCGCAAAAACGTAAAAGAATGGGCAAAAACTTGCATTCCTTGTCAACGCGTCAAAATACACAGACACACAAAAGCCCCTCTGGAGCCTTTTCCAATTCCTGCTAGAAGATTCGACCACATTCACGTCGACCTCGTGGGGCCGCTACCTTCCTCCCAAGGTTTCACACACCTGTTAACAATGATAGACCGCACCACGCGCTGGCCAGAGGCAGTCCCTCTAGCGTCAACCACAGCGGAGGAAGTCGCTCGCGTTTTTCAACTTAATAAAATTGAATGTTTTGAAACTTAACAAATAAAATTCATGTTATTTAACAGTAATTAAAAAGTTTTTAATTTAATAAAGTCAAGATTTTTAACTTAATATTGACCCTTTTGAAATTACAAAAATCAAGTGTTTTCAATTTGGAAAATCAATTTGTGAACATAATAAAATTGAACTTTTTTAAATTAGTAAAATCAAGTATTTTTAATTTCTAAAAATAATGTTTTTTTACTTTAATAAAATCAATTTGTTTAACTTAATAAAATTTAACCTTTTTAAAATAATAAAATCAAGTTTTTGAACTTAATAAAATCAAGTTTTTTTAACTTAAAAAAATAAAAAAATTTTAACTTAAAAAAATCAAGTTTATTTTAAATTAAAATCAAGATATATTTTTAACTTAATAAAATGATTTTGTCTAATTGAATAAAATTGATCTTTTCAACTCAATAAAGTCAAATTTTTTAGACTAAAAATATCAAGTTTTATTTTTAAGTTAATAAAATCAATTTGTTGAACTTAATAAAATGAATTTGTCTAATTGAATAAAATTGATCTTTTCAACTCAATAAAATCAAATTTTTTAGACTAAAAATATCAAGTTTTATTTTTAAATTAATAAAATCAATTTGTTGAACTTAATAAAATTGAACTTTTTTAACTTAATAAAATCAAGCTTTATAAACTTAAAAAATAAATTTTTTTAACTTAGTAAAATCAAGTATTTTTAATTCCTAAAAATAATGTTTTTTTATTTAATAAAATCAATTTGTTTAACTTAATAAAATTTAACTTTTTTAAAATAATAAAATCAAGTTTTTGAACTTAATAAAATCAAGTTTTGTTAACATAATAAAATCAAGTTTTTTTAACTTAATAAAATCAAGTTTTGTTAACATAATAAAATCAAGTTTTTTTAAATTACAAAAAACATTTTTTTAATTAAAAAAATCAAGTTAATTTTAAATTAATAAAATCAAGTTTTATTTTTAACTTAATAAAATCAATTTGTTGAACTTAATAAAATTTAACCTTTTTAAAATAATAAAATCAAGTTTTTGAACTTAATAAAATCAAGTTTTTTTAACTTAAAAAAATAAAAAAATTTTAACTTAAAAAAATCAAGTTTATTTTAAATTAAAATCAAGATATATTTTTAACTTAATAAAATGATTTTGTCTAATTGAATAAAATTGATCTTTTCAACTCAATAAAGTCAAATTTTTTAGACTAAAAATATCAAGTTTTATTTTTAAGTTAATAAAATCAATTTGTTGAACTTAATAAAATGAATTTGTCTAATTGAATAAAATTGATCTTTTCAACTCAATAAAATCAAATTTTTTAGACTAAAAATATCAAGTTTTATTTTTAAATTAATAAAATCAATTTGTTGAACTTAATAAAATTGAACTTTTTTAACTTAATAAAATCAAGCTTTATAAACTTAAAAAATAAATTTTTTTAACTTAGTAAAATCAAGTATTTTTAATTCCTAAAAATAATGTTTTTTTTATTTAATAAAATCAATTTGTTTAACTTAATAAAATTTAACTTTTTTAAAATAATAAAATCAAGTTTTTGAACTTAATAAAATCAAGTTTTGTTAACATAATAAAATCAAGTTTTTTTAACTTAATAAAATCAAGTTTTGTTAACATAATAAAATCAAGTTTTTTTAAATTACAAAAAACATTTTTTTAATTAAAAAAATCAAGTTAATTTTAAATTAATAAAATCAAGTTTTATTTTTAACTTAATAAAATCAATTTGTTGAACTTAATAAAATTGAACTTTTTTAACTTAATAAAATCAAGCTTTATAAATTTACAAAAACAAAGTTTTTTAACTTAAAAAATTAAAGTTTTTTTAACTTAATAAAATTGAATGCTTTGAAATTTAATAAATAAAATTCATGTTATTTAACAGTAATTAAAAAGTTTTTAATTTAATAAAGTCAAGATTTTATCTTAATATTGAACCTTTTGAAATTACAAAAATCAAGTGTTTTCAACTTGGAAAATCAATTTGTGAACATAATCAAATTGAACTTTTTTAACTTAGTAAAATCAAGTATTTTTAATTTCTAAAAATAATGTTTTTTAACTTTAATAAAATCAATTTGTTTAACTTAATAAAATTTAACTTTTTTAAAATAATAAAATCAAGTTTTTGAACTTAATAAAATCAAGTTTTTTTAACTTAAAAAAATTTAAAAAAATTAACTTAAAAAAATCAAGTTTATTTTAAATTAAAATCAAGATATATTTTTAACTTAATAAAATGAATTTGTCTAATTGAATAAAATTGATCTTTTCAACTCAATAAAATCAAATTTTTTAGACTAAAAAATCAAGTTTTATTTTTAAATTAATAAAATCAATTTGTTGAACTTAATAAAATTGAACTTTTTTAACTTAATAAAATCAAGCTTTATAATTTTACAAAAACAAAGTTTTTTAACTTAAAAAATTGAAGTTTTTCAACTTAATAAAATTGAATGTTTTTAAACTTAATAAAAAAATCACTTTTTTAACAGAAAATAAAAAGTTTTTAACTTAATAAAGTCAGGATTTTTAACTTAATATTGAACTTTTTGAAATTACAAAAATCAAGTGTTTTCAACTTGGAAAATCAATTTGTGAACATAATAAAATTGAACTTTTTTAACTTAGTAAAATCAAGTATTTTTAATTTCTAAAAATAATGTTTTTTTTTACTTTAATAAAAATCAATTTGTTTAACTTAATAAAATTTAACTTTTTTAAAATAATAAAATCAAGTTTTTGAACTTAATAAAATCAAGTTTTGTTAACATAATAAAATCAAGTTTTTTTAAATTACAAAAATCATTTTCTTAATTAAAAAAATCAAGTTTATTTTAAATTAATAAAATCAAGTTTTATTTTTAACTTAATAAAATCAATTTGTTGAACTTAATAAAATTGAACTTTTTTAACTTAATAAAATCAAGCTTTATAAATTTACAAAAACAAAGTTTTTTAACTTAAAAAATTAAAGTTTTTTAACTTTATAAAATTGAATGTTTTGAAACTTAATAAATAAAATTCATGTTATTTAACAGTAATTAAAAAGTTTTTAATTTAATAAAGTCAAGATTTTTAACTTAATATTGAACTTTTTGAAATTACAAAAATCAAGTGTTTTCAACTTGGAAAATCAATTTGTGAACATAATAAAATTGAACTTTTTTAACTTAGTAAAATCAAGTATTTTTAATTTCTAAAAATAATGTTTTTTTACTTTAATAAAATCAATTTGTTTAACTTAATAAAATTTAACTTTTTTAAAATAATAAAATCAAGTTTTATTTTTAACTTAATAAAATCAATTTGTTGAACTTAATAAAATTGAACTTTTTTAACTTAATAAACTCAAGCTTTATAAACTTAAAAAATAAATTTTTTTAACTTAGTAAAATCAAGTATTTTTAATTCCTAAAAATAATGTTTTTTTTATTTAATAAAATCAATTTGTTTAACTTAATAAAATTTAACTTTTTTAAAATAATAAAATCAAGTTTTTGAACTTAATAAAATCAAGTTTTGTTAACATAATAAAATCAAGTTTTTTTAACTTAATAAAATCAAGTTTTGTTAACATAATAAAATCAAGTTTTTTAAAATTACAAAAAACATTTTTTTAATTAAAAAAATCAAGTTAATTTTAAATTAATAAAATCAAGTTTTATTTTTAACTTAATAAAATCAATTTGTTGAACTTAATAAAATTGAACTTTTTTAACTTAATAAAATCAAGCTTTATAAATTTACAAAAACAAAGTTTTTTAACTTAAAAAATTAAAGTTTTTTTAACTTAATAAAATTGAATGCTTTGAAATTTAATAAATAAAATTCATGTTATTTAACAGTAATTAAAAAGTTTTTAATTTAATAAAGTCAAGATTTTATCTTAATATTGAACCTTTTGAAATTACAAAAATCAAGTGTTTTCAACTTGGAAAATCAATTTGTGAACATAATTAAATTGAACTTTTTTAACTTAGTAAAATCAAGTATTTTTCCATCCATCCATCCATCTTCTACCGCTTTTCCGGAGGTCCGGGTCGCGGAGGCAGCAGTTCAAGCAGAGAAGCCCAGACTTCCCTCTCCCCAGCCACCTGCTCCAGCTCTTCAGAGGGGATACCAAGGCGTTCCCAGACTAGCTGGGAGACATAGTCTCTCCACCGAGTCCTGGGTCTGCCCCGGGGTCTCCTCCCAGTGGGACGTGCCTGAAACACCTCAAGTGGGAGGCGTCCAGGAGGCATCCTAATCAGATGCCCATACCACCTCAACTGACTCCTTTCAATGTGGAGGAGCAGCGGTTCTACTCTGAGCCTCTCCCGGATGACTGAGCTCCTCACCCTATCTCTGAGGGTGAGTCCAGCAATCCTACGGAGAAAGCTCATTTCAGCCGCTTGTATCCGCGATCTCGTTCTTTCGGTCATTACCCAAAGCTCGTGACCATAGGTGAGAGTAGGAACGTAGATTGACTGGTAAATCGACAGCTTTGCCTTAGAACTAAGCTCCCTCTTCACCACAACAGACCGGTACAACGTCCGCATCACTGCAGATGCTGCTCCAATCCGTCTGTCGATCTCTCGCTCCATTTTCCCCTCACTCGTGAACAAGACCCCAAGATACTTAAACTCCTCCACTTGGGGCAGGAGCCTGTCCCCAACCCGGAGAGGACAATCCACCTTTTTCCGGCTGAGGACCATGGACTCGGACTTGGAGGTGCTGATTCTCATCCCAGCCGCTTCACACTCAGCGGCAAACCGTCCCAGCAAGAGCTGTAGGTCATTGCTGGATGAAGCCAACAGGACAACATCATCTGCAAACAACAGAGATGAGATCCTGTGGTCACCAAGCATGACACCCTCCATTCCCTGGCTGCGCCTAGAAATCCTGTCCATAAAAATTATGAACAGGACCGGTGACAAAGGGCAGCCCTGGCGGAGTCCAACTCTCACTGGGAATGACTCCGACCGAGTGTTGGCAATGCGAACTAAACTCTCACAACGGTCGTACAGAGACCGAATAGCTCGTAACAACAAGCCCGATACCCCATACTCCCGAAGCACCCCCCACAAAAATCCACGAGGGACGCGGTCAAATGCCTTCTCCAAGTCCACAAAACACATGTAAACTGGTTGGGCAAACTCCCACGAACCCTCAAGAATTCTCGAGAGGGTAAAGAGCTGGTCCGATGTGCCACGGCCAGGACGAAAACCACATTGCTCCTCCTGAATCCGAGGTTCGACCAACGGCCGGACTCTCCTCTCCAATACCTTGGCATAGACCTTCCCAGGGAGGCTGAGGAGTGTGATCCCTCTAAAGTTGGAGCACACCCTCCGGTCCCCTTTTTTGAAGAGAGGAACCACCACCCCGGTTTGCCATG
The DNA here is from genome assembly GCA_020510985.1 of Pholidichthys leucotaenia. Taxonomy (NCBI): domain Eukaryota; kingdom Metazoa; phylum Chordata; class Actinopteri; order Cichliformes; family Pholidichthyidae; genus Pholidichthys; species Pholidichthys leucotaenia. The sequence goes on along the minus strand of CM035847.1, from coordinate 246,950,355 downwards.
CCAAAGGCACTGCCCCCGACCTCCACGCAATGTTGCAGAGGCGTGTCAACCATGACAACCCAACAACATCCAGGGCCTTGAGGTACTCGGGGCGAATCTCGTCCACCCCCGGGGCCCGGCCACCAAGGAGATTTTTAACCACCTTGGCGACCTCAGCCCCTGTGATAGGCGAGTCATCCCCCTCGTCCCCAAACCCTGCTTCCTCTGTGGAAGGCGTATCAGTGGGATTGAGGAGATCCTCGAAGTATTCCTTCCACCGCCCGACGATATCCCCAGTTGAAGTCAACAGTGTCCCATCCGCACCATACACAGTGTGGACGGGGAGCTGCTTTCCCCTCCTGAGCCGCCGAACAGTTTGCCAGAATCTCTTTGAAGCCGACCGAAAGTCTTGTTCCATGGCCTCACCGAACTCCTCCCATACCCGGGTTTTTGCTTCAGCAACCACCCGAGCTGCACTCCGCTTGGCCTGCCGGTACACCTCAGCTGCTTCGGGAGTCCCACAAGCCAACCAAGCTTGATAGGACTCCTTCTTCAGCTTAATGGCCCCCCTCACCACTGGTGTCCACCACTTGGTTCGGGGGTTGCCACCACGAGATGCACCGACCACCTTGCGGCCGCAGCTCTGGGCTGCCACTTCAACAACAGAGGTGGAGAACATGGCCCATTCAGACTCCATGTCTCCAGACTCCCTCGGAATGTGGTTGAAGTTCTTCCGGAGGTGGGAGTTGAAGACCTCCCGGACAGGGGCCTCAGCCAGACGCTCCCAGCACACCCTCACTATACGTTTGGGTCTACCAGGTCTGAATGGCTTCCTCCCCTGCCATCGGATCCAACTCACCACCAGGTGGTGATCAGTTGACAGCTCTGCACCTCTCTTTACTCGGGTGTCCAAGACATACGGTCGCAGGTCTGATGATACGATAACAAAATCGATCATCGACCTGCGGCCTAGGGTGTCCTGGTGCCAGGTGCACATATGGACACCCTTATGCTTGAACATGGTGTTCGTTATAGACAGACTGTGGTTAGCACAGAAGTCCAATAACTGAACACCACTCGGGTTCAGATCGGGCAGGCCGTTCCTCCCAATCACCCCCCTCCAGGTTTCACTGTCGTTGCCCACGTGCGCATTGAAGTCCCCCAGTAGGACAATGGAGTCTCCAGGAGGAGCACCCTCCAGCACCCCAGTCACAGACTCCAAAAAGGGTGGGTACTCTGAAACATCATTTGGTGCATAGGCACAAATGATGGTCAGGACCCGTTTCCCAACCCGAAGGCGCAGGGAAGCAACCCTTTCGTCCACCGGGGAAAACTCCAATATAGAGGCAGCAAGGTGGGGCGATACAAGAATACCTACCCCTGCTCGTCGCCTCTCGCCCGGGGCAACTCCAGAAAAGGCCAAGCTCCAGCCCCTCTCCAGGAGACTGGTTCCGGAACCGGAGCTGTGTGTTGAGGTGAGGCCAACTATATCTAGCCGGTATCGCTCAATCTCGTACACCAGCTCAGGCTCCTTCCCCACCAGAGAGGTGACATTCCACGTACCAAAAGCCAGTTTAGAAAGCTTGGGATCAGTCCGCCAAGGTCTCCGCCTTTGACTGCCACCTAATCCACATAGCACCGGACTTCCATGATCCCTCCTGCAGGTGGTGAACCTACTGGAGGAAAATCAAGTATTTTTAATTTCTAAAAATAATGTTTTTTAACTTTAATAAAATCAATTTGTTTAACTTAATAAAATTTAACTTTTTTAAAATAATAAAATCAAGTTTTTGAACTTAATAAAATCAAGTTTTTTTAACTTAAAAAAATTAAAAAAAATTAACTTAAAAAAATCAAGTTTATTTTAAATTAAAATCAAGATATATTTTTAACTTAATAAAATGAATTTGTCTAATTGAATAAAATTGATCTTTTCAACTCAATAAAATCAAATTTTTTAGACTAAAAAATCAAGTTTTATTTTTAAATTAATAAAATCAATTTGTTGAACTTAATAAAATTGAACTTTTTTAACTTAATAAAATCAAGCTTTATAATTTTACAAAAACAAAGTTTTTTAACTTAAAAAATTGAAGTTTTTCAACTTAATAAAATTGAATGTTTTTAAACTTAATAAAAAAATCACTTTTTTAACAGAAAATAAAAAGTTTTTAACTTAATAAAGTCAGGATTTTTAACTTAATATTGAACTTTTTGAAATTACAAAAATCAAGTGTTTTCAACTTGGAAAATCAATTTGTGAACATAATAAAATTGAACTTTTTTAACTTAGTAAAATCAAGTATTTTTAATTTCTAAAAATAATGTTTTTTTTTACTTTAATAAAATCAATTTGTTTAACTTAATAAAATTTAACTTTTTTAAAATAATAAAATCAAGTTTTTGAACTTAATAAAATCAAGTTTTTTTAACTTAAAAAAATAAAAAAAATTAACTTAAAAAAATCAAGTTTATTTTAAATTAAAATCAAGATATATTTTTAACTTAATAAAATGAATTTGTCTAATTGAATAAAATTGATCTTTTCAACTCAATAAAATCAAATTTTTTAGACTAAAAAATCAAGTTTTATTTTTAAATTAATAAAATCAATTTGTTGAACTTAATAAAATTGAACTTTTTTAACTTAATAAAATCAAGCTTTATAATTTTACAAAAACAAAGTTTTTTAACTTAAAAAATTGAAGTTTTTCAACTTAATAAAATTGAATGTTTTTAAACTTAATAAAAAAATCACTTTTTTAACAGAAAATAAAAAGTTTTTAACTTAATAAAGTCAGGATTTTTAACTTAATATTGAACTTTTTGAAATTACAAAAATCAAGTGTTTTCAACTTGGAAAATCAATTTGTGAACATAATAAAATTGAACTTTTTTAACTTAGTAAAATCAAGTATTTTTAATTTCTAAAAATAATGTTTTTTTTTACTTTAATAAAAATCAATTTGTTTAACTTAATAAAATTTAACTTTTTTAAAATAATAAAATCAAGTTTTTGAACTTAATAAAATCAAGTTTTGTTAACATAATAAAATCAAGTTTTTTTAAATTACAAAAATCATTTTCTTAATTAAAAAAATCAAGTTTATTTTAAATTAATAAAATCAAGTTTTATTTTTAACTTAATAAAATCAATTTGTTGAACTTAATAAAATTGAACTTTTTTTAACTTAATAAAATCAAGCTTTATAAATTTACAAAAACAAAGTTTTTTAACTTAAAAAATTAAAGTTTTTTAACTTTATAAAATTGAATGTTTTGAAACTTAATAAATAAAACTTATGTTATTTAACAGTAATTAAAAAGTTTTTAATTTAATAAAGTCAAGATTTTTAACTTAATATTGAACTTTTTGAAATTACAAAAATCAAGTGTTTTCAACTTGGAAAATCAATTTGTGAACATAATAAAATTGAACTTTTTTAACTTAGTAAAATCAAGTATTTTTAATTTCTAAAAATAATGTTTTTTTACTTTAATAAAATCAATTTGTTTAACTTAATAAAATTTAACTTTTTTAAAATAATAAAATCAAGTTTTATTTTTAACTTAATAAAATCAATTTGTTGAACTTAATAAAATTGAACTTTTTTAACTTAATAAAATCAAGCTTTATAAATTTACAAAAACAAAGTTTTTTAACTTAAAAAATTAAAGTTTTTTAACTTTATAAAATTGAATGTTTTGAAACTTAATAAATAAAATTCATGTTATTTAACAGTAATTAAAAAGTTTTTAATTTAATAAAGTCAAGATTTTTAACTTAATATTGAACTTTTTGAAATTACAAAAATCAAGTGTTTTCAACTTGGAAAATCAATTTGTGAACATAATAAAATTGAACTTTTTTAACTTAGTAAAATCAAGTATTTTTAATTCCTAAAAAATAATGTTTTTTTTACTTTAATAAAATCAATTTGTTTAACTTAATAAAATTTAACTTTTTTAAAATAATAAAATCAAGTTTTTGAACTTAATAAAATCAAGTTTTTTTAAGTTAAAAAAATAAAAAAATTTTAACTTAAAAAAATCAAGTTTATTTTAAATTAAAATCAAGATATATTTTTAACTTAATTAAATGAATTTGTCTAATTGAATAAAATTGATCTTTTCAACTCAATAAAATCAAATTTTTTAGACAAAAATATAAAGTTTTATTTTTAAATTAATAAAATCAATTTGTTGAACTTAATAAAATTGAACTTTTTTAACTTAATAAAATAACTGGAGACACACACACGTGCCTCTCCTCTCCTTCTCTGAGAGCCGAGGGCTCGCTCCCGGCGCGCACGTACAGCGCTGGGAGAGGAGCTCGTGACGGCGGTATGATTAATAAAAGCCTACTTACTTACTACTTACTCTCCAACGGCGACGAGTCCGCCTACAGGAGAGAGGTGGCCCAGCTGGCGTCCTGGTGCAGCAATAACAACCTGCAGCTGAACGCTCTGAAGACAGTGGAGATGATTGTAGACTTCAGGAAAGTCACTACTCCTCTGCCCCCCCTCACCCTCTCAGGCTCTCCCATCACCACTGCTGATTCCTTCCGCTTCCTAGGCACTACCATCACCAGGGACCTCAAATGGGAGCTGACCATCAGCTCACTCATCAAAAAAGCCCAGCAGAGGATGTTCTTCCTGCGGCAGCTGAGGAAGCTCAAGCTACCCACCAAGATGTTAGTGCAGTTCTACACAGCCATCATCGAGTCCATCCTCACCACCTCCATAACCGTGTGGTACGCAGGAGCCACTGCCAGGGACAGACTAAGGCAGTCAATTTTTTTTCAATTTTATTAAGTTCAACAATTTGATTTATTGAATCAAAAATAAAACTTGATTTTAGTGAGTTACAAAACTTGAATTTTAAAAGTTAAAAAGCTTGATTTTATGACATTAAAACTTGATGATTTTAAGTTAAAAAGGTTCAATTTTATTAAGTTGAACAAATGAAACTTGATTTTTGTAAGTTTTGTAAGTTTACAGCAAACTTGATTTTTGTCATTTAAAAAAGCTTGATTTTATAAATTTGATTTTTCTTAATTTATTAAGTTAAAAAAGTTTCAGTTCTTTAGATAAAAAAGGTCAATTTTATTAAGTTAAAAAAATTAATTTAACTAAAAAGAGTTCAGTTTTATTAAGTTCAACAAATTGATTTAATTAAGTCAAAAATAAAACTTGAACAATCAATTTTATTAAGTTAAAAATAAATTTATTAAGTTATAAATAAATCTTGATTTTATTACATTAAAAAGTTCAATTTTATTAAGTTCCAGAAATTGATTTTGAGTTAAAAATATAACTTGATTTAATTAAGTGAAAATATCTTGAATTTTTTAAGTTAAAAAAATTGAATTTTATTTATTAAGTTTACAGCAACCTTGATTTTTGTCATTTAAAAAAGCTTGATTTTATAAATTTATTTTTTTTTTATTTTATTAAGTGAAAAAGGTTCAGTTTTATTAAGTTCAAAAAAATTGATTAAATTAAATCAAAAATAAAACTTGATTTTATTAAGTTAAAAACTTGATTTTATAAAAAAAAGTTCAACTTTATTAAGTTCAAGAAATTGATTTTGAGTTAAAAATAAAACTTGATTTTATTAAGTGAAAAAATCTTGAAACATGAATTTTATTCATCAATTTAAATAGTTGAATTTTGTTAAGTTTAAAAAAACTTTTAAAAATGGTCAATTATTATTTAGTTCAACTAATGAATTTATTAAGGTAAAAATAAAACTTTATTTTATTAAGTTATAAAACTTGATTTTTGAAATTTTAAAAAAGTTATCTGATAAAAACTTTTATTTTATTTAAATTGATTTTGAGTTAAAAATATAACCTGATTTTATTAAGTGAAAAAATCTTGAATTTTGTTAAGTTATAAAAATTGAATTTTATTTATTAACTTTACAGCAACCTTTATTTTTGTCATTTAAAAAACTTGATTTTAAAAATTTAATATTTTTTAATTTATTAAGTTAAAAAGGTTCAGTTTTATTAAGTTCAACAAATTTATTAAATTAAGTCAAGAATAAAAATTGATTTTATTAGTTAAAAAAGTTCAATTTTAAGTTTAAAAATTAATTTATTAAGTTAAAAATAAATCTTGATTTTATTAAATTAAAAAAGTTCAATTTTAATTATTGTGTTAAAAAAGCTGATTTTTTTAAGTTCAAAAAAACTATCTTGTTTATAATTTAAAAAAATTAATTTTATTAATTAAAAAAGTTTGAATTTTGTGAAGTTAAAATGAATTTTATTATTTATTTAAACAAAATTGATTTTTGTAATTTAAAATAACAGGATTTTAATAAGTTTAAAAAAGTATTTTATTGATTTAAAAGAGTTTGATTTTTTTAAACCTAAAAATAAAAGCTGATTTTTGTTAATTTAAAAAAATTGATTTTATTAAATTAACAAAATTGATTTTTTTTTGGTTCAAGTAATTGAATTTTTTTTTAATTAAAAAAAATCAAACAAAATTCAAGATTTTTTCACTTAATAAAATCAACTTTTATTTTTAACTCAGAATCCACTTTTATTAATGAACTTAATAAAATTGAACTTTTTTAACTTAATAAAATAAAGGGTTTTTTTTTTTAAAAAATACATTTTTTTAACTTTATAAAATCAAGTTTTTAACTTAATAAAATTCAAATATTTAAACTTAAAATTGAAGCTTTTTTAAAATTACATAAAATTCTAATTTTTTAACTTAAAAAATTAATTTTTTAATTTAATAAATTCAAGTTTTTTTAAACTTACAAAAATCAAGTTTCATTTGTTGAATTTAATAAAATTGAACTTTTTTAACTTAAAAAATCAAGCTTTTTAACTTATAAAATTAATGTTTTTTAACTCAGTAAAATCAAGTTTTATTTTTGATTCAATAAATCAATTTGTTGAACTTAATAAAATTGAACACTTCTTAGTTAAATTATTTTTTTTAACTTAATAAAATTTAACTTTTTTAAATTAAGAAAATGAGTTTTTTTTACTTTATATAATCAATATTTAAACTTAATAAAATTGAACCATTTTATCATAATAAATTAAAGTTTTTTTACATTTATAAAATCAAGCTTTTTAGATGACAAAAATCAAGTTTGTTTTAAACTTAGTAATTAAAATTTAACTGTTTTCACGTAAAAAAATCAAGATTTTTTAACTTAATAAAATTAAGTTTTATTTAATCAAGATTTTTTAACTTAGAAAAACCAAGTTTTTTAACTTAGTATTCACTTAATAAAATTAATTTGTTGAAATTAATAAAATTGAACTTTTAAACTTAATAAAATCAGGTTTTTTTAACTTAATAAAATTGAACTTTTTTAACTTAATAAAGTCATTTTTTTAACTTAATAAAATTAAGTTTTATTTTTAAAACAATAAAATCAATTTGTTGAACTTAATAAACGAACTTTTTTAACTAAATAAAATCAAGATTTATTTTTACTTAATAAAATCAATTTGTTCAGTTTTATTAAGTTCAACAAATTGATTAAATTAATTCAAAAATAAAACTTGATTTTATTAGTTAAAAAAGTTCAATTTTAAGTTTAAAAATTTATTTAGTTAAAAATTGTTGGAAAATGTTTAAATGTGTTAACATTTCATAATGAACAATGCTTGTGTAACTGTTTTTTTCTCTGTGCTGTACCTGACACAGGAACTGCTGAAGTAATATCTTTGCATGAGAAGTTTAATCTGCCCTGTAACAGTGTAGCCAGACACACTGGAGATGCTTATGTTAGCCAACTATGTTTATACCTTATATGGAGTTGTTTCCCTTTTTCTGTCTCGCGAGATGAGAATTTGTTATGTGATTTTGTGCTTTCTGGTCCTCCCAGTGTGGGAGCAGCAGATGCTTTTTCTGTCATGTATAAAAGGGAGGTGCTGACTCTACGCACCAGCATTCACTCCCATCTGTAACCAGAGGTGTGTTGTGATTTGCTCCTTGCAAGTAAAAACCTTTGATTATATTTATGTCTCGAGTCTGATTAAGGTACGAACCTAACAGAGTACTATCATTTCTATGAGTCTTGAGTTTCAGATTCCTGACATTCGTGGTGCCGTGACCCGGATGGCCAATATCCAGACGGAGTGGGGGAACAGCCGGATCTCCAGGTTGAAAAGTCCATGCATGGCCTGACCTAACAGTCAGTTTTGGAAACCCGCCTTCAGGGAACTCTGTGAGCGACGGTACCCTGACTCTGTCTGGTGACGGCCATCCGCATAACAGAGTCCTGGAAGTGAGTGAATTTTATTCTCCTATTTTGAGAAGAAAGCCTATTGTCATTATCAAGAACCACAGGTCAGCTGACGAGCAAGTAATGGTAGTATAAGCTGGCGTCCTGTACTTTTCCTGTTGGTTAAAACTATTGCAGGAATGCAGTGGTTTTAGGAAGTAGTGTGACGGCGATTCACAACTACTAAGTGGTCAGGTTTAAAAATAAAAAGGGGTTGTAGGAAGTAGTGTGAGGGCGATTCGCAACTACTTAGTGGTCAGGTTTTAAAAATAAATAGGGTGAAGGAATTCACCCAAAATTGGGCAGTAATAGTGTTACAGTGGGCGTACTGATAACGTTCCTGACCACGAACCCATCCCAAATTGGGCAGTAATAGTGTTACAGTGGGCGTACTGATAACGTCCCTGACCACGCGATAATGGGAAATTGTGCTGGAAAATCGGATAGGCAGACGAATAAACAAAGGAAGAAAGAGGACATAGCGTGCAGGACTGTTAAAAATTTTAATGACAGAAAAAAATGAAAAACAACAAGTGAAGGATCCGGATACTATTTAATCACTGCTGCAAGTGCTATTTGTTTTATATTGGTAATCTGTTGTTATTTGTTTTATATTGGGAATGCTGTGAGTGAGAAAGGAAAACTTTATAAAAAAAAAAAAAAAGAAAAGGGCATTTTTGCTCAGTACAGTTGTGGAATGTGAAAGGAGGGGCTGCTGGAGGAGCAGCTCTCTCTCTCTCTCTCTCTCTCTCTCTCTCTCTCTCTCTCTCTCTCTCTCTCTCTCTCTCTGGTCCCCTTTTTGCCTCAGGGGCGGGGGAGAGGCAGATTTGGCCTGTAGAAAAAACAGAAGTGTGAATTTTTGCTCAGCTCAGTTGAAGAATGCAAGAGGCGGGGCTGTGTGCCTCACAAGACTTGGGAGATGCTGAGTTGTATAAAGGAAATATGAAAAAACAATGGGATTCAACAGTGACTCAAATGCTTAGTGATACATTACCCAAAGACAGAAAGGGGGTTAAAGCAGAATATGATAAATTGTATCAGAAATTGAGGGAAGACGACATTCTAAATTTAAATAAGGAGGACAGTTTGACCCAGTTTTTAATGGATTTGGAACAAAGAAGACTAGATGATATACAATCTATGAAAGATATGGATGTTACAGGATTTTTGGTGAAAAGAAAACATAAGTATCATATTGAGGAGTGTGAACGTGAGCACAGGCTGATTCATAATTTGGCTATATGCTCTGCTGCAATGAATGGTGTGAAATTGATGAAAGCACAGGTGGCTGAGAAGGAGCAGGATCAGCACATGATGAAGAGGGAGATAGACAGTGGTTTGATGCAGGAGTCAGCAGCGGTTGGCCCAGTGAGGTGTGTGAGTGAGACAGAGAAGAATCAGTTGGACAAACAAAAGGCAGAGGTGTTGTCTCTCTACCCTAATTTGGAAGATTAGAAAGGGGAATTGCCCCCTCCGCCATATCGTGTTAATCAGATGCCTTTGGTTAAGTTAAAAGAAGGATTAGTGGAAGTTGAGGAGGTGACATCACAGGAACAATGTGAACAGTTGAAAGGTTGGCTGGAAACTCAGACAGAGAAAATGCAGGCAGGCAGACGGGAGATGGACAAGTTGCAGGAAGAGCTTGAAAGATTAAGGAAAACTCCGTGGGAGAATGGCTGCAGAATTTTGAAGCTGGTGTAACTAATTTGCAAAGACAAACAGGATTCTCAGTATAGTTTATGCTCTAATACTGGCAGTGTGGAATCAGGTGTAGTAGATGATGAAGGCACAGTCTTAGCGTCGACGGAAAAACTTACAACAAAAAGAGATAAATATCAAAACCAACCGAGCATCGAACCATTATTAAATGAAAAAGATAATCCTTCCCCAACTTATCAATGCCACGATCCTAAGGAGGGTCCATACGGCAAATTATTTAAAGAAGCCCAAAAGGTTGGGAAATGGAGGAGGCAAATAAAATCATAATAATTAGACCATAATATAATATATGTTCTCTGTTTGTGTGTGTGTGTGTGTGTGTGTGTGTGTGTGTGTGTGTGTGTGTGTGTGTGTGTGGTTGATCTGTGAAGAAAGTGGTCTAAATATGGGTACTTTTACAAGGTTTTGGGTTTTTATTTTTTCAATTTAACTGTGTGGGGTCTTGATTAATGTTGCGTACGTGATAAACTGTTTACATATTTTTTAAAAAAAGCAATTTTGACGCATTACTGACCTTTGTCCTTGACTGAAACATGACAGCGCACTTTATAGAAAAAAGGACTGACGTGTGACAATGTGACTACAGGCCATGCTATGATCATATTATGATGTCATTTTATAATGCCTAATCACTGAAGGTTTTATGTTTACCCTATATCACATGATTTAAAGCACAGAGGTTCAAAACAGATGGAAAATTAATGTGTCTGTGCATATGATCTGCCAGAGGCTATGGATTATCAGACAAAGGTTTTGGAGAAAGAATCCTTAAATTGATAAGCATTTTTTGAAGCCAAGTATGACTTTGTATGACATTGTAGATAACATAAGGTGTACTGATTCAAATGACTTTGACTTTACAAATGTAATGTTTATATGGTTTTATACTGATGTTACTCACCACATAATGGTGCGGTAACAATATATTTCAGAAATGTAACAGCAATGAGGAATGTGCTTCTCCTGATTCAGCGGTGGCCAAGCTGAGTCAGGGTGAACTACATTGCACTCCATAATTTACCAAGGAATGTATGAAATAGGGGCATTCCTTGTAAAACATTAAATCAAATTCTAATTAGGCAAAACGTCCGCCTTTCCTTTGACTGAAAGAATGTGACACAATATTTCAAATTCAACCCATCTGTGTTCAACTGGACAAACTGATCTTATTTATCAATGCTGAAGCATATAAAAAATGCACAGATAGTTATTTTATTTTTCTTAAATAGAATTTGTAAACTAACCTGAATGTAACTATCTGTGCCGACAGTAAATATGCTTATGACGCATGCCACCTGCATACTGTTACCTTGAATCTGTGGGGGTTTGTCATCTCCACAGAAAAACCAGCAAAACATCAACAGCAATTGTTGCAACTATGTAATGTTCTGATGCTACCATGTTCTGTGGCAGTTGTTCACTGCCCTGCCTACACTAATGGCACTGACTTGTCTAGCTGCGATAATCGCTTGCCTGATAACGCTACTCACTGTGTTGCTATTGGTCTTTTAGGAACCGTCTGTCTTATAAATAATGTTGATGTTTTAAAAGACTGTCAAGATAATATGGACCTTCCTCTTGTTTCATGTGTAAATAATTAGATATACATTTGGCTTGCCTGACGAAAATTTGCTCTGCCACCCACATTATACAGATGAGCTGTCCTGGTGGCACATGGCCAATCATGTGCCAACAGGAGGGAAATCAATGATGAGGATGTTGGAAAAACTGTCCTAATATTTTTGAAAGAAGTAACAAAAACATGCCAAAAGTGCATCATTTGTTTATAAAATAATGCTCAAGGAGCAATGGAGAGCTACAATATTGCTTGGTGTTGATTGACACCTTCACAAAGTGGACAGGAATTCATCACACATCCTCAGCAAATGCCGCATCTGTGTGTGTGAAACTCTATTGAGTGATGCTGTTTCCATTTTTGGGGTTCCAGAACTGATTTATGCAGATAATGGAACTCATTTTACAACACAAACAGTTCAAGACTTAATCCAAGCTGTAAGAAGTAAGATCAAATTTCATAGTATCGGTACAATCAAACAAATGCTGGCAAAAACCACACATGGAAAGGGTATTACTTGGCCAGAAGCTCTGAAATTAGTCAGACTAACCATTAACTCTATACTAGACCCAAAGACAGGATTATCACCTTTTGAATGTGTTTTTCACCATCCTTATGTATTACCTGACCTCTCACCACTAACCACACCTAACAAATACACAGATCTTGGTGAACATCTCAGAGAATGTTTTGATTCTTTCAGAAGCTCTCTCTGCCCCACAGAAAGAAACGGATAACCGTTGAAACCTGGAGACTATGTCTTCATAAAGAACCACCACTGACAACACTAGACACTCCCACTCCCACTGCAGTACGTATTGCTGAATGACCACCTCGGATTCACCTTTCACACGTTAAAAGACTACGGGTGCCTGTAAGTGAACTAACTAACTTGTTTCCCTGAGTAAGTCCAGTTACAAAGGGGGCATGTCCTTTTAAGGACAAGGCCGTCTCAACCCTGGTGAAGAAAGAGGCCCGGAGGGGTACTCTCTCAGGTGGAAGCATGGCACCAAAATTATTGATGACTCTGTGTTCAGCACTTCTCCTGGCAGTGGGGTGGTAATCTCTTTCTGATTCAAGGACAAGGAACCCACGAAGCATGGACAATGAACAATACGCATAACCTATGGTACCAGACAATGGTGGTTTTGGTGAGAGGACTGGGAATCAATACTTCTTGCTATGTGTGTTCATTGCTACCCCATTTACACAAGACTACAATACCCATGATCCCTGTTCCACTGAGTGAAGAGAAAACGCCCGGAGCGACAATAGCGATGAACTCTCGTCTCAGTCTGTTTAATACAAGCAATAAAGTTGGACATTGGTTGGTGGGGAATTTGTCAGAAAGGTATCTTAATGGATTGAATGTCACTATTCTGATTACACTGGGTCTAAGATTAGAATATTTAATACTATTGAGATTGGAACTTCTTTGCTTGCAGTTAAGAAGCATTTAATGAAAGTAAATCCTACATTGTTTACTTCACCAATCTGCTTTCACAAAAATTGTAGTAAAAACAGTTTCAACCTGGGTATTTCACAAAGATGCAATGATACTAAGGAAGTGACCTGTGAAGTGTCATATTATGATTCTGTTTATAGAAATGTATTTCACTTTCCCTATATTGCTGCTGGAAAATTCACCTTAAAGAGGAAAAATTGTACTTTTAACTGTAGCAATAATCCTACTGTTTTGGGCCAAATGATGATGGGTATGGATTCTTGGAAAACCAATGGGTACTCTTTTTCCAATGTGTGGCAGTGCTCTAGCTATACACCACATAAATGTATTAGCATGGACAATGGAAAATCTGACTGTATTGGTGGAGCAAGGATTCACAACTTTAAATGAAGAACAAAAATTAGCATGATATTTTACACTTACAGCATGGGTTAGATGAAGATAAAGGTTGGGGCTCCTGGGATTGGTTTCAAAGTAGAACTTGGTGGCAAATTCTTTTGAAATAGTTAACCCCATTGACTGTGATATTAATCTTATTCTATGTGCTTTTCATGTGTGTCATTCCCTGTATAAGGTCCATGATAAGTAGAGCTCTTGCTCAACACACTTTCATGTTACAATCTGTTATGCTCCAAAGAGAAGTCCCTGTACAATATACTGCCTTAACACAGCAAAGTGATGGTGATTGTGATGTCAAAACCACTTTTTAAATTTGGAAATGATGCTTTATGAGGTCAATGCAGAAAATCAATTAAAGATGCATTGTACTGATGATTGTATGGGAAATGAAATTATGAAACGTTAAACAGGAGGGAATTGTTGGAAAATGTATAAATGTGTTAACATTTCATAATGAACAATGCTTGTGTAACTGTTTTTTTCTCTGTGCTGTACCTGACACAGGAACTGCTTTTTAGAAGTGCTAGAAGCTAGTGTTAGAAGCTTTTTAGATGACAAAAATCAAGTTTGTTTTAAACTTAGTAATTAAAATTTAACTGTTTTCACGTAAAAAAATCAAGATTTTTTAACTTAATAAAATTAAGTTTTATTTAATCAAGATTTTTTAACTTAGAAAAACCAAGTTTTTTAACTTAGTATTCACTTAATAAAATTAATTTGTTGAAATTAATAAAATTGAACTTTTAAACTTAATAAAATCAGGTTTTTTTAACTTAATAAAATTGAACTTTTTTAACTTAATAAAATCATTTTTTTAACTTAATAAAATTAAGTTTTATTTTTAAAACAATAAAATCAATTTGTTGAACTTAATAAACTTGAACTTTTTTAACTAAATAAAATCAAGATTTATTTTTACTTAATAAAATCAATTTGTTCAGTTTTATTAAGTTCAACAAATTGATTAAATTAATTCAAAAATAAAACTTGATTTTATTAGTTAAAAAAGTTCAATTTTAAGTTTAAAAATTTATTTAGTTAAAAATTGTTGGAAAATGTTTAAATGTGTTAACATTTCATAATGAACAATGCTTGTGTAACTGTTTTTTTCTCTGTGCTGTACCTGACACAGGAACTGCTGAAGTAATATCTTTGCATGAGAAGTTTAATCTGCCCTGTAACAGTGTAGCCAGACACACTGGAGATGCTTATGTTAGCCAACTATGTTTATACCTTATATGGAGTTGTTTCCCTTTTTCTGTCTCGCGAGATGAGAATTTGTTATGTGATTTTGTGCTTTCTGGTCCTCCCAGTGTGGGAGCAGCAGATGCTTTTTCTGTCATGTATAAAAGGGAGGTGCTGACTCTAAGCACCAGCATTCACTCCCATCTGTAACCAGAGGTGTGTTGTGATTTGCTCCTTGCAAGTAAAAACCTTTGATTATATTTATGTCTCGAGTCTGATTAAGGTACGAACCTAACAGAGTACTATCATTTCTATGAGTCTTGAGTTTCAGATTCCTGACAAAAATAAATCTTGATTTTATTAAATTTAAAAAGTTCAATTTTAATTATTGTGTGAAAAAACTTGATTTTTTTACATTTCTATGAGTCTTGAGTTTCAGATTCCTGACAAAAATAAATCTTGATTTTATTAAATTAAAAAAGTTCAATTTTAATTATTGTGTGAAAAAACTTGATTTTTTTAAGTTAAAAAACTATCTTGTTTATAAGTTAAAAAGTTAGTTTTTTTTAATTAAAAAAGTTTAAATTTTGTGAAGTTAAAATGAATTTTATTATTTATTTAAAAAAAACTTGATTTTTGTAATTTACAAAAAAACAGGATTTTATTAAGTTTAAAAAAGTATTTTATTTATTTAAAAGAGTTTGATTTTATTAAGTTAAAAATAAAAGCTGATTTTTGTTAATTTAAAAAAATTGATTTTATTAAATTAAAAAACTGATTTTTTTTGTTCAAATAATTGAATTTTTTTTAAATTAAAAAAAACTTGGTTTGTGTAAGTTAAATAATAGATTTTTTTTACATTAAAATAATTCATTTTTATTTATTAAGCTAAAAAACTTGATTTTTGTGAAGTTAAAAAATTTAAATTTTGTGAAGATAAAAAACACATGGATTTTATTTATCAATTTAAATAATTGAATTTTGTTAAGTTAAATTTTTTTTAAAAAAGGTCAATTATTATCTAGTTCAACTAAATGATTTTATTAAGGTAAAAATGAAACTATTGTTTTTAAGTTAAAAAAACTTGATTTTTGAAATTTTAAAAAAGTTAAGTGGTAAAAACTTTTATTGAGTTAAAAAGTTCAAGTTAAGTTCAACAAAGTGATTTTATTAAGTAAAAAATAAATCTTGATTTTATTTTGTTAAAAAAGTTCAAGTTTATTAAGTTCAACAAATTGATTTTATTGTTAAAAATAAAACTTAATTTTATTAAGTTAAAAAAATTGATTTTATTAAGTTAAATTGTTCAGTTTTATTAAGTAAAAAACCTGATTTTATTAAGTTTAAAAATTTCAATTTTATGAATTTACACAAATTGATTTTATTAAGTGAATACTAAGTTAAAAAACTTGATTTTTCTAAGTTAAAAAAAACTTGATTTGATTTTATTGAGTTAAAAATAAAACTTAATTTTATTAAGTTAAAAAATCTTGAGTTTTGTTACATGAAAACAGTTAAATTTTAATTACTAAGTTTAAAACAAACTTGATTTTTGTCATCTAAAAAAGCTTGATTTTATAAATTTAAAAAAACTAATTTATTATGATAAAATGGTTCAATTTTATTAAGTTAAAAAAATTGATTCTATAAAGTAAAAAAAACTTCATTTTCTTTAGATAAAAAAGGTAAATTTTATTAAGATAAAAAATTAATTTAACTAAAAAGAGTTCAATTTTATTAAGTTCAACAATTTTATTTATTGAATCAAAAATAAAAGTTGATTTTATTGAGTTAAAAAACTTGAATTTTATAAGTTAAAAAGCTTGATTTTATGACATTAAAACTTGATGTTTTTAAGTTAAAAAAGTTCAATTTTATTAAGTTCAAAAAATGAAACTTGATTTTTGTAAGTTTAAAAAAACTTGAATTTATTAAATTAACCCTCAAGCGACCAAGTGGGGTCATTTACGACCCCAGCCATATAATTTAATGTGCCGTCTCTTTATTTTTTATTCAAATTTTCTTTCCTAGGATGAATTTGTCAGTCTACTAATCCTACACACTTTCATAGTTTTTTGCAGGGATCAACCAATTGGTGTGGCGTAGACATCGCAAACTCTTGTGCACTGAAAAAAGGGGAAAGGGAGGGTTGTTCAATTTTCAAATATGTAGTTTGCGTATACAACACAACTTATTTATATCCTTCCTCCAAACATATATCAGTCATGTTGAGTTCTTGTAATCTTGAGCAATGTAAAGTCAACAAGTTTCAGTCATTTTAAAAAAGAAGGAAATAGTTTTGTTTTGTCTGGAAACTCCGCCTCCTGGGGGTGGTGCTTTAGGAGGGAGAACGAAATTTGAAGTCGGCCATCTTTTCTCTCGCTTCAACAGAATTTCTGTGACTTCAGATGGCTCTCAACAAGGTAAGGATAAATTAAATTTTATAAAACGTCAGTCACAATTACAGGTAGTGATTTTATGCAGTGCACTGTTTTCACTGAGCTACATGTGATGCTATCAGCACCGAGCAACATGAGGTCAATGTCAATGCTACGGTTAGTTTAAGTTACCACTGGCTTCTGTTAGCGAGTTTTATTTTATATGTGTTCATATTTATTGAAATGTACACACAGCATGTGTTTTTGTGTCGTAAATATTTAGACTGAAGTCTAAATTTTGTTTTGTCCGCTCTCTAGAGGGTTATTCACAATAATGAAGTTAAGATTCGGATTAGTTTAGTGGGGGAGGGGGAGTCGTAACCGGCGCAGCGGCTTGTTGAGGCATGTTGGCGGGAGACGTAACGTTGTTACATGACGATTCTCGGTCAGAGTCATTCTTCAAATTTATTTATTTTCCGTTTTTTTTTCCAGATTTTTAAAGTAAGCGCCAACCGTTTGTCAAAGCAGCGATGGCGGTTACATGAACACACACAAATGCCACACAGAGTTCACTGCAGTGAGAGGACGGACCATTAGGTTGAAGGTCTGAGCATGAAGAGAGAGAGACGAGGGTCGAGCGAGCTGCGGGTTGAATGAGAAGAGAGAGCGGCGGTAACATCAATAATGCAGTTAATTAGAAGAACAAAATAGTGTTTTCTTATTTATTCACAGCTGTTACAGTCAAAATCAGTAATGCAACCCTGTGTGAAGCTGCCTCACTGCTGCACTTAGTGTGAATTCAGCTGAAGTTTACATCTGTCTGCTGTGTCCATTAAGCAGACACACTCAGACCCGTTGAATCTGTGTATTATTCGTTCAGTTGTTATTCAGCTGAGAATCAAAAAACTATACATTAAAAAGTAGGTCGTTTTTCATTTCATTGTTTTTACAATGAGAACAAATAAATCAACATTCATTTGTTTTTCAATATTCCGTTTGTTAAAGGGCATTGCAGAGATAATTGCTGGATATGCACCACAGCTGATCGATCAGCACAGCTTTGGTTCCTGTTTTGGTTACTGTTATAAATTAAGACAAAAATAGTTATCTGCAGTTATTTTGTATACAAGTATAAATTGCTGTTGTGCTGTGATGAAAACACAGACAATAGAACTTCCGGGTCACGTAGCTCGGACAATTTAAATATTAAAATCAAAATCTGTCCGTGGCCAGTATTTAAACTTTACTTTATTTGATCTGAATTAAAAAGACGGGATATTGAAAAGCAAAAGAATTTTGATTTATTTGCTTTCATTTTAAAAAATGATAAAACAAAAAACAACCATTTTTTAAAATATTTATTGTTTTTTGGATTCTTAATTGAATAACAATTGAATGGATTCTGTTTTTTGTGTTCTTATTCGGTTTTTCATTTCAAGCAGACAATGTACAAACGTCATTTTTTTACTATTCAGTTTATACAGAAAAACCAAAAAAAATCTTTCATTTTTTCAGGCAAAATTGAATATCTGAAAGAAGGGGATATGATGAAGTAATTTTAAAAATATATTTTTTATTTATTTTTTTAAATAGGTATGTGGTGTTCTGACCCAGTGACCTCCACCCACTTGCTTTGAACAAAATTTCACAGGCTCTATAGTAAATGGTGAGTATTATTGAAATGATTTTGATGATGTGTTTTACTTGGTCTGACAATGCTGCTTTTAATGTCTTAAAAAAATAAACATTTTGTATACAATGTGCTATAACTGCAATACAATTTACTGGAGCCACATTCCTAGGTAGAACTAATGCTGTCTAATACAACAGTCCTGCAATGATTCCTACCATAATGAAGGTCATAGTATTCATTCAGTGTATGTGATGTATATTTTTTCCTATATGGGTATTTGGTGTTCTTCTAGTTCAGACTAGTGAACACTTTGCATGGAGCACCTTTCCAAAGGCTCTGTAGTAAATGGTGAGTATAATTCAAATTATTCTGTTTGATTTGTTTACACAGTCTTTCAAAATACATGTATATGACAATGTTGCTATCAGTTTCTGAAATAATCACTTAAAGTTTTTGTATACGGTGTGCTAAAATGTTAAGAATATACACATTGTCCAATTTACTGACTCCACATTTTTAGCTAAACAATATGCAATACAATATAGTCTAATACAACAGGCCTGCAATAATTACTACCATCATAAAGGCTTTTGTGCCATGTTTGTAACAACAGTTTCAAAGAGTGTCTGATAATAAGAGTAACCAGGCTGTTCTAAATGGGGTGTGCTTAATGAAATATTTACCTCTTACTAAACAAGTCAATTGCGCCACAAACTACAGCCTCCAAAATGACCTGTTGAATTAACATATCCTTGAATCTGTTTTCAGCAAACACTGTATATTATAACTTTCATGACAGTAGGATTTTTTTGCAATACTGTTGTTTGACTGCAGTAGTTTTTACTTGATAAGTGAGTATGCATTTGAGTAACACAACAAATTAACCAAGTAGAAGTGTGCATCTGTTTAGTGAGGAAGCTCTGTTGGGTGTGTTTTAGGTTGACTTGCCTTTAACCCCCCCCCCCCCCCCATCTCTCCCCCCCCCCCAGAGTGAATGTGGCAGTGTAAGGGGTGTTCAGTAGTCATTTCAAGTAGGTTACAACTACTTAACCATTACAAACTCAAACATCCACATTTTGGACGTACCACCCACTACCCATGTACATTTCCACAATGTCCATGCACATTTAAGACATGGAATGCTTTAATTGTACATCTAAGTAGAGTGCATTCCACACAGTTTAGTCAGTTTCAAAAAGAACTGACTACTTTCAGCTGTCACTTGTGTGCATGCAAACTATTGGAGGCAATGCCCATGAAAATTGGAGTTTACTGAGGTTTCTCCCATTTTTGATTGGACCTCTAGTTCCAGAGGATGAGCCTGCATGGCTTGTCTTAATGGATTTAAAAGATATTGTTGAGTTGGTTGTTGCTCCTGTGCATACAGATGAATCCATCGCATATCTTGAAAGCAAAATAGTTGAGCACAGACAGAGGTACCAAGAGCTGTTTCCTGGGAAAAGACTTCTACCTAAGCATCACTATCTTGAGCACTATCCTCAGATGATAAAATGTTTTGGCCCACTTGTCGCACTCTGGACAATGCGATTTGAGGCCAAACATAGCTTTTTTAAGCAGATCATGAGGCACACAAGTTGCTTTAAGAATGTACCCCTGACTTTGGCTTTAAAACATCAGCTGATGATTGCATTTCACATAAAGTAATAAAAATAACACAAGATCATCACAAAACAGGTTTTCTCACCAAAATTGACCAAGTATTCTTATTAAATCAGCCACTACAGCATAATACTTCTAGTCTTATATTTAAACATTATTACATGAGAGGGTGTGCTTTACAGTCATTATTATCATGACAGTGATGCGGTCAGTGTTAGCATCACTGAAGTGACAATAATGACAGTAAATGTGATTATACAACCATTGCCAACAAAATAAAATGTATAATCAAAATGTATTCATACTGTGGACATTTCACTCTCAAAATATAAGTTTTTTGCTAGTATTCTCTGTTTCAGTGGAAATATGAGATCTGACGTAAACTAGTCCCTGTCAGCAGCCAACTTGGGCTCATGTTTTCTAGACATGGTGATTTCCCAAAACTGAATACCACACATAGCAACACAAAACTGCTTTGCAGCTCAATTGTGTTGTAACTAGAATAACTGAAAAAATAATTTTTTTCATGGACTGATAGTTATACTTCTTCTGGCGTCTCAGTCATTTTTAAGCTAACAGGTGCCGTGACAACCACTCAGCTGATCTTTATCTGCAACACACTTGTATTTACAGTTTTATTTAAATATAGGCAACGGTTTTCCAGTGTTAGCGCTAGAACAAAAATCTGCCTTTTAATAAACTCACCAGCAGATGTTTCTTTTCAGCTGGGGGTGTGCCGCTCCTGTTTAATGTTAGATAGCGGCAATAAGATAGGTGGAGTAATATTTTCAGTGATGAGGGTTTTTCATTTGAGCATGGCTAGCCGTGCTGTCTTGCTCCTTTAACATTCTAAGAATGTTGAGAACCAATCAGATTGCTCGGTTGGATCTACGTGTTGTATAATTGTGTTTTACTTGATTTAATTTGTTGCCTTTTATTAACTGTACACTTTGCAGGCTGGAGATGAAGCCTTCCAAGGATCCATTGAGGACACCACGGTAGGAATATACGTTGTCAAACCAGGAGATGCCACCAGTAAACCAGAGGACATGGGGATTGTCCTTGAAGGCCAGATTGTACTGCGTGATCTGGACAACGTTGCATTTGGTGCTGCAATGTTGTTTGGCTTAATGTATGCCTTGAACCTCAACTACCCCACTGAACTGAAGTGTACTTTTGAAGTGCTCCAGAAAGTTGTGATGGAGCTTGACAGTGACACTCTCTCTAAGAAAGCCCAAGTTCTAAAAAACAGACTCCATCAGTGAGCTGTTGCCATACACTGGAAAAAAAAAATCTGTTCAATTTACATGAAAAAAATATGTACATCGGTTGCATATACTAAAGGTATGTTTTCCCAAAAAAATGTATTTGTGTTAAGTATACGCAATTCTTATTTGTTCAAAGAAGAGAACTTTCTTATAAAAATTTAAAGATTTTCTTTTATGTCATGCACTGAAAAAAAAAATCTGTTCAATTTACATGAAGAAAATATGTACATCGGTTGCACATACTAAAGTTATGTTTACCAAAAAAAAGTATTTGTGTTAAGTATACGCAATTCTTATTTGTTCAAAGAACACAACTTTCTTATACAAATTTTAAGTTTTTCTTTTATGTCATGCACTGAAAAAAAATCTGTTCAATTTACATGAAAAAAGTATGGACATCGGTTGCACATAATAAAGTTATGTTTACCAAAAATATACGCAATTCTTATTTGTTCAAAGAACACAACTTTCTTATACAAATTTTAAGTTTTTCTTTTATGTCATGCACTGAAAAAAAAAATCTGTTCAATTTACATGAAAAAAGTATGGACATCAGTTGCACATAATAAAGTTATGTTTACCAAAAATATACGCAATTCTTATTTGTTCAAAGAACACAACTTTCTTATACAAATTTTAAGTTTTTCTTTAATGTCATGCACTGAAAAAAAAAATCTGTTCAATTTACATGAAAAAAGTATGGACATCGGTTGCACATAATAAAGTTATGTTTACCAAAAAAAAATGTATTTGTGTTAAGTGTACACAATTCTTATTTGTTCAAAGAACACAACTTTCTTATACAAATTTAAAGTTTTTCTTTTATGTCATGCACTGAAATAAAAAATCTGTTCAATTTACATGAAAAAAATATGTACATCGGTTGCACATACTAAAGTTATGTTTACCAAAAAAAATGTATTTGTGTTAAGTATACGCAATTCTTATTTGTTCACAGAACACAACTTTCTTATAAAAATTTAAAGTTTTTTTTTCAGTGCATGACATAAAAGAAAAACTTTAAATTTTTAGAAGTTGTGTTCTTTGAACAAAAAAGAATTGCGTATACTTAACACAAATACATTTTCTTTGGTAAACATAACTTTAGTATGTGCAACCGATGTCCATATTTTTTTCATGTAAATTGAACAGATTTTTTTTTTTCAGTGTGGGGTCATTTATGACCCCGAAGAGAAGCACTGGTTTTTAAACATTGGTTTTATAAATTTTATTCAAATGTTCCACTTCTAATAGTTAGTTAGTTAATCCCTTCACACCTGAAGGTGTATATGGGCGGCGCCTATCTCCGTTTCTCTGACCCTAGGCCACACAGCTACTGTAAGTAGTGAAAGCTACAGCGGGGGGGTCAGTCCTCTGGTAGCTCTGTGTGTAACTTTACTTTCCCCATTCCATTATGCGGAGCACCATGTTAGAAGGCAGAAAGCGCCATTTTTATATGGTCTTTGGTATGACCCGGCCGGGATTTGAACCCCTGCCTCCCGGGTGTGGGGCGGATGCTCTACCAACTGAGCCACCACTCCGGTTTCCACTTCTAATCAGTACTTCATATTGCATTGCAGTGAACCATGGCTAACAGACCTAGGATAGCAAGATTTACATTTGTCTGTTTGTCTGGATTTGTCTGTTTGTCTGTTTGTTTGTCTGTTTGTTAGCAAGATAACTCAAAAAGTTATGGACGGATTTTCATGAAATTTTCACAGATTGTCAGAAATGGGGTATCCTACAGATGATTAGATTTTGGTGGTGATCTGGATCACCGTCCACAAGAAAACCGCCATTATGCAAAATGCCATAATAGGTATCATCATCATCGTGATGATGATATGATGACTATGATGATGATGCTGATGTTCCAAGAGTGAACTGACAAGGACTGTCTAAATAAATGTAATGTTGTTCTCACAGTCTGCATTTTGGTTATTTCTTGCAATAAAAGTATTATTAGCAAACACATTTTACATTAGATCATTATAAAATACCTGTCTTAAATACAGGGAGTAGTTTTGGTTTGATAAACCTTCAACCAGCCATTTATAATAAGGATCCCTGTACAGAGCACAATGGGGTCATAAATGACCCCACTTGGTCATTTCAGTCCGAAAAATAGCTTGGTCGCTTGAGGGTTAAAAAAATTGACTTTTTAAGTTAAAAAAATTATAATTTTATGTAATTTTTAAAAAGCTTGAATTTTAAGTTAAAAGAATTGAATTTTATTTATTAAGTTTACAGCAAACTTGATTTTTGTCATTTAAAAAATCTTGATTTTATAAATTTATTTTTTTTTAAATTTTTTTAAGTTAAAAAGGTTCAGTTTTATTAAGTTCAACAAATTGATTAAATTTAATCAAAAATAAAACTTGATTTTCTTGAGTTTATTGAGTTGATTCTATAAAGAAAAAAAAAGTCATTTTCTTTAGATAAAAAAGGTAAATTTTATTAAGTTAAAAAATTAATTTAACTAAAAACAGTTCAATTTTATTAAGTTCAACAATTTGATTTATTGAATCACAATTTAAACTTGATTTTATTGAGTTAAAAAACTTGAATTTTATAAGTTAAAAAGCTTCATTTTATGACATTAAAACTTGATGTTTTTAAGTTAAAAAAGTTCAATTTTATTAAGTTCAACAAGTGAAACTTGATTTTTGTAAGTTTAAAAAAACTTGAATTTATTAAATTGAAAAAATTGATTTTTTAAGTTAAAAAATTAGAATTTTATGTAATTTTAAAAAAGCTTGAATTTTAAGTTAAAACAATTGAAATTTTTTTTATTAAGTTTACAGCAAACTTGATTTTTGTCATTTAAAAAAGCTTGATTTTATAAATTTAATTTTTCTTAATTTATTAAGTTAAAAAAGTTTCAGTTTTATTAAGTTCAACAAATTGATTTAAGTCAAAAATAAAACTTGAACAATCAATTTTATTAAGTTAAAAATAATTTAATTAAGTTATAAATAAAACTTAAAAAAGTTAAAAAATTAGTTTTTTTAATTAAAAAAGTTTAAATTTTGTGAAGTTAAAATGAATTTTATTATTTATTTAAAAAAAACTTGATTTTTATAATTTAAAAAAACAGGATTTTTTTAAGTTTAAAAAAGTATTTTATTGATTTAAAGCAGTTTGATTTTATTAAGTTAAAAATAAAAGCTGATTGTTTTTATTTTAAAAAATTGATTTTATTAAATTAAAAAATTGATTTGTTTTTGTTCAAGTAATTGAATTTTTTTAAAATTAAAAATACTTGATTTGTGTAAGTTAAAAAATAGATTTTTTTACCTTAAAATAATTCAATTTTATTTATTAAGTTAAAAAACTTGATTTTTGTGAAGTTAAAAAATTTAATTTTTGTGAAGATAAAAAACACGTGAATTTTATTTATCAATTTAAATAATTGAATTTTGTTAAGTTAAAAAAACTTAAAAAAAGGTCAATTTTTATCTAGTTCAACTAAATGATTTTATTAAGTTAAAATTAAAACTTTACTTTATTAAGTTAAAAAAAACATGATTTTTGAAATTTTAAAAAAGTTAAGTGATAAAAACTTTTATTGAGTTAAAAAAGTTCAAGTTAAGTTCAACTTAAGTTCAATTTATTATGATAAAATGGTTCAATTTTATTAAGTTAAAAAATTGATTCTATAAAGTAAAAAAAACCCTCATTTTCTTTAGATAAAAAATGTAAATTTTATTAAGATAAAAAATTAATTTAACTGAAAAGAGTTCACTTTTATTAAGTTCAACAATTTGATTTATTGAATCAAAAATGAAACTTGATTTTATTGAGTTAAAAAACTTGAATTTTATAAGTTAAAAAGCTTGATTTTATGACATTAAAACTTGATTTTTTAAGTTAAAAAAGTTCATTTTTATTAAGTTCAACAAATGAAACTTGATTTTTGTAAGTTTTGTAAGTTTACAGCAAACTTGATTTTTGTCATTTAAAAACTTGATTTTATAAATTCAATTTTTCTTAATTTATTAAGTTAAAAAAGTTTCAGTTCTTTAGATAAAAACGGTAAATTTTATTAAGTTAAAAAAATTAATTTAACTATAAAGAGTTCAGTTTTATTAAGTTCAACAAATTAAAGTCAAAAATAAAACTTGAACAATCAATTTTATTAAGTTAAAAATAAATTTATTAAGTTATAAGTATAAGTTATAAGTAATTTGCCACCAAGTTCTACTTTGAAACCAATCCCAGGAGCCCCAACCTTTATCTTCATCTAACCCATGCTGTAAGTGCAAAATATCATGCTAATTTTTGTTCTTCATTTAAAGTTGTGAATCCTTGCTCCACTAATACAGTCAGATTTTCCATTGTCCATGCTAATGCATTTATGTGGTGTGTAGCTAGAGCACTGCCACACATTGGAAAACGAGTACCCATTGGTTTTCCAAGAATCCATACCCATCATCATTTGGCCAAAAACAGTAGGATTATTGCTACAGTTAAAAGTACAATTTTTCCTCTTTAAGGTGAATTTTCCAGCAGCAATATAGGGAAAGTGAAATACATTTCTATAAACAGAATCATAATATGACACTTCACAGGTCACTTCCTTAGTATCATTGCATCTTTGTGAAATACCCAAGTTGAAACTGTTTTTACTACAATTTTTGTGAAAGCAGATTGGTGAAGTAAACAGTGTAGGATTTACTTTCATTAAATGCTTCTTAACTGCAAGCAAAGAAGTTCCAATCCCAATAATATTAAATATTCTAATCTTAGACCCAGTGTAATCAGTAATAGTGACATTCAATCTATTAAGATACCTTTCTGACAAATTCCCCACCAACCAATGTCCAACTTTATTGCTTGTATTAAACAGACTGAGACGAGAGTTCATCGCTATTGTCACTCCGGGCGTTTTCTCTTCACTCAGTGGAACAGGGATCATGGGTATTGTAGTCAATCATGGGTATTGCAGTCTTGTGTAAATGGGGTAGCAATGAACACACATAGCAAGAAGTATTGATTCCCAGTCCTCTCACCAAAACCACCATTGTCTGGTACCATAGGTTATGCGTATTGTTCATTGTCCGTGCTTCGTGGGTTCCTTGTCCTTGAATCAGAAAGAGATTACCACCCCACTGTCAGGAGAAGTGCTGAACACAGAGTCATCAATAATTTTGGTGCCATGCTTCCACCTGAGAGAGTACCCCTCCGGGCCTCTTTCTTCACCAGGGTTGAGACGGCCTTGTCCTTAAAAGGACATGCCCCCTTTGTAACTGGACTTACTCAGGGAAACAAGTTAGTTAGTTCACTTACAGGCACCCGTAGTGAAAGGTGAATCCGAGATGGTCATTCAGCAATACGTGCTGCAGTGGGAGTGGGAGTGTCTAGTGTTGTCGGTGGTGGTTCTTTATGAAGACATAGTCTCCAGGTCGCAACGGGTTATCCGCTTCTTTCTGTGGAGCAGAGAGCTTCTGACAGAATCAAAAACATTCCCTGAGATGTTCACCAAGATCTGTGTATTTGTTAGGCGTGGTTAGTGGTGAGAGGTCAGGTAATACATAAGGACGGTGAAAAGCACATTCAAAGAGTGATAATCCTGTCTTTGGGTCTAGTATAGAGTTAATGGTTAGTCTGACTAATTTCAGGGCTTCTGGCCAAGTAATACCCTTTCCATGTGTGGTTTTTGCCAGCACTTGTTTGATTGTACCATTTTTCTTTTTACAAAACCTGTACTTTGTGGGTGGTAGATACTATGAAATTTGATCTTACTTCTTACAGCTTGGATTAAGTCTTGAACTGTCTGTGCTGTAAAATGAGTTCCATTATCTGCACAAATCAGTTCTGGAACCCCAAAAATGGAAAGAGCATCATTCAATAGAGTTTCAAACACACAGATGCGGCATTTGCTGAGGATGTGTGATGAATTCCTGTCCACTTTGCAAAGGTGTCAATCAACACCAAGCAATACTGTAGCTTTCCATTGCTCCTTGAGCATTATTTTATAAACAAATGATGCACTTTTGGCATGTTATTGTTACTTCTTTCAAAATATTAGGACAGTTTTTCCAACATCCTCATCATTGATTTCCCTCCTGTTGGCACATGATTGGCCATGTGCCACCAGGACAGCTCATCTGTATAATGTGGGTGGCAGAGCAAATTTTCGTCAGGCAAGCCAAATGTATACCTAATTATTTACACATGAAACAAGAGGAAAGTCCATATTATCTTGACAGTCTTTTAAAACATCAACATTATTAATAAGACAGACGGTTCCTAAAAGACCAATAGCAGCACAGTGAGTAGCGTTATCAGCCAAGTGATTATCGCAGCTAGACAAGTCAGTGCCATTAGTGTAGGCAGGGCAGTGAACAACTGCCACAGAACATGGTAGCATCAGAACATTACATAGCTGCAACAATTGCTGTCGATGTTTTGCTGGTTTTTCTGTGGAGATGACAAACTCCCACAGATTTAAGGTAACAGTATGCAGGTGGCATGCGTCATAAGCATATTTACTGTCGGCACAGATAGTTACATTCAGGTTAGTTTACAAATTCTGTTTAAGGAAAACAAAATAACTATCTGTGCATTTTTTATATGCTTCAGCATTGATAAATAAGATCAGTTTGTCCAGTTGAACGCAAATGGGTTGAATTTGAAATATTGTGTCACATTCTTTCAGTCAAAGGAAAGGCGGACGTTTTGCCTAATAAGAATTTGATTTAATGTTTTACAAGGAATGCCCCTATTTCATACATTCCTTGGTAAATTATGGAGTGCAGTGTAGTTCACCCCGACCCAGCTTGGCCACCGCTGAATCAGGAGAAGCCCTCATCGCTGTCACATTTCTGAAATATATTGTTACCGCACCATTATGTGGTGAGTAATATCACCAGTATGAAACCATATAAACATTACATTTGTAAAGTCAAAGTCATTTGAATCAGTACACCTTATGTTATCTATAATGTCATACAAAGTCATACTTGGCTTCAAAAAATGCTTATCAATTTAAGGATTCTTTCTCCAAAACCTTGGTCTGATAATCCATAGCCTCTGGCAGATCATATGCACAGACACATTAATTTTCAATCTGTTTTGAACCTCTGTGCTTTAAATCATGTGATATAGGGTAAACATAAAACCTTCAGTGATTAGGCATTATTAAATGACATCATAATATGATCATAGCATGGCCTGTAGTCACATTGTCACACGTCAGTCCTTTTTTCTATAAAGTGCGCTGTCATGTTTCAGTCAAGGACAAAGGTCAGTAATGCGTCAAAATTGCTTTTTTAAAAATATGTAAACAGTTTATCACGTACGCAACATTAATCAAGACCCCACACAGTTAAATTGAAAAAATAAAAACCCAAAACCTTGTAAAAGTACCCATATTTAGACCACTTTCTTCACAGATCAACCACACACAAAAGTTTAAGAAATAAAGTGGTACATGAGCTGCGAAAATCAAAAATATCTTATTACAATAAACTGATAGATCATGCAAAGGGTAACAACAGTTCCCTATGGAGGCATTTAAATAACTTAACTAATAAAAAAAACGATCAGAAGGGGGTAAAGGAACTTAGAATCAATGGCAAGACCGTCAGTGACAAGGCTACTTTGGCAAATGAATTTAATTCACACTTTGTGGGCTCTGTGGAAGACTTAACAAAAATTTTTGTGCTGCCAAATGTGCTCAACAACACAAATTCCATACTCCCAACAGATACTTTTCACATCGATGAGGTAAATGAGAAGTTAATTGCTGGTATTGTTAAAACACTGTCAAACTCAAAAACTAATGATATCTACAATATGAGCACCTCCTTTCTCAAAATGCACAGCAAAATATTAATCAAACCACTGACTCATCTCATTAATCTCTCCATTAGGTCTAGTACATTTCCATCTGGCTGGAAAAAAGCTGTCGTCATACCAGTTCATAAATCAGGCAGTAAAGACGATATATGCAATTACCGCCCAATCTCTATCTTACCAGTCCTATCTAAGGTTCTTGAAAAAGTTGTAGCTACACAGCTGATAGACTACTTACAAGACAGTCAACTTCTTCATCCACATCAATTTGGTTTTAGACCAGGATACTCAACAGAAACAGCAAATTGTTGCCTTATTGAAAACGTCAAACAGTCCTTGGACAGGGGTAATGTGGTAGGAGCTGTTTTTCTAGATCTCAAAAAGGCTTTCGATACTGTAAACCACAGTTTGCTTTTATCCAAAATGGTATCTTTTAACTTCTCCCCAAATACATTAGAATGGTTTGCATCTTATCTCCAGAATAGAGAACAGTGTGTAAAAGTTCACCAGGATAAATCCTCATTTTTAAACAACCGCATGGGTATCCCACAAGGGTCCATTCTTGGTCCTTTACTTTTCAGCATTTTTATTAATGACTTGCCGTTACACTGCTCAGCTGCAACATGCCAACTTTATGCAGATGATGCAGTTATTTACACAGCTGCCAAGACTCCAGCACAAGCTGCAGATGTACTGTCTACAAGTATGGTTGATGTCCAAGAGTGGCTCCTCAAGAACCATCTATTGCTGAACCTTCAGAAAACAGTCTCAATGTGCTTTTCAATCAAAAAATGTAACCTGCAACATTTTAAAGTTAATATACATGATCATGACATCAGTTTAGCTACAGAATTCAAATACCTTGGCATTGTACTAGATCCTCAACTCAAATTTAATCTTCATATAAAGAAAATTTCAAAAACAGTAAAAAAAAATCTGAACTGCTTTAAATTAATTAGATATTACATACCTTACGAAGCAGCTGCACTGTATATGCATTCTATGGTTTTTTCTCATATATCATACTGTTTGACAGTCTGGGCTCAAGCAGCCCCTTCCACAATAAGACATATAGGTTCATTATATAATCAAACCCTAAAAATCTTGGACAAAAAGCCCATTAGGTGGCATCACTGTAATGTTTTAAAAAAATACAACCTATTGAGTTTTGAGAGCTTCATTGACCTCTGTCTTCTGAAATTAACGTTCAAATGTTTCCATAAATCAGCACCCGAGCCACTTGCTGGTTTCGTCCAAAGACAGGACAGCAGCAGAGCCACCAGGAGTTCTGTTAACAATAACTGTAAAATATTCCACCGCAGAACCACATTTGGACAAACAGCTTTCTCTATAAAGGGCAGTCGCATCTGGAACACAATGCCAAATGAAATTAAAATAATAACGGACTTTAAAACATTCACTAAAAATGTTAAAAACTGGCTGAAAAATAAACAAGAATGTACTCATGTATGAATTATTTGTCTGCAAAGTGAGAGTGAATGAAGGGAAGGAATAAATGTGTTTGTTTATAGTGAGTGACGGAGGGAGGAAGGCCTGAAATAGGCAAATGTGAGTTATGTTATATGTGTTATATTTGTGTATTTATAATATTTATAATATTTATGTTAAATGTGAGTCAGGCTGTTATATTTGTGTATTTATAATATTTATAATATTTATAATTGTGTATTTATAATTTTTCTGCATTGATGTATGTGGTTATTGTGTATATTTTTTATCTTGATTCTTTTTTCTAAAGCCCATCCAGGGACAAGAGTTGCAAATTAGCTAATAGCTATACACTCTATGTGCAACACATCAGATTGATTGTCTTTGATTAATTGTCTATGTTTATTGCACTGTCCCTGTCAAATAAACTAATCTACTACTACACACACACACACACACAAACAGAGAACATATATTATATTATGGTCTAATTATTATGATTTTATTTGCCTCCTCCATTTCCCAACCTCTTGGGCTTCTTTAAATAATTTGCCGTATGGACCCTCCTTAGGATCGTGGCATTGATAAGTTGGGGAAGGATTATCTTTTCCATTTAATAATGGTTCGATGCTCGGTTGGTTTTGATATTTATCTCTTTTTGTTGTAAGTTTTTCCGTCGACGCTAAGACTGTGCCTTCATCATCTACTACACCTGATTCCACACTGCCAGTATTAGAGCATAAACTATACTGAGAATCCTGTTTGTCTTTGCAAATTAGTTACACCAGCTTCAACATTCTGCAGCCGTTCTCCCACGGAGTTTTCCAACCTTAATCTTTCAAGCTCTTCCTGCAACCTGTCCATCTCCCGTCTGTCTGCCTGCATTTTCTGTGTCTGAGTTTCCAGCCAACCTTTCAACTGTTCACATTGTTCCTGTGATGTCACCTCCTCAACTTCCACTAATCCTTCTTTTAACTTAACCAAAGGCATCTGATTAACACAATATGGCAGTGGGGGCAATTCCCCTTTCAAATCTTCCAAATTAGGGTAGAGGGACAGCACCCTTCCCTTTTGTTTGTCCAGCTGCTTATCAGTCATTAAACCTTTATTCTTCTTTGTCTCACTCACACACCCCACTGGGTCAACCACTGCTGACTCCTGCAGCAAACCACACCATCCATTGCAGCAGAGCATGTAGCCAAATTATGAATCAGCCTGCGCTCACGTTCACACTCCTCAATTTGATACTTATGTTTTCTTTTCACCAAAAACCCTGTGACATTCATATCTTTCATAGATTGTATATCATCTAGTCTTCTTTGTTCCAAATCCATTAAAAACTGGGTCAAACTGTCCTCCTTATTTAAATTTAGAATGTCGTCTTCCCTCAATTTCTGATACAATTTATCACATTCTGCTTTAACCCCCTTTCTGTCTTTGGGTAATGTACCACTGAGCATTTGAGTCACTGTTGAATCCCACTGTTTTTTCATATATCCTTTATACAACTCAGCATCTCCCAAGCCTTGTGAGGCACACAGCCCCGCCTCTTGCATTCTTCAATTGAGCTGAGCAAAAATTCACACTTCTGTTTTTTCTAGAGGCCAAATCTGCCTCTCCCCCGCCCCTGAGGCAAAAGGAGACACAGAGAGAGAGAGAGAGAGAGAGAGAGAGAGAGAGAGAGAGAGAGAGAGAGAGAGAGAGAGAGAGCTGCTCCTCCAGCAGCCCCTCCTTTCACATTCCACACTGCACTGAGCAAAAATGCCCCTTTTTTTAATAAACTTTTCCTTTCTCACTCACAGCGTTCCCAATATAAAACAAATAACAACAGATTACCAATATAAAACAAATAGCACTTGCAGCAGTGATTAAATAGTATCCGGATCCTTCACTTGTTGTTCTTTTTTTTTTCTCTGTCATTAAAATTTTTAACAGTCCTGTGCGCTATGTCCTCTTTCTTCCTTTGTTTATTCGTCTGCCTATCCGATTTTCCAGCACAATTTCCCATTATCGCATGGTCAGGGACGTTATCAGTACGCCCACTGTAACACTATTACTGCCCAATTGTAGGGTGAATTCATGGTCAGGAACGTTATCAGTACGCCCACTGTAACACTATTACTGCCCAATTTTGGGGTGGGTTCGTGGTCAGGAACGTTATCAGTACGCCCACTGTAACACTATTACTGCCCAATTTTTGGGGTGAATCGCCGTCACCCTATTTATTTTAAAACCTGACCACTTAAGTAGTTGTGAATCGCCGTCACACTACTTCCTACACCCCTTTTTATTTTTAAACCTGACCACTCAGTAGTTGTGAATCGCCGTCACATTACTTCCTTCACCCTTTTTATTTTTAAACCTGACCACTAAGTAGTTGTGAATCGCCGTCACACTACTTCCTAAAACCACTGCATTCCTGCAATAGTTTTAACCAACAGGAAAAGTACAGGGCGCCACCTTATACTACCATTACTTGCTCGTCAGCTGACCTGTGGTTCTTGATAATGACAATTGGCTTTCTTCTCAAAATAGGAAAATAAAATTCACTCACTTCTAGGACTCTGTTATGCGGATGACCGTCACCAGAGTCAGGGTACCGGTGCTCACAGAGTTCCCTGAAGGCGGGTTTCCAAAACTGACTGTTAGGTCAGGCCATGCATGGACTTTTCAACCTGGAGATCCGGCTGTTCCCCCACTCCGTCTGGATATTGGCCATCCGGGTCACGGCACCACGAATGTCAGGAATCTGAAACTCAAGACTCATAGAAATGATAGTACTCTGTTAGGTTCGTACCTTAATCAAACTCGAGACATAAATATAATCAAAGGTTTTTTACTTGCAAGGAGCAAATCACAACACACCTCTGGTTACAGACGGGAGTGAATGCTGGTGCATAGAGTCAGCACCTCCCTTTTATACACGACAGAAAAAGCATCTGCTGCTCTCACACTGGGAGGGACAGAAAGCACAAAATCACATAACAAATTCTCATCTCGCGAGACAGAAAAAGGGAAACAACTCCATATAAGGTATAAACATAGTTGGCTAACATAAGCATCTCCAGTGTGTCTGGCTACACTGTTACAGGGCAGATTAAACTTATCATGCAAAGATATTCCTTCAGCAGTTCCTGTGTCAGGTACAGCACAGAGAAAAAACAGTTACACAAGCATTGTTCATTATGAAATGTTAACACATTTATACATTTTCCAACAATAAGTAATTGAATTTTTTTTATTAAATTAAAAACTTGATTTGTGTAAGTTAAAAAATAGATTTTTTTTAACACTGAAATAATTCAATATTATTTATTAAGTTAAAAAACTTGATTTTTGTGAAGTTAAAAAATTTAATTTTTGTGACGATAAAACATGAATTTTATTCATCAATTTAAATAATTGAATTTTGTTAAGTTTAAAAAAAACTTTTAAAAATGGTCAATTATTATTTAGTTCAACTAATAAATTTATTAAGGTAAAAATAAAACTTTATTTTATTAAGTTATAAAACTTGATTTTTGAAATTTTAAAAAAGTTAAGTGATAAAAACTTTTATTTTATTGAGTTAAAAAAGTTCGTTTAGTTCAAAAAATTGAATTTATTAAGTAAAAAATAAATCTTGATATTATTTAGTTAAAAAAGTTCAAGTTTATTAAGATCAACAAATTGATTTTATTGTGTTAAAAATAAAACTTAATTTTATTAAGTTAAAAAAAATTGATTTTATTAAGTTAAAAAATCTTGAATTTTGTTAAGTTAAAACAATTGAATTTTTTTAAGTTTACAGCAAACTTGATTTTTTGTCATTTAAAAAAGCTTGATTTTATAAATTTAATTTTTTTAATTTATTAAGTTAAAAAAGGTTCAGTTTTATTAAGTTCAACATATTGATTTAATTAAGGCAAAAATAAAACTTGAACAATCAATTTTATTAAGTTAAAAATAAATTTATTAAGTTATAAATAAATCTCAATTTTATTACGTTAAAAAGTTCAATTTTATGAAGTTAAAGAAATTGATTTGGAGTTAAAAATATAACCTGATTTTATTAAGTGAAAAAATCTTGAATTTTGTTAAGTTATAAAAATTGAATTTTATTTATTAATTTTACAGCAACCTTTATTTTTGTCATTTAAAAAAGCTTGATTTTAAAAATTTAATATTTTTTAATTTATTAAGTTAAAAAGGTTCAGTTTTATTAAGTTCAACAAATTTATTAAATTAAGTCAAGAATAAAAATTGATTTTATTAGTTAAAAAAGTTCAATTTTAAGTTTAAAAATTAATTTATTAAGTTAAAAATAAATCTTGATTTTATTAAATTAAAAAAGTTCAATTTTAATTATTGTGTTAAAAAAGTTGATTTTTTTAAGTTCAAAAAAACTATCTTGTTTATAATTTAAAAAATTAGTTTTATTAATTAAAAAAGTTTAAATTTTGTGAAGTTAAAATGAATTTTATTATTTATTTAAAAAAATGATTTTTGTAATTTAAAAGAACAGGATTTTATTAAGTTTGAAAAAGTATTTTATTGATTTAAAACAGTTTGATTTTTTTAAACCTAAAAATAAAAGCTGATTTTTGTTAATTTAAAAAAATTGATTTTATTAAATTAACAAAATTGATATTTTTTGGTTCAAGTAATTGAAATTTTTTTTTAAATATAAAAAAATCAAACAAAATTCAAGATTTTTTCACTTAATAAAATCAACTTTTATTTTTAACTCAAAATCCACTTTTATTAATGAACTTAATAAAATTGAAATTTTTTAACTTAATAAAATAAAGGTTTTTAACTTATAAAATTAATGTTTTTTAACTCAATAAAATCAAGTTTTATTTTTGATTCAATAAATCAATTTGTTGAACTTAATAAAATTGAACACTTCTTAGTTAAATTATTTTTTAACTTAATAAAATTTAACTTTTTTAAATTAAGAAAATGAGTTTTTTTTACTTTATATAATCAATATTTAAACTTAATAAAATTGAACCATTTTATCATAATAAATTAAAGTTTTTTTACATTTATAAAATCAAGCTTTTTTAGATGACAAAAGTCAAGTTTATTTTAAACTTAGTAATTAAAATTTAACTGTTTTCACATAACAAAACTCAAGATTTTTTTAACTTAATAAAATTAAGTTTTATTTAATCAAGATTTTTGAACTTAGAAAAATCAAGTTTTTTAACTTAGTATTCACTTAATAAAATCAATTTGTTGATATTAATAAAATTGAACTTTTTAAACTTAATAAAATCAGATTTTTTTAACTTAATAAAAGTGAACTTTTTTTAACTTAACAAAATCAATTTTTTAACTTAAAAAAATTAAGTTTTATTTTTAACACAATAAAATCAATTTGTTGAACTTAACAAACTTGAACTTTTTAAACTAAATAAAATCAAGGTTTATTTTTTACTTAATAAAATCAATTTGTTGAACTTGATCTTTTTTAACGCAAATAAAAGTTTTTATCACTTAACTTTTTTAAAATTTGAAAAATTAAGTTTTTTAACTTAATAAAATAAAATTTTATTTTTACCTTAATAAAATCATTTAATTGAACTAAATAATAATTGACCTTTTTATAAGTTTTTTAAACTTGACAAAATTCAATTATTTAAATTGATAAATAAAATTCACGTTTTTTTATCTTCACAAAAATTAATTTTTTTAACTTCACAAAAATCAAGTTTTTTAACTTAATAAATAAAATTGAATTATTTTCATGTTAAAAAATTATTTTTTAACTTACACAAATCAAGTTTTTTAATTTAATAAAAAAATTCAATTACTTGAAATTAAAAAAATCAATTTTTCAATTTAATGAAATCAATTTTTTTTAATTAACAAAAATCAGCTTTTATTTTTAACTTAATAAAATCAAACTGTTTTAAAACAATGAAATACTTTTTTAAACTTAATAAAATCCTGTTTTTTTAAAATTACAAAAAAACAAGTTTTTTTTAAATAAATAATAAAATTCATTTTAACTTGACAAAATTCAAATTTTTTAAAATTAATTAATAAAACTAATTTTTTAACTTATAAACAAGATAGTTTTTTTAACTTAAAAAAATCAATTGATTGATCAATTGATTAATTAAGGCAAAAATAAAACTTAATCAATTTTATTAAGTTTAAAAATAAATTTATTAAGTTATAAATAAATTTTGTCATTTAAAAAAGCTTGATTTTATAAATTTAATTTTTTTTAATTTATTAAGATAAAAGGTTCAGTTTTATTACATTCAACAAATTGATTAATTAAGTCAAAAATAAAACTTGATTTTATTAGTTTAAAAAGTTCAATTTTAAGTTTAAAAATTAATTTATTAAGTTAAAAATAAATCTTGATTTTATTAAATTAAAAAGTTCAATTTTAATTATTGTGTGAAAAAACTGGATTTTTTTTAAGTTCAAAAAACTATCTTGTTTATAAGTTAAAAAATTAGTTTTATGAATTAATTTTAAAAAGTTTGAATTTTGTGAAGTTAAAATGAATTTTATTATTTATTTTAAAAAAAAAACTTGATTTTTGTTATTTAAAAAAAAACAGGATTTTATTAAGTTTAAAAAAGTATTTTATTGACTTCCGGTCTGGACGCCATGGTGATAGCAACCTAACGCTGAAACTCCCAGACCCAATCCAAGGAAAACATCCTCAAAATCAGACCTAACGGATTTTTGGAAGATTAAAAATCAAAAGACAATAACACCATGCCTAACCAAAAGCAGATGAAACTGACATTCCCCAGGTCAGGACGCGCAGCAGCCGCAGAATCTGAACCGGAGGACCTCCGTTCAGAAGACGAGGACCTGGGCCTAGCTAACAAAAGGATTAGCTTGAAATCGCTATTTGACGAATTACGATGATTTCGGGCCGAATTTCTTGAATTCAGAGAGGATCTAAAAAGGACGAACAGCAGAATGGACCAGGCCGAAAACCGAATCTTGGAAGCTGAAGAAAGAGTAAAAGTGCTTGAAGATTCTGTGCTGGATTTACACAGAAAACAGTCAAGGCTGGAGGCTAAGCTAACTGACCAAGAAGGAAGACAGAGATGAGATAACATCAGAATTCACTGTCTGAAAGAAGGAGCTGAAGATAGTTTCAACACAGTGGCGGAATGCGTGGAATCCTTATTGAGAGAGAAGTTGGATATTCCACAAACCACCGATTTGAAGATAGAAAAGGCCCATCGTACATTAGCCGCTAAGCCAGCGCCGGAAGCGCCCCCACATTCTGTGGTGGTGAGATTCGCCAATTTCAAAATAAAACAAGAGGTTGTAAAACGGGCTTGGCAGAAAAAAGGATTTATGCATCATGAGAGAAAAGTCTTCGTGGAGCACGATTATGCCCCTGAGGTTCTTAAAAAGCGACGGGAATATAACGACGCCAAAAAGGTTCTACGGGAACAGAATCTACGCTTTCAGACGCCATTTCCGGCGAAGCTAAGGGTCTTTTACGGTGAAGAGTCATGTCTTTATAATTCAGCGGAAGAAGCAACAACTGACATGGCAAGAAGAGGGTTCCCGGTAACGGTGTTTAAACCCGCAGCGAATCTGAGCGAAAAGATCAGAGCTCAAACGTGGTCCACTCAGAGACCTTCAAAAACCATGGGCCAGCAGCGGGAAATCCAGCCCCAGAGCTACAAAGATAAGCTTTCCAGTTCCAGGAAGGAATAGCGACCTTTTTGGGTTTTTTTTTCCTTTTCAGTCACTCAGCACTTCCACCCCACCTCCTACAAGGTAACAAACATTAAAGGAGATGCAGAATCAGCATGTGGTAAAACCTTTCATGGAGCAGTTATAGCATTAGAAACAAATGTCTTCTTAATTTAAAGGGGGGGAAAAAATCATGTTAAAATAGAAACGTAACAATGACCTACATGTTCTCTCCACACTAACAAATACTGTATTAGAGTGAATGTTTGCTGTGATGGGGGTGGGAGGGTGCACACAATCTCATAGGGTATAGGCATAAAAAAAAATAAAATAAAAAATCATTACAAATTCGGATTGGGATCTGAAATTCACGTTAAAAACATGGGACAACTTACAGGGGTAAGAGAGGGCCCTCAACACGTAACAGAGTTTGAGGAATTTCCCTCAGAGCCTACACTCCATCAGGGCTCTTACAGGGTCTTTAAAGAGACCCCAGCTCAGGAAGTTTTTTTGACAGTTTTTTGTTTTAAAGTTTCGTACACTATGTTCTTAATGTTTTTTATGTTCTTAATGTTCTTTCAGTTTCTGAGTAGCAAAAAAGAGGGCCACCACACTGTTATACTAAATAAGAAAATACAATGGAGAAACAGGGTGTAATCAAAATAGCCTCATATAATGTAAAAGGGATCCTGAATCCAGTTAAAAGATCCAAGATTCTACGCAAAATGAAAAAAGACAAAGCAGAAATAATATTTTTACAAGAAACCCACCTAACAGATGTGGAACACACTAAACTCAATAGACAAGGGTTTAAAATAATCTCTTCATCTTCATATAAATCAGGGAGGAGGAGGGGAGTAGCGACATTGATATCAACCAAAATTACATTTGAAAAAAAATCAGAACACAAAGATAAAGAAGGGAGATACAGTATGGTACTTGGGCGGCTAGAGGGAGAAGATATCACCCTGCTGAATGTATATGCACCACCAGGGGCTAAATGGAAATTTTATAAAAATGTATTCGACCTAATGATAACTAAAGCCCAAGGTTTAGTGATATGCGGTGGAGACTTCAATCTAAGACTGAATCCATACTGGGATGCAACAGGTAATTCTTCACATCAAAATAACACCCAAAATAGGAATACTCGGATGCTACTAAAAGAAATGGGAATCTGTGACGTATGGAGGGAATTCAACCCCAATGTAAAAGATTATACTTTTTATTCAACGCCACATTCATCTTACTCAAGGATTGATTACTTTTTTATGTTTAATAGAGACATTGGAAGAGTAAAAACATGTAAAATAGGACTGATGGATCTCTCTGACCACAGTCCGATCTATATGGACTTAAACATCCAAAAATACACAAATAATACATTTTCCTGGAGGTTGAATTCAAATGTCCTGAAAGGACCTCTGAAAGATGAATTGGAATCAGATATTCTCAGATATTTGGAAGAAAACGATAATGGAGAAGTATCCCCTTTAATACTGTGGGATGTGTGCAAAGCTGTAATAAGGGGAAAAATTATTGCAAAACTGGCAACCCAAAAGAAACTGAGACAAGAAAAACTAATCACACTAGAGTCAGAACTCAAGAACCTAGAAAAAGAACACAAAGACAACACTCATTCTAATGGCTCGCTCAAGATTAAAGAAATTAAAAATCAAATAAATGAGATCTACACAATAGAAATCCAGAAGAAACTTACATTTCTGAAACAAAAACACTATGAAGAAGGCAGTAAATCGGCAAAATTACTAGCCTATAAATTGAGGAAACAACAAACGGAAAGAGCAATCTACAAAATCAGAGACCCAGTATCAAAGGAAATAAAATTCAGAATTCAGGATATTCTTAAAAGCTTCGAGAATTACTACAAGAGCTTATACTCCCACAAAAAAACATAAAAACGCATCCGAGACATTCCTAAACACATTAAACCTTCCCCAACTTACGGAATCACAAAATAAAACCCTACTGTCAGAAATACAACCTAAAGAATTGGAAAAAGCAATTATGAAACTTAAAGCTAACAAATCCCCAGGAGCAGATGGCTATACAGCAGAATGGTACAAAACCTTTAAACAGCAACTATCTCCTCTCCTCCTGAAAACATTTAACTACGTCCTCCACACAGGGGAAATCCCCCCCTCCTGGAGAGAAGGGGTCATTGCAGTTATACCTAAACCTGAAAAGGATAAACTAGAATGCTCCAACCACAGACCAATCAGTGTATTAAATCAGGACTATAAGCTTTTTACCACTATCCTTGCCAAAAGGTTAGAAAACATACTGACAGACTTAATTCACTTAGACCAAACAGGTTTTATAAGACAAAGACAGACACAAGACAACATTCGACGCACTTTACACATAATTCATCATATAAAAAAATATAATTTAAATGCAGTCATATTGGGATTAGATGCTGAAAAAGCATTCGATTCGGTTGACTGGTCTTTCCTATATAAAATCTTATCCAGTTTCAATTTCCATAACAACTTCATTAGAACTATACAGGCATTATATAAAAAACCAACAGCTAAAATAAGGATTAACGGTAATTTATCATCATCTTTTGAGCTGGAAAGAGGATGTCGTCAAGGCTGCCCCCTGTCTCCACTGCTCTTTGCAATCTTCATAGAACCTCTGATAAGACAAAATCAAGAAATTCAAGGTATTACACTTGGTCAGAAGGAACATAAAATAGCACTCTTTGCTGATGACATTTTAATATACCTAGGGCAGCCATACACTTCTCTACCAGAACTAATCTCAGTTTTTTCAGACTATGGAGATTTATCGGGGTACAAATTAAACATGCATAAAACCCAAGTTTTAACATTCAACTATGACCCAAATCATTTTTCACTAAGTGAACTCAAAACTAACTGGGAGTTGGAATCTATGAAATATCTGGGGGTCAATATCCCGAAGCAACTCGACAAAATTATAACACTAAACTATGATCCTTGGACCTAAACTGGCCCGAGAAATACCCACTACGGTGCCTACAGGTGATACAATATAACACTGCTGTAAAAGACACCATCTTCATAAAGAACACAGACAAAAGAGAGGTCATTGAAATTGTTAAATCGTTCAAAAGTAAAACATCTACTGACTGCGATGGTATTGACATGCTACTAGTCAAAACTGTTATCGAATGCATAGTGAAACCACTGACGTATATCTGTAACCTGTCTCTCCAATCAGGTATATTTCCCAATGCAATGAAAATAGCTAAAGTAATTCTGATTTACAAGACAGGCGACAGAGGGGAACCCTCAAACTATAGACCAATTTCACTATTACCGCAATTTTCCAAGATACTTGAAAAAATATTCTATGAGAGAATTGACAACTTCATACTGAAGAATGATTTATTGTGTGAGCAGCAATATGGGTTCAGACACAAAAGGACAACAGCATATGCCTTAATGGAATTTACAGAAAAAATATCAACAGCCATTGAAAATAAAGAGTATTCAGTTGGAGTATTCCTGGATCTTAAAAAAAGCATTTGATACAGTAGATCACAATCTATTATTAAAGAAACTGCAAAATTGTGGTATTAGAGGGGTAGCACTGTCCTGGTTAAGTAGTTACTTAAAGAATAGATATCAGTTTGCATGTGTTAACAACAAAAACTCAGAGTTACTGAAGGTCACCTGTGGAGTCCCACAGTGTTCAGTTTTGGGACCATTATTATTCAATATGTATATAAATGATATATGTAAAGTTTCAGAAAAAATGGACTTAATATTGTTTGCTGATGACACTAATCTGCTATGCAGTGGAAACAATTTGGAACAACTTCTGGATACACTCGGAAAGGAATTAGGAAAGCTGAAACTGTGGTTTGATTCAAACAAATTAACGCCCAATTTAAGCAAGACAAAATTTATAGTCTTTAACAACCATCACAACTACCCAGTACCCAAACTCAGTGTAAATGGTGTAGAGATTGAAAGGGTATCTGAAACTAAATTCCTTGGAGTAATAATTGATAACAAACTGTGTTGGAAGCCACATATTAATTATATAAAAGGTAAAGTATCCAAATCAATTGCAATATTACACAGAGTGAAAAATTTGCTGAATCAACCCACACTATACACCTTGTATCATTCATTAATACTCCCATACATGACATATTGTAATGAAGTATGGGGAAATACATATAAAACAAACATATATCCACTCTTTATGCTTCAAAAGAGAGCTATTAGAATAATCAACAAAGCAGCTTACAGGGAACCAACAAACCCACTTTTTCTTAAACAAAAAACTCTCAAGTTGAAAGATCTGATTGACTTTAAAACCGCAATAATAATGTTCAAAGTGAAGAATCTATCACTGCCCGCAAATAT
This sequence comes from Pholidichthys leucotaenia, assembly GCA_020510985.1. Lineage (NCBI taxonomy): Eukaryota > Metazoa > Chordata > Actinopteri > Cichliformes > Pholidichthyidae > Pholidichthys > Pholidichthys leucotaenia. Next base: position 246,907,563 of record CM035847.1, on the reverse strand, counting down.
CCAAAAGTTGTTCCAAACAAGGGAGAAATGATATCACTTCAGAGGAACATGTATATTTCAAAAGCCTACAGTGAGAACAACCACCAAGCAACACTGTATTTCAGTGCAAGGAGTCAGATTATGGAACGATTATGGACCTGAATTAAAATCATGTACAACGCTTGGACAATTTAAACAAAAACTAAAGGAAGAAATACTCCAAACATATTTACAAGACGACATGTAAACTCACATAAGGATTGACATTTCCAGCCTGTGTTGTGTTGTAGCTTAGTTTTTCTTTTTTTTCTTTTTTTCTCTGTGACACTATGTCTTAGATTTGTTTTTGAATAGTAACCACTTAACTTAGACTAGCTCAGTTTTCTTTTTCTCTCAGTCACTTTTTGTCTTAGCCTTGCTTTAAATTGTAATCGCTCTTGTCTTGTTTTCTCTTTTTTCTCCTTTGAATTCTTGGATGGAATATGGGTGGGCAATATAAGCTGCGGCTTCAGCCATCACCCATTTTGGATAACTCACGTGGAATTGTATAGTAGGAGTCTTTGTCTAATTTGACCTTGTTGTTATATTATACAGTTTCTTTTAACCTGTAATGTACTATCTGAAATAAATAAATTCATTCATTCAAATAAATTCATTCATTCATTCATTCATTCATCCACTGGTGACAAAAATAAAATCTGACCTAGCAAGATGGAATATACCATTCTTAGGTACTGCACAAAGAATTGAAGCAGTCAAAATGAATATACTTCCACGTCTTCTATACCTTTTCCAAACAATAGCGGTAGAACCTCCCAAAAAAACATGGCAGGAGTTGGACAGAAGGATCTCAAGATTCATATGGCAGGGTAAGAGACCTAGAATCAGATATAGAACCCTACAGCTAAACAAAGACAAAGGTGGGCTCGCGCTGCCAAATATCACGGACTATTTTATAGCTGCACAAATTAAAACTTTAGTAGAGATATGTAACCCAGTCTACACTGCACAATGGAAGGAGATGGAATGCCAAATAACAAGTGACATCCCCCTACAGCCGATAATAGGGAACAATGCCTTAACTAAACTCTTGAATAACACTAACCCATGGATAGAGACCCCGCTAAAAATTTGGTTTAAGATAGTCAGAGAGAATCAAGCCAAAGAGCCCTATCGACTTCTGCAATGGATTGCCTATGATCAAGACTTTACCCCCAATAAAACAGACACTAGATTTAAAGAGTGGAAAGAGAAAGGGCTGATAAACTATTACGATTTTTTAAGGGGCAAACTTTAAGAAGTTTTGAAGATTTGAAAAAAAAAAAGGTCTAATAAATCAAGATCTTTACAGGTTCTTTCAGCTTAGACACCACATAAACAATATACTTAAAAAGGAGGATTTGGAAAGGGCCCAGTCAGGTGTTCTGAAGGTCTTCTTAATGGCATATAAAGGGATCCCAGGGATCAGATACATTTCTAAAATATACCAAGGTCTTCAAGACTTAAAAGGAGACAACACATCATATATAAAAGAGAGATGGGAAAAAGAGGGGAATTTCACTTTACAATTGGAAATATGGGAAAAGCTAAATAAACAGCAATGGAAAAGTACCTCACCCCTGCAGTGGAGAGAATTTGGATGGAAAAACTTGGTAAGATTTTTCAGAACACCTGCACAAAACAAATTTACCCATAAGGGGTTGAACTGTTGGCGCTTGTGTGGTGAAAAGACTGCAAATCATTTTCATGTGTTTTGGTCATGCCCAGTTATCCACCAATATTGGACCAACGTACAGACAATATTGGGGAAAATATTCAAAATAACAGTTCCCTTTTCTTTTGTAACTTTGTATTTGGGTTTACTACCGGACTCACTGGAAAGACGAGGAGATAAATACTTATTCAATGTTTTAATATTGGCAAGTAAAAAAGCTCTAACTAAAAAATGGATGCTGAAGGACTGTCCTACACCTGAAGATTGGATTAACGTGATTCAAGACATTTACTCGATGGAAAAGTTGACATTCGCACTGAGACAGGACATGGATGGGTTCATGAACTTTTGGCAACCCTGGATCACATATGTGTCTTCCATTAGATCTAATCTTTGACAAATACCATTTCAGTAATGGTCCTGCTCTTTGTTCCAATGCTACTCAGTTGCTCTTTTACTTTTAATTACTTAATTTTCTGTTTGTTTGTTTTTTGCTGTTCTGTTTGTTTGTTTATTCGTTGTTTTTTTTATTTAATTCTCCTTAATTTCACTTTTTCTTTCACTTTAAAAAAAAGGGGGTGTTGTAATAACTATCCTACCAATGTTGTCAAATAGCAAAAAATAAGGGAACATGTGATGAAAATGTAAACAATGCAATGCTGTAATGTCCTGTATACCCTTTACAAAAACTTAAATAAAAAAAGTATTTTATTGATTTAAAACAGTTTGATTTTATTAAGTTAAAAATAAAAGCTGATTTTTGTTCATTTAAAAAAAATTGATTTTATTAAATTAAAATTATTTTTTTAAGTTCAAGTAATTTAATTTTTTTATTAAATTAAAAAACTTGATTTGTGTAAGTTAAAAAATAGATTTATTTTACATTAAAATAATTCAATTTTATTTATTAAGTTAAAAAACTTGACTTTTGTTAAGTTAAAAAATTTAATTTTTTTGAAGATAAAAAAAACCCATTAATTTTATTTATCAATTTAAATAATTGAATTTTGTTAAGTTAAAAATTTTTTTTTTAAAAAGTTTAATCATTATTTAGTTCAACTAAATGATTTTATTAGGGTAAAAATAAAACTTTATTTTATCAAGTTAAAAAACTTGATTTTTGAAATTTTAAAAAAGTTAAGTGAAAAACTTTTATTGAGTTAAAAAAGTTCAAGTTAAGTTCAACAAATTGATTTATTAAGTAAAAAATACATCTTGATTTTATTTAGTTAAAAAAGTTCAAGTTTATTAAGTTCAATAAATTGATTTTATTGTGTTAAAAATAAAACTTAATTTTGTTAAGTTAAAAAAATTGATTTTATTAAGTTAAAAAAGTTCAATTTTATTAAGTTAAAAAAACCCTGGTTTTATTAATTTTAAAAAGTTCAATTTTATTAATTTCAACAAATTGATTTTATTAAGTGAATACTAAGTTAAAAAAATTGATTTTTCTAAGTTTAAAAACTTGTTTTGATTTTGTTGAGTTAAAAATAAAACTTCATTTTATTAAGTTAAAAAATCTTGAATTTTGTTATGTGAAAACAGTTAAATTTTAATTACTAAGTTTAAAACAAACTTGAATTTTGTCATCTAAAAAAAGCTTGATTTTAAAAATTTTAAAAATAATTTATTATGATAAAATGGTTCAGTTTTATTAAGTTAAAAAATTATTTTATTCAGTGAAAAATAAAACTATTTTCTTAATAAAGTTCAATTTTATTAAGTTAAAAATTAATTTATTAAGTTAACAATTAATTTATTATGTTAAAAAAATTTTATTAAGTAAAAAAGTTCAATTTTTTAAGTTGAACAAATTGATTTTATTGAATCAAAAATAACTATTTTATTAAGTTAAAAAACTTGATTTTTGTAAGTTAAAAAAAGCTTGATTTTATGATGATAAAACTTTATGTTAAGTTAAAAAGTTCAGTTTTATTAATTTCAACTAATTGATTTTATCTTAAAAATAAAACTTGATTTTTATTATGTTAGAAAACTTGATTTTTGTAAGTTAAAAAAACCTTGATTTTATCAAGTTAAATTTCAATTTTATTAAGTTAAACAATTAATTTTAAGTTAAAAAGTCTTGAGTTTGGAATTTAAAAAAACTTGATTTTATAAAGTTAACAAAAATGTGATTTTTTAAAAACAAATAACTAAGTGAAAAAGATAAATTTTATTAAGTTAAAAATAAATTTATTAGGTTAAAAATAAATTTTGATTTTATTACATTAAAAGTTCAATTTTATTAAGTTCAATAAATTGATTTTATTGAGTGTTAAAAACAAATGAATTTTATTTAATAATTTGAAAACAAACTTTATTTTTGTCATTTAAAAAGCTTGATTTTAAACATTTAAAAAAACTATTAAGTCCAACAAATTAATTTGTTAAGTAAAAAATAAATCTTGATTTTATTAAGTTTAAAAAGTTCAATTTTAATTTTTGTGTTAAAAAAACTTGATTTTATTGAGTTCCAAAAAACTAACTTTTATAAGTTAAAAAAATTAGTTTTATTAACTAATTTAAAAAATTAGTTAAAAACATTTTAAGTAAAAAATGTTCAATTTTTTTAAGTTCAACAAATTGATTTTATTTAATCAAAAATAACTATTTTATTAAGTTAAAAAACTTGATTTTTGTAAGTTAAAAAAGCTTGATTTTATGATGATAAAACTTTATGTTAAGTTAAAAAATTCAGTTTTATTAATTTCAATTGATTTTATCTTAAAATTAAAACTTGATTTTTATTAAGTTAAAAAACTTGATTTTTGCAAGTTAAAAAAAACTTGATTTTATCAAGTTAAAGTTCAGTTTTATAAAGTTAAACAATTAATTTTAACTTAAAAATAAATCCTGATTTAATTAAGTTAAAAAAATCTTGAATTTGATAAATTAAAAAAACTTGATTTTATAAAGTTAAAAAAATGTGATTTTTTAAAAAAAAAAAAAAAAAAACCTAAGCGAAAAAGTTCAATTTTATTAAGTTAAAAATAAATTTATTAGGTTAAAAATAAATTTTGATTTATTACATTAAAAAGTTCAATTTTATTAAGTTCAATAAATTGATTTTATTGAGTGTTAAAAACAATTGAATTTTATTTAATAATTTTAAAACAAACTTGATTTTTGTCATTTAAAAAGCTTGATTTTAAACATTTAAAAAAACCCTTATTAAGTCCAACAAATTAATTTATTAAGTTAAAAATAAATCTTGATTTTATTAAGTTTAAAACGTGCAATTTTAATTTTTGTGTTAAAAAAAACCTTGATTTTATTGAGTTCCAAAAAACTACCTTTTTGTAAGTTAAAAAAAATTACAGTGATCCCTCACTTATCGCGGTTAATGGGTTCCAGAACCGACCGCGAAAAGTGAAAAACCGCGAAGTAGCGTCACCCCTAATGACGTCACCCATAAATAATACGTACGTTCATTCTCTCACTCTCTCTCTCATATGATACGTGTGTGTGTGTGTGTGTAAGTGTACATACATACGTAAATGTAAATAAAGTGTACATAAATATGTTTTTAGAACTTTTTTATTCTTATAACATGATACGTAACTCAAGATGAAGGTGATTTACTGCACAGGTTAATGAGAGCTTTACTGCTTCTCAGGTGTTGCCTCATCGTGAGGTGCTAGAGGCGCAGGATCGTCGAGGGCAGCTTTCAATAGAGCTGGAGAAGCTGCAGGAGGCGGCGTAGTGACTCGACGGGAAGACTATTTCGCACAAAATGGCACAAGAGAACAGCAAAAAGTTCGACATGAGCGATAAAGAGCAATGAATGTGGTCTTCCTTCACTGCATGGGCGTTCAGCAGGGAGAGAAGGTGGGTGAAACGTCTCGGCCAATCAGCTTGCGAGATTTCCGAGCCGAGCCAACACGAGAACAGCGAACAGAGAGGTGGATTTTTGAGTTGTGCGGGCTCTCCGTGTTGATACCTGATGTTCTAATATAGTCTCCCTGCCTTCTGCTAGCGCCCGCCCATTATTTCTCAATTTTGAATTTTTGATGAATATTTTTGAAAAATCCGCGATGCACTGAGGGCGCGAAAGGTGAAGCGCGAAGTAGCGAGGGATCACTGTAGTTTTATTAACTAATTTTGTTAAGTTAAAACAATTGAATTTTATTTAGTAAGTTTAAAGCAAACTTGATTTTTGTCATTTAAAAAAGCTTGATTTTAAAAGTTAAAAAAAATTAATTTATGGAGTTGAAAAGGTTCAATTTTATTAAGTTCAACAAATTGATTTTATAAGTGAAAAAAATGATTTTATTCAGTTAAAAAATCAGTTTTATTAATTTCAACTAATTGATTTTATTGTTAAAAATAAAACTTGATTTTATTAAGTTAAAAAACTTGATATTTTTTAATTTAAAAAAGCTTGAATTTATAGATTTAAAATAACTTTATTTTATTAAGTTAAAAAAGTTCAATTTTATTAAGTTCAACAAATTGATTTTAAGTTAAAAATAAAACTTGATTTTATTAAGTTAAACTTGATTTTTGTAATTTAATAAAGCTTGATCTTATTACATTAAAACTTGATTTCATTAAGTTAAAAAGTTCAAGTTTATTAAGTTCAACAAATTAATTTATTGAGTTAAAAATAAAACTTTATTTTTAAGTTAAAGATTTTATTAAGTTAAAAAAGTTCAATTTTATTAAGTTCAACAAATTGATTTTATTACTGAAAAATAAAACTTGATGTTATTAAGTTAAAAAAGTTCAATTTTATTAACTTAAACAAATGAAATTTAATTTTTTTAAGTTTAAAAAACTTGAGTTTATTAAATTTAAAAAATTGATTTTTTTAGATAAAAAACATTAGAATTTTAGGTATTTTAAAAAAGCTTGGATTTTAAGTTAAAATAATTGAATTTCATTTATTAAGTTAAAAAAAATCTTGATTTTTGTAAGTTAAAAAACTTAATTTTATAAAGTTAAAAACATTAAGTTAAAAAAGTTCAATTTTATTAACCACTTGCACTCCGGGCAATTTTCCTAAAAATGCCAAAAAATAACGTGCCCAAAGTAAATCGAAAGCTGTTATTCAACCCTTTGCAGCATCTTCATAGGGTTGGTCTCATTTAAAAGAAAACACTTTGAATTTTTTGGCAAAAAAAACATAATCTCTCTACGTGCTCTGGGCACTGAGTTACAGTCATCTAAACATACTGAACTTGAAGAAAATAAATTGGACACAGTGTTTTTTTGGATACAAATGCTTGTAAATAACACACAGCTGTCCGATCCGGCTGGAAAATGCAACAGAAATGTAGAACCAAGTGTTACCCAGCTGAGATCCAAATTTGGTAACAATACCACAAAAAATGAATATTTTACACAGCTTTGTTCTCAGGCTGTTCCCAGGCGTTTTGGAACTGTGCCAAATTGTGCCAAATGGCACAGTTTGGAAATCGTCTGTAACTTTTGAATAATTCAATGTAGAATCTTCATTTTAGGCTCTAATGAAAGGTCACACTCAGGGCTGTGTCTGTGTGTGTGTGTGTGGGCGGGGGGTCGTTCCCCCCCCCCCGCTACCAAGGACTGACTTCGGCCCTCGCTACAGACGGATTACACTCCTTGCATGTTTTCACAGCGGCTCCCCCCCCCTCGCTACTGTGTGTGTGTGTGGGGGGGGGGAACCGTGAACGGAACGTGAACGCCCCCCCCCTCGCTACAGAAGAGGGCCATCGCTACATGATGGAATAGACTGATATGCTTCCCCCCGCGGACCGGGGGGCGTTCGGACCGTGAACGACCCCCCCGCTCCTCTTCTGCAGCGGGGGGGGGGGTGTTCACGGTCCGAACACGGCAAATGAACCGTTTATTGCGGCGCACGCACTTCGTACTTTGTGCGCAGTACAGTTGTAATTTACCGATCGGTCAAAAGTCATTTTTGGATTACAGTTTTCAGGGATAAATAATAATTTAGCTTATAACACCTTACCTCTTCAAAGCAGCAGAGTCGTGGCAAACATCTCTTCCCACGCGTCAGACGAACGCGACGCTGCTCTGCTCGTGGATCCCGATCAACATATTTCCATTATTGCCGTTTTGGCGAATGATTTACGACTTTTGTCGTCGGCCTCCATCTATTCTGCTGGAATGAGTGCAGGTCCCACTTGTGGGTGTTCTCCATGCTGCTGGGTCTGTATTAGATTCGTCCAGCGTCCTTTGTTTTCATCTGTGGCAACAGTAAATCTCTCTTCACCCTGCCTGAATTTCTGTGCTTCAATTGGCTCCTGCGTTCACAGTAGGCGGGTCCTCCTTCCTAGATTTTCATTCATTGGCTCCTCAAGGTTTCAGAAACCCAATTCAAGGCTCTTATTAGTCGAATGAGAGGTCAATCAGATGAACTAATCTGTTCGCGGCTGTCTCTGCAGTTTTTTTTTGAGTGGCGCTTGGACGCTACTACATCACCATCACCACCATCATGCGTCATGCGTCCAAGCGCGCACGAGGGCGCTCTCGTGCGCCCTCGTGCGTCATAGGACGCAGAGACTTGCCCGCCCGCGGAACAACGGAGCGCAAGTGGTTAAGTTAAATAAATTAATTAAATTAAAAATAAATCTTGATTTTATTAAGTTAAAAAGTTCAATTTTATTAAGTTCAAGAAATTTATTGAGTGAAAAAACCTTCATTTTATTAAGTTAAAAAATCTTGAATTTTGTTAAAAATTTTCAATTTAATAAGTTAAAAAATTAACTCATTAAGTTAAAGATAAATCTTAATTTTATTAAGTTAAAAAAGTTCAATTTTCATTTTTGTGTGACAAAAACTTGATTTTATTAAGTTCAACAAAACTATCTTTTTTAAGTTAAAATATTAGTTTTATTAATTAAATTTAAAAAATTTTGAATTTTGTTAATTTAAAACAATTGAATTTTATTTATTAAGTTTAAAGCAAACTTGATTTTTGTCATTTATAAAAGCTTGATTTTTAAAATTTAAAAAAAATTTCATTCATAAAGTTAAAAAGGTTCAATTTTACTAAGTTCAACAAATTGATTTTAAGTTAAAAAATAAAACTTGATTTTGTTTAGTTAAAAAAGTTAAACTATATTGAAGTTCAACAAATTGACTTCATGATTGATGAAGTGAAAAATAAAACATGATTTTATTCAGTTAAAAAAGTTCAATTTTAAGTTCAACAAATTGATTTTATTACTAAAAAATAAAACTTGATGTGATTAAGTTAAAAAAGTTCAATTTTATTAAGTTAAACAAATGAAATTTAATTTTTGTAAGTTTAAAAAACTTGAATTTATTAAATTTAAAAAATTGATTTTTTTAATTAAAAAACATTAGAATTTTAGGTATTATTTTAAAAAAGCTTGAATTTTAAGTTAAAATAATTGAATTTCATTTATTAAGTTAAAAAAAATCTTGATTTTTGTAAGTTAAAAAACTTAATTTTATAAAGTTAAAAACATTAAGTTAAAAAAGTTCAATTTTATTAAGTTAAATAAATTTATTAAATTAAAAATAAATCTTGATTTTATTAAGTTTAAAAGTTCAATTTTATTAAGTTCAAGAAATTTATTGAGTGAAAAAAACCTTCATTTTATTAAGTTAAAAAATCTTGAATTTTGTTAAGTTAAAAATGTTCAGTTTAATAAGTTAAAAAATTAACTCATTAAGTTTAAGATAAATCTTAATTTTATTAAGTTAAAAAAGTTCAATTTTCATTTTTGTGTGACATAAACTTGATTTTATTAAGTTCAACAAAACTATCTTTTTTAAGTTAAAATATTAGTTGTATTAATTAAATTTAAAAAAAATTTGAATTTTGTTAATTTAAAACAATTGAATTTTATTTAAGTTTAAAGCAAACTTGATTTTTGTCATTTATAAAAGCTTGATTGTTAAAATTTTAAAAAAATTTCATTCATAAAGTTAAAAAGGTTCAATTTTACTAAATTGATTTTAAGTTAAAAACAAAACTTGATTTTGTTTAGTTAAAAAAGTTAAACTATATTCAAGTTCAACAAATTGATTTTCTTAAGTGAAAAATAAAACATGATTTTATTCAGTTAAAAAATCTTGAATTTTGTTGTTTAAACAATTGAATTTTATTTAGTAAGTTTAAAACAAACTTGATTTTTGTCATTTAAAAAAAGCTTGATTTTATAAATTTAAAAAAACCTTTAATTTATTAAGTTAAAATGGTTCAATTTTATTAAGTTTAACAAATTGATTATATTAAGTGAAAAATAAAACTTGATTTTATTAAAACCTTTTTTCCTGTAAAAAAATAAATAAATAAAAATGGAATTTTATTTATTAAGTTAAAAAATTGAATTTTATGTTAAAATACTTCAAAATTCATTTATGAAGTTAAAAATAAAGCTAGATTTTTTTTAGTTTAAAAACTTGAATTTTATTTAAGTGTAAAAACTAGAATTTTATTAATTAAAAAAATGGATTTTATGAAGTTTAAAAACTTGAAATCTTTTTAACTAAGTTATAGAAGCTTAAATTTTATTTAGTTAAAAAACTTGAAATGTCTTTTCTTAAGTTAAAACAACTTTTAATAAGTTTAAAAACTTGAATTTTATTTAATTTTAAAAACTAGAATTTTCTGATTTTTAATGAGTTAAATTAAAAACACTTGATTTTTTTAAGTTTAAAAACTTCAATGAAGTTAGAAAACTTCACTTTATTAAGATAAAAACTTCTTTTACTGTTAAAAAACTTGAATTTTATTTATTAAGTTAAAAAAATTGAATTTTATCAATCTAAAAAAAACCTTGATTCTATGAAGTTGAAAAATTTTGAATTTTTGTAAGTTAAAAACTTGATGAAGTTATAAAAGTTTGATTTTATTAGAGTCAAAAAATGTATTTTATTAAATTAAAAACACTTGATTTTTTTATCTTCAAAAGTTCAATATTACATTAAAAACTTGACTGGTAACATAACTTGAATTTTATTTATTAAGTTAAAAAACTTGAATTTTACTAATCTAACAATTTCTAAAGTTGAAAAAACTTGAAATTTTGTAAAATAAACTTTTTTTAATTTTTACAAAATTTTTTTTTAATTTAAATGCTTGATTTTATTAATTTTAAAAAAGCTTGAACTTTAGTTAAAAAACTAATTTTATTTATTAAATTAAAAAATTGAATTTTGTTATATTAAAAAACTTTGAATTTCATTATGAAGTTAAAAATAAAGCTTGATTTTTTTAAGTTGTAAACTAATTTTTTAAGTTGTAAACTAATTGTAAACTAATTTAAACTAATTTTATTAAGAAACTTGATTTTATTAAGTTAAAGAAAAAAATGAATTTTATTTATTAAGTTAAAAAACCTTAAATTTTATAAAGTTAAAAAAACTTAATTTCTGTAAGTTAAAAAATTGATTTTATAAAGTTTAAAAACTTGAATTTTTTTACGTGTAAAAACTATAACTTTATTAATTGAAAAATTGAATTTTATGAAGTTTTAAAAGTTAAATTCTTTTTTATTAAGTTAAAAAACTTTCACTTTTATTAAGTTAAAAAAAATGACTTTTCTGTAAGTTAAAAAAATTGATTTTATAAAGTTTAAAAACTTGAATTTTATTTAAGTGTAAAAATTAGAATTTAATTAATTAAAAAATTGAATTTCATGAAGTTTAAAAACTTGAATTCTTTTCTTTATTAAGTTATAAAAACTTCAATTTTATTAAGATAAAAAACTTGAAATTTATTAAGTCAACACAACTTTATTTTAATAAGTTTATAAACTTGGAGTTTTATTTAAGTGTAAAAATTAGAATTTAATTAAAAAATTGAATTTTATGAAGTTTAAAAACTTGAATTCTTTTTTGTTAATTTATAAAAACTTCAATTTTATTAAGTTAATAAACTTTTTTTAAGTTAAGACAACTTTATTTTAATAAGTTTATAAACTTGAATTTTATCTAAGTTTAAAAACTAGAATTTTCTTAATTTAAAAATTTATTTTAATAAGTTAAAATACTTGATTTTATTAAGTTAAAACATTTTGATTTTTTTAAGTTTAAAAAGTTCAATTTTAAGTTAGAAAACTTTTAAGTTAAAAACGTTTTTACTGTTAAAAAAACTTGGATTTTATTTATTAAGTTAAAAAACTTGAATTTTATTAATCTATAAAAAAACTTGATTCTAAGAAGTTGAAAAAACTTGAATTCTTGTAAGTTAAAAACTTGATTTTATTAAGCTAAAAAAAAGTAGAATTTTTTTATTATGTTAACACTTGAATTTGATTAATTTTACAAACTTGAAATTTGTTTAATTTTTAAAAAAAAGGAATTTTTATTAAATAAAAAGTTTGAATTTTATTTACTGAGATAGAAAACTTAAATTTTGTGAAGTTAAAAAAAAATTGAATTTTTTGAATTTAAAAAAACTTGATTTTTGTAAGTTAGGAAAGCTTGATTTTATTAAGTTAAAAAAGTTCAAGTTTATTAAGTTCAAAAATCTATTAAGTTGAAAACACTTGATTTTTTTAAGTTCAAAAGCTCAATTTTAAATTAAAAAAAACTTGAATTTATTAAGTGAAAAACTTTTTTTCCTGTTAAAAAACTTGAACTTTAAGTTAAAAAACTTGAATTTCATTAATTTCAAAAACTTTATTTTATGAAGTTGAAAAAAACTTGTTTTTGTAAATTTAAAACTTTACTTTGTTAATTTAAAAAAACTTGAATTTTGTTAAGTTATAAAAGCTCGAGCTTTAAAAGTTCAAACTTGATTTTATTAACTAAAAAAAATATCAATTTTGTTCAGTTCAACATATTGATTTTATTAAGTTAAAAATAAAAATTGATTTTAAGTTAAAAAAAATGATTTTCTTATGTTAAAAAATGGTTTTTTTTAAGTTAAAATGATTTAATTTTATTTATTAACCCCTTGCACTCCGGTCAATTTCCCTAAAAACGCCAAAGAATAACATGCCCAAAGTAAATCGAAAGCTGTTCTTCAACCCTTTGCAGCATCTTCATGGGGTTGGTCTCATTTAAAAGAAAACACTGTGAATTTTTTGGCAAAACAGTCATAATCTCTCTAAGTGCTCCGGCCACTGAGTTACAGTCATCTAAACATACTGAACTTGAAGAAAATAAATTTGGCCTGGGTGTTTTTTTGGATACAAATGCTTGCAAATAACACACAGCTTCAGATCCGCGCTGGGAAATGCAACAGAAATATAGAACCAAGTGTTATCCAGCTGAGGTCAAAATTTTGTAACAATACCACAAAAAATGAATATATTACACAGCTTCTTCCTCAGGTAGTTTCCAGGCATTTTTGAACTATGCCAAATTGTGCCAAATGGCACAGTTTGGAAAAACGTCTGTAACTTTTGAATGATTCAATATAGAAGCTTCATCTTGGGCTCTAATGAAAGGTGACACTCAGGGCTGTGTGTGTGTGTGTGGGGGGGGGGGGGTTGTCCCCCCCCACCGCTACAGAGGACGGACATCGGCCATCGCTACATGACGGAATAGACTCATGTGGCGATGTGGCGACTGCGGCGCAGTCACCGCGGCTTCCTTTCCCCTCACTACAGAAGAGTAGCGGGGGGGGGGGGGGCGTTCACGGTCCGGATGCGGCGCATGAACTGTGAACCGCGGCGCACGGACTTCAGAGTTCGTACGCCGCACAGTTGTAATTTACCATTTGGTCAAAAGTCATTTTTTGATTACAATTTTCAGGGATAAAGAATAATTTATCTTATAACACTTACCTCTTCACAGCAGCAGTGTCCTGGCGAACTTCTCTTCCTCATTGTCAGACGAACGCGACGCTGGTCCCTTGTTACGGACTCGTGGTTCTGGTCTCGTGACCCAGTCAAAACATAATTCCATTATTGCGGTTTTGCGCTTCCATGATTGCAGTTTTGGCAAATGATTTACGAACTTCTTCGTCGGCCTCCGTCGGTCTATGATGACCATGGAAGAGAATCCTAAATGTCTATTCTGCTGGAATTTTTTAAAAAAAAGCACCGCCTGTGGCTGAATGGCAGTCCCTGTCACACCGGTCGCACTTGTGGGTGGTCTCCGTGCTGCTGGGTCTGTGGCAGGTTCTTCCTGCGGGTCCTTTTTTTCATCTGCTGCAGCAGTCTGTCTTCACTCAGCCTTACACAAAACAGCTTGCGAACTTCTGTGCTTCAATTGGCTCGCTGCATTCACAGCATTGGTAGGCGGGTCCTTCTTGCTAGGTTTTCAGTCATTGGTTCTTCAAGGTTTCAGAAACCCAATTCAAGGCTCTTATTAGTCGAATGAGAGGTCAATCATATCTGATCTGTTTGCGGCTGTGTCTGTAGTGGAAGAACGGAAATGCAGCTGTTTTTTTCAGTGCATGCTTGGACGCAGCGCCCTCGTGCGTCCTAGAGCGCACAAGGGCGCTCTTGTGCGCCCTCGTGCGCTCTGGGACGCAGAGACGTGCCGTCCGCGGTACACCGGAGTGCAAGAGGTTAAGTTAAAAAATACTTGATTTGTGTAAGTTAAAAAATTGATTTTATTAAGTTAAAAGGACTTGATTTTTGTTAGTTAAAAAAATTAATTTCATTAAGTTAAAAAAGTTCAATTTTATTAGGTTCAAAAACTTTATTTTAAGTTAAAAACATTTGATTTTGTATGTTCAAAAAGTTCAGTTTTAAGTTAAAAAAAATGACTTTTTTAAGCTAAAAACTTTTTTTACTGTTAAAATAACTGAATTTTATTTATTAAGTTAAAAAACTTGAATTTTATTTAGCTAAAAAAAACTTGATTTTATGAAGATTAAAAAACAAATTTTTGTAAGTTAAAAACTTGATTTTATTAATTAAAAAAACTTGAATTTTGTTAAATTAAAAAAAAAAAATTGAATTTTATTTACTAATTTAAAAAACTGAATTTTGTTATGTTAAAAATACTTTGAATTTCATTTATGAAGTTAAAAATAAACCTTGTGCGGCGGCATGAAATAAAGCGGCGTTGTTGGAGGTTTTAAGTAGAGTTTTATTATCATACCACCGTCACGAGCTCCGCTCCCGGCGCCGTGCATGAGCGCCGAGAGCGAGTCCACGGCTCTCAGAGAAGGAGAGGCGGACACGTGTGTGTCTACCAGTTGCAGGATCAGAGTGAGAGAGAGAGAGAGTTTGCGTTACAGAGTTGCAGCATATATACTGGACCACAACAATACATCAAAAGGACATACCCCAGCAGTTAGTATGATCAAAGAGATAACAGAACAGGCATAAGACATTTGCATTTGAGAGACATATTGATCTCAGTCCCTAGGTCACAGTGAGGACAGGACACATGAGTACAATGCATGAAAGGCAACAATTAACATCACAGAGGTGAGCCAGACGAAACGTGTCTGCCTGTAGACATTAATACACATTACACTGTTCTGTTACTTGCTCTAGCCGAGCGCTGTGTTTGACCAGTCTTTTTGTGGAGATTTACCTCAAAGCACATCTACATACGTAAGATGCTCAGAAGAAGCACAGTAAGGGCAAAATGCATGAACACTTTAACTTCACGGCTGTAAACGCAGCATGCAGCGGGAAAACCCAGGAGTGCGAGCTGACTGTCTCTGTGTTCTGTCTGTGTGTTGTGGGGGTTTAATCAAACCGCTACACTTGATCTTTTTAAGTTGAAAAACTTGAATTTTATTAAGTTAACAAACTTGAATTTATTAAGTTAAAGAAAAACATGAATTTTATTTATAAAGTTAAAAAAACCTTCAATTTTAGAAAGTTGAAAAACTTGAGTTTTCTGTAAGTTAAAATTTTTTTTTATCAAATTTAAAAACTTTAAGTGTAAAAACTAGAATTTTTATTAATTAAAAAATTGAATTTTATAAAGTTAAAAAACTTGAATTCATTTTTATTAAGTTAAAAAAAACTTCAATTTTATTAAGTTAAAAAATAAAGTTTAAAAACTTGAATTTTATTTAAGTGTAAAAACTAGAATTTTATTAATTAAAAAATTGAATTTTATGAAGTTTTAACTTGAATTCTTTTTATTAAGTTAAAAAAAACCTTCAGCTTTATTAAGTTAAAAAACTTGACTTTTCTATAAGTTAAAAAAATTGATTTTATAAAGTTTAAAAACTTTAATTTATTTAAGTGTAAAAATTAGAATTTATTTAATTAAAAAATTGAATTTTAAGTTGAAAAACTTGAATTCTTTTTTATTAAGTTATAAAAACTTCAGTTTTATTTAGTTAAAAAACCTTGAAATTTCTCTATTAAGTTAACACAACTTTATTTTATAAAGTTCATAAACATGAATTTTAAGTTTAAAAACTAGAATTTTCTTGATTAAAAATGATTTTTAATAAGTTCAAAACACTTGATTTTATTAAGTTAAAAACATTTGATTTTTTTAAGTTTAAAAAGTTCACTTTTAAGTTAGAAAACTTTATTAAGTTAAAAACTTTTACTGTTAAAAAAACTTGATGTAGAAGAGCTTGAAATGACGAGGCGATTTGATATATAAACCAAAGTTTATTTATCATCTTTCCTAACAAGTCTCATTCAGTGCAGAGGTGGTAGAAGGAAAAGAGACCGAATATCTCCAGCTCACTGACTTTATACTTGCACATAACAAAAGACATGCATAACAAAGGCTGACATCCCTCATTATCTTAATCCCCCCATTGTCTTGGTATTTCCTCTCCTCACCCCAGGGGGTGAGGGTAGCTCCACTGGTCTCCACCACAGTGTCTGGGAACGTCTTTGTTCTTCACTTGGTGGTTGAGAGCCTTTGTCCTTTCAGAGGTGTGAAGTTGCTTTACATATGTAATTACCAAACATTTCCACATGCTTCAACATATGTAGGTTATGGAATATATGATTAATATAGACCACAGGCCCCCCAAACAACTAAGAAAAGACAATAGAAAGGTTCATAGTCTAAGATAATTACTATGACATACTAAGTGTTACATCTCTTGCCACAGAAGAAACTTTCCAGCAGCCATGCTCCTAAGAGAGTTCAGTGGTAATCATAACAGCATAGTAAAATCATAAGTCAGTCCTAAACTGTTGCAGCACAATTAGTGAACAATTGTGGAGTGGTTTGCATCAGTCCCTGTGCTGTCTGGGTTTTAATCTTCTCCCAAAACTGCTGTACACTGAAAAAAAAAATCTGTTCAATTTACATGAAAAAAATATGTACATCGGTTGCACATACTAAAGTTATGTTTACCAAAAAAAATGTATTTGTGTTAAGTATACGCAATTCTTATTTGTTCAAAGAACACAACTTTCTTCTAAAAATTTAAAGTTTTTCTTTTATGTCATGCACTGAAAAAAAAACTTTAAATTTTTATAAGAAAGTTGTGTTCTGTGAACAAATAAGAACTGCATATACTCAACACAAATACATTTTGTTGGTAAACATAACTTTATTATGTGCAACCGATGTACATATTTTTTTCATGTAAATTGAACAGATTTTTTTTTTCAGTGCTTGACATAAAAGAAAATCTTAAAATTTGTATAAGAAAGTTGTATTCCTTGAACAAATAAGAATTGCATATATATTTGGTAAACATAACTTTATTATGTGCAACCGATGTACATATTTTTTTCATGTAAATTGAACAGATTTTTTTTTTCAGTGCTTGACATAAAAGAAAATCTTAAAATTTGTATAAGAAAGTTGTGTTCTTTGAACAAATAAGAACTGCATATATTTTTGGGAAAACATAACTTTAGTATGTGCAACCGATGTACATATTTTTTTCATGTAAATTGAACAGATTTTGTTTCTCACTGCATGACATAAAAGAAAAACTTAAAATCTGTATAAGAAAGTTGTGTTCTTTGAACAAATAAGAATTGCATATATTTTTGGTAAACATAACTTTAGTATGTACAACCGATGTACATATTTTTTTACATGTAAATTGAACAGATTTTTTTCTTCCAGTGTATGGCAACAGCTCACTGATGGAGTCTGTTTTTTAGAACTTGGGCTTTCTTAGAGAGTCACTGTCACTGTCGAGCTCCATCACAACTTTCTGGAGCACTTCAAAAGTACACTTCAGTTCAGTGGGGTAGTTTAGGTTCAAGGCATACATTAAGCCAAACAACACTGCAGCACCAAATGCAACGTTGTCCAGATCACGCAGTACAATCTGGCCTTCAAGGACAATCCCCATGTCCTCTGGTTTACTGGTGGCATCTCCTGGTTTGACAACGTATATTCCTACCGTGGTGTCCTCAATGGATCCTTGGAAGGCTTCATCTCCAGCCTGTAAAGTAGTGTACAGCTAATAAAAGGCAACAAATTAAATCAAGTAAAACACAATTATACAACACGTAGATCCAACCGAGCAATCTGATTGGTTCTCAACATTCTTAGAATGTTAAAAGGAGCAAGACAGCACGGCTAGCCATGCTCAAATGAAAAACCCTCATCACTGAAAATATTACTCCGCCTATCTTATTGCCGCTATCTAACATTAAACAGGAGCGACACACCCCCAGCTGAAAAGAAACATCTGCTGGTGAGTTTATTAAAAGGCAGATTTTTGTTCTAGCGCTGACACTGGAAAACCGTTGCCTATATTTAAATAAAACCGTAAATACAAGTGTGTTGCAGATAAAGATCAGCTGAGTGGTTGTCACGGCATCTGTTAGTTTAAAAATGACTGAGATGCCACAAGAAGTATAACTATCAGTCCATGAAAAAAATTATTTTTTCAGTTATTCTAGTTACAACACAATTGAGCTGCAAAGCAGTTTTGTGTTGCTATGTGTGGTATTCAGTTTTGGGAAATCACCATGTCTAGAAAACATGAGCCCAAGTTGGCTGCTGACAGGGACTAGTTTACGTCAGATCTCATATTTCCACTGAAACAGAGAATGAGCCAAAAACTTTTATATTTTGAGAGTGAAATGTCCACAGTATGAATACATTTAATTTGTTGGCAATGGTTGTATAATCACATTATTACATGAGAGGGTGTGCTTTACTGTCATTATTGTCACTTCAGTGATGCTAACACTGACCGCATCACTGTCATGATAATAATGACGGTAAAGCACACCCTCTCATGCACGGTGGCGCAGTGGTTAGCACTGCGGCAGCACAGTTTACCCTTGGCCGGGGGATTGTGGGGATCGTGGGATCGTGGGTTCGATCCCAGCCCCCGACCAACAGTGATCTGTGTGGAGTTTGCATGTTCTCCCCGTGTTGCGTGGGTTTACTCCGGGATTTCTCCGGTTTCCTCCCACATGCCAAAAACATGCATGTTAGGTTAATTGGCTGTTCTAAATTGTCCCTAGATATCTGTTTCGTATAGGCCCTTAGAATAGAGGGTTAGTATTAATGAAAGCGCTTTGAGTGGTCTTTGTGACTAGAAAAGCGCTATATAAGTGCAGGTTAGTTAGTTAGTTAATAATGTTTAAATATAAGACTAGAAGTATTATGCTGTAGTGGCTGATTTAATAAGAATACTTGGTCAATTTTAGTGAGAAAACCTGTTTTGTGATGATCTTGTGTTATTTTTAACACAACATGCATCTGTGTCAATTTAAAAGCCCTCTATGGTGCATATTTAAGGCACATATATGGCATGCTTGTATGGTACGCATTCTCCCCCACATGCTTCCAGTAGGCATGACGGTGCAGACCCTACAGATCAAACGTCCAAAAGAACAATGCCCCAGCAGGGACCTCGGCTAGGAGGTGGGTGCTGGAGGAAGACAGAGGTCAGAGACAATGTCCCAGCAAGAGCCCCGAGGTGGAGAAAGGAACAGAAGCGCCAGCAAGTCTCAGGGACTGTGGGTTCATGTGTTTACTAAACTTCTGTGGGGTGAAGGTGTGAGATACTTGATGTGGGGGTTTTGTATCTCTGGGTTATAAAAGCTGTGGGGAAAGTTGGTTCTGTCTCTTTTCTGCTGAGAACTTTGATGATAGAAGATGTGACTTCCAATAAAGCTTTCCTGAGAAAATACACTCAGTCTCGTTTGTAAGGCATCTTCTACACCTCTACCTTAGCTTTTCAGTGGAAAGAATCCCTTAATTTCTTAACGTGACTTATTATGAAATAGTTTATGGCCTGTATTAACCTAGATGTCACAAAGGCACCTCCCTCGCTGCCAAAACATATAAATCTGAAATGTGACAAACGTCACAAGCCAAATTAGTTGGGAATCACAGATTTAATCTTTTAGAATTTGCTGTATTTCTTGAACTCTTCTTTTTAAAAGTACATTTTAAATATGAAAATTAGTCATTGTGGAACTACTAATTGAGTAAAAAGTATTCTCTCTCAACTGCAGGTAAGTGCAAAATGCTGATTCATTTTTGTTTCAAAAACTTGATGTGTAAGAAGGAAAAGTTTAAGTAAATCTGAAAACAACTGGATGCCAATAATCATACTCACCATGTACTCTCACAAGATTTTCTGGGTCCTCATTTAGATACACGCACAGTCCCTTGATAACGCATTCCCGTCTTACATCTGTATCTTCATTTTAAGTCAAGAAGGATAAGCAGAACAAATCAGAATCATTTTTCCTCAATCAAATATGTACACTGTCAAAGCAATATTTTCCTTTTCCAAAATGCATTCTTACTTGAGTCATGTGTGCCAAAATGCTCTGTAGTTGCTTGCCAATTTGTCCTCCTCTCTTCTCAAAAAGCTTCAGAAGTTTGTCAGATAGCACATCTAGCTGTGAGAAAAATCTGGATTGCAGTGGTACGGTGGTAATGCGCTTAAATTCGGCATTTATCTGAAAACAAGAATTATCACAGACAAAGACATTGAAACAATTAATTAGAAAGTTGTTCATTGAAAGGTTTTATACTGATTAACCACCGACTTGTAAGAAAGTTAAATTCAAATATTTATACATTATGCAATTCATAGAATTCATAAGTTGATTTTTAGTCAGTCTATGCACAATTGTTTGAAAACATAAAGCCAAGATCACATTCTATATTCAAATTTTATAATCACTCACCTCACTTGTTTCGAACAGCGCTGGCCATCTTGCCTGAAAGTCTTATCATGGGTGTGTCACAAACCACTTCATATCTCCTATAGGCAAATGTCTTTTCCATTTTCATCTTCACTACTTCCCTGTTGTTCCTCTTTTTAACATCTGAAAGAAGTTCCACTCTGACACGTTCAAAGCTTGCATCAGATTCTCCAGTAGGGTAGGGGGGACAATAGTTCACTTCAGACCATCTTGGTCTTTTGATGCCAAAAGCAGGACTTTTTTTGCCCTCTGGTTTGTGCTTCAAAGAGTTTATCATCACCTCTTGACATCCCAGCTTTCTCAAGTGAGTGTGATAAATTGCCAGTTTGTTTTTTAAGCTGGCTTTCCATCCTGCATATCCAGTCAAGGAGCCCTTCTCAGTCAGGCAGGGATGCTTAGAGAGGGCCTCTCCTATCGTGTTAAACTGTTTATCGGTTACATAAACTTTGTACCAGACTATTTCTTGCACCAAGCCCTCAAGAATGTTTGACTTCAGTTTAGGATCTGGAATAAGTAAGGTACCGTTTTCCCTGTATGCCACATTGCCCTGCTTCAGTTTCAGCTCCGCATCATAGCTAAACTGAGGAACATGGAAGATGCTTGGCCAAAATGACCTGGAGCTGGGTGACTCTGATGATTCTGTTGAAGAGAGTATGTCTGTGTCAACACACCCATCAGACACGGATGTAGATTCTTCTGTAACATGACTGCACAAACTAGCAGCAGAGGTGGAAGACTGGGGAGTTGAGGCTCCTGTCAAGGGAATCACTCTGATGGTGCTTCTGTTCTGCATTTCATCCACTGAAGTGAGGTTCATAAATTCATTCCAGAATAGTGCATCCATAAACTGAAGTCTGAAGTCAGAGTCGAGGCCACATTGTCTTTGTACCTCACCAACAGGTTCATTGACTGATCCAGGAAGTCCATTTTGGAAAGTCAACCTTTGGCTGCTGTTGTCACCCAGGATGACTTTGAGAATGGTAGGGAGATCCATCCTTCTGTGTCTTAATCTGAGAAGAGGATGAAAAAGACAGAATTTTAAAACAATTACTGCATATCATTATGTTAAGACACATTTCATTATATTAAGGCAAACATTGATTCTATCTGATGGCAGGTTTCTAATTTTTAAATTACTCAGCCAAATTAAATTAAAAGTCAGCAAGATAAATTTTAAGGATTTAGGTACGCCTAGGTATGATGAGAACTTCTGTGTCTTAAATACAACATGGTAAGACATCATGTCTTACCATACTTTGACTGCAGCAATCTTTAATAATTAGAAAATCCCAACAAATATCCCATATACTTCTACAATGATTTAAAAAAAAAATCATAGTTGCTGATCCATGGGTAACTATCATACCTTTGCTGTAGGCTACACCACTACTTGATGCACTCTTGGCAAGATGCACCTCAGTTAGGTTGGGATATTTTGACCCAATAGCCTGAACCACCTCCTCTTTCAGTACATCAAGTGGAACTGTGGACACATTTGGTAGATGGAGGCTAGATTGACCATACGCTGATGAGTTTATGTGAAATGCAATCATCAGCTGATGTTTTAAAGCCAAAGTCAGGGGTACATTCTTAAAGCAACTTGTGTGCCTCATGATCTGCTTAAAAAAGCTATGTTTGGCCTCAAATCGCATTGTCCAGAGTGCGACAAGTGGGCCAAAACATTTTATCATCTGAGGATAGTGCTCAAGATAGTGATGCTTAGGTAGAAGTCTTTTCCCAGGAAACAGCTCTTGGTACCTCTGTCTGTGCTCAACTATTTTGCTTTCAAGATATGCGATGGATTCATCTGTATGCACAGGAGCAACAACCAACTCAACAATATCTTTTAAATCCATTAAGACAAGCCATGCAGGCTCATCCTCTGGAACTAGAGGTCCAATCAAAAATGGGAGAAACCTCAGTAAACTCCAATTTTCATGGGCATTGCCTCCAATAGTTTGCATGCACATAAGTGACAGCTGAAAGTAGTCAGTTCTTTTTGAAACTGACTAAACTGTGTGGAATGCACTCTACTTAGATGTACAATTAAAGCATTCCATGTCTTAAATGTGCATGGACATTGTGAAAATGTACATGGGTAGTGGGTGGTACGTCCAAAATGTGGATGTTTGAGTTTGTAATGGTTAAGTAGTTGTAACCTACTTGAAACGACTACTGAACACCCCTTACACTGCCACATTCACTCGGGGGGGGGGGTTAAAGGCAAGTCAACCTAAAACACACCCAACAGAGCTTCCTCACTAAACAGATGCACACTTCTACTTGATTAATTTGTTGTGTTACTCAAATGCATACTCACTTATCAAGTAAAAACTACTGCAGTCAAACAACAGTATTGCAAAAAAATCCTACTGTCATGAAAGTTATAATATACAGTGTTTGCTGAAAACAGATTCAAGGATATGTTAATTCAACAGGTCATTTTGGAGGCTGTAGTTTGTGGCGCATTTGACTTGTTTAGTAAGAGGTAAATATTTCATTAAGCACACCCCATTTAGAACAGCCCGGTTACTCTTATTATCAGACACTCTTTGAAACTGTTGTTACAAACATGGCACAAAAGCCTTTATGATGGTAGTAATTATTGCAGGCCTGTTGTATTAGACTATATTGTATTGCATATTGTTTAGCTAAAAATGTGGAGTCAGTAAATTGGACAATGTCCATCCATCCATCTTCTACCGCTTTTCCGGAGGTCCGGGTCGCGGAGGCAGCAGTTCAAGCAGAGAAGCCCAGACTTCCCTCTCCCCAGCCACCTGTTCCAGCTCTTCAGAGGGGATACCAAGGCGTTCCCAGACCAGCTGGGAGACATAGTCTCTCCACCGATTGGACAATGTGTATATTCTTAACATTTTAGCACACCGTATACAAAAACTTTAAGTGATTATTTCAGAAACTGATAGCAACACTGTCATATACATGTGTTTTGAAAGACTGTGTAAACAAATCAAACAGAATAATTTGAATTATACTCACCATTTACTACAGAGCCTTTGGAAAGGTGCTCCATGCAAAGTGTTCACTAGTGTGAACTAGAAGAACACCAAATACCTATTTAGAAAAAAATATACATCACATACACTGAATGAATACTATGACCTTCATTATGGTAGGAATCATTACAGGACTGTTGTATTAGACAGCATTAGTTCTACCTAGGAATGTGGCTCCAGTAAATTGTATTGCAGTTATAGCACATTGTATACAAAATGTTTATTTTTTAAGACATTAAAAGCAGCATTGTCAGACCAGGTAAAACACATCATCAAAATCATTTCAATAATACTCACCATTTACTATAGAGCCTGTGAAATTTTGTTCAAAGCAAGTGGGTGGAAGTCACTGGGTCAGAATACCACATACCTATTTAAAAAAATAAATAAAAAATATATTTTTAAAATTACTTCATCATATCCCCTTCTTTCAGATATTCAATTTTGCCTGAAAAAATGAAAGATTTTTTTTGTTTTTCTGTATAAACTGAATAGTAAAAAAACGACATTTGTACACTGTCTGCTTGAAATGAAAAACAGAATAAGAACACAAAAAACAGAATCCATTCAATTGTTATTCAATTAAGAATCCAAAAAACAATATTTAAAAAAAATGGTTGTTTTTTGTTTTATCATTTTTAAAATGAAAGCAAATAAATCAAAATTCTTTTGCTTTTCAATATCCCGTCTTTTTAATTCAGATCAAATAAAGTAAAGTTTAAATACTGGCCACGGACAGATTTTGATTTTAATATTTAAATTGTCCGAGCTACGTGACCCGGAAGTTCTATTGTCTGTGTTTTCATCACAGCACAACAGCAATTTATACTTGTATACAAAATAACTGCGGATAACTATTTTTGTCTTAATTTATAACAGTAACCAAAACAGGAACCAACGCTGCGCTGATCGATAGCTGTGGTGCATATCCAGCAATTATCTCTGCAATGCCCTTTAACAAACGGGATACTGAAAAACAAATGAATGTTGATTTATTTGTTCTCATTGTATAAACAATGAAATGAAAAACGACCTACTTTTTAATGTATAGTTTTTTGATTCTCAGCTGAATAACAACTGAACGAATAATACTGTAACGTTGGGGCCATGTTAAGTGAATTTCCCAGCATGCTTTGCCAGTTTGAAACGTTACTGTGTGTGTTAAATGTGTTATTTCTGAGTTATACTGCTGGGTCATTATAACTGCATTATAATGACCCAGCAGTGTTTAGCAGGATTAGGGCAAGATGTATCATGTATGTGTAACCATGATTCAAACAGGGGTCTGTGAGAATGACCTCCCCTGCTCTGTGTACTAAGTTGCAAGTTGGGGTTGGGGTGTACAAAATAAATCTGGTTGATCACAGCCATCTGCTCCATTTTCTTTGTGTGAACCTTGCAAACGTCACACTGGTGTCAGAAGTGGGATGGAGCAAATGGAAGCGATCAGAATGGAGATCCGGCAGCTGGAGCAGGCCATTGCTCAGCTGATGATGGATGACGAGACACCACCACCGGGAGCCTGGAGCCGGGACGAACGAAGCGGCAGACCTGACGGGGCCAGCGCACCCCGCCTCCTGTCTTTTTCAAGACAGAGCGGGCAGAACAGAGCAAACGTTCCACCCTTCTCAGGACAGCACGGGCTGGCGACCCCACGGCAATCAAGGGTGGCGATCGATCAGGAAACGACCACCCCACCTGTTCGACAGCGGGCCAAGATTCCCCGTTTCAACGGCGAAGCCACATTAGATGACTACCTGACACAGGTCGAGCTGACTGCGGCGCTGAACGGCTGGTCACCAGAGGAAACCGCCGTACAGGTCGCGCTGGCCTTGGAAGGGAAAGCCCTCTGCACGCTCTCTGATCTCCGGCCCGAGGATCACCACAGCTGGCCAGCACTACAAGGGGCGCTCCAGAGACGATTTGGGAGAATAGCGGACGCTGAGCACGCCCAAGAACAACTGACCCACCGCCGCCGGAACCACCAGGAGAAACTAGGAGCCTATGCTGCAGACATATGGCTGTTAACCCGGCGCAGCTACCCAGATTTCGCGCCGGAGGCAGTAGAGAAGCTCGCCCTCCGGAGCTTCAGCCAAGGTCTCCGCCCGGCCCAGCTCCAGAGCCACGTACGGCTCCACACCGCGAGCGACTGGAAGACTGCAGTGGCAGAAGCAGAGCGGGCAGAGCCGCTAATAAATCGCACCGCTGAAGCAGCAACGCACAGCCGAAGAACCTACCAGGCTACGATGGAGAGCGAGGGGGAGGAGGAGGAATTACGGCAGACCACGGCGGCGCGTCCACGGAGAAGATGGCCTCGGCGGCGCGAGGAAGGGTGCTTCCGCTGCGGAGAGATGGGACACATCGCGCGATACTGCCCCGCACCCACCCCACGACAAACCGGCCCCTCGCCGGCGTTAAACTAGAGCGAGGTGGTGTGAACGGGGACAGGCCACCTCCAGCAGATGTTTCCCCCGAGGAGCCGGCACCGCGCGTGGGCCGAGTTGGACACTCTCCAGGGATCTATCTACAGTGCAGCTTGGGGAAGACGTCGATCCGGGCCCTGATTGACACCGGCTCTACAATCTCCTTGGTTCGACCGGGCGTACTGCCGGGCACGAGCAAGACGGCTCCGCGGGGGTGGGAACCCACCGAGCGCTGCGTCACCACAGCTACCGGTGAGCGCGCCCGACTGAAGGGGCGGAGAGTGCTGGTGGTGGGGGTGGCCGGTCAGAACATAAGACACCCGTTCTGGCTGGCTGACATCCAAGACCCCTGTATTATTGGATTAGACCTGCTCACAGCCTGGCGTGCCAAGATCGACACCGCCGGACCTTCCCTCCAGCTGGGAAACCGGACCATCACGCTCCACAGCAGAACCCAGAGAAGGGACGCGGGGGCCCGCGCAATCGAGGGATCGCCAAGACAGACCGGACCAGGCAGGCCACCGCGAGGACTGGACACGATGACGTCACCAGCGCGGACAGAGGGAGCACGAGCACACACAGGGACAGCAAGGGGAGGGGCCAACGTGTCAGCAGAGACGCAGCAGGCGGTGGAGGAATTATTTCAGCGGAGCTACAGCGGGCTGGACCCGGAACAGAGACGCCAGCTGCGGGAGCTATTGGACTATTACGTGGGTGTTTTTTCTGCGAAGGATGAGGAATGCGGCCGGACCGGGTTGGTGCAGCACGAGATCGACACCGGTGAGGCCAGGCCGATTCGACTCCACCCACGCCGGCTGCCCTTTTCAAGGCGGGCAGCGGCAGAACAAAAAGTGCGAGAAATGCTGGAGGCAGATGTTATTGAGCCCTCCAGCAGCCCCTGGGCAGCGCCTGTGGTGCTGGTCAAGAAGAAGGACGGGTCGTGGCGGTTCTGTGTGGATTACCGACGCCTGAACGATGCCACCAGGAAAGATTCCTACCCCCTGCCCCGCATCGATGACGCGCTGGACCACATCGCAGGCTCCAGCTGGTTCAGCTCGCTGGATCTACGGAGCGGCTATTGGCAGGTAGAGCTGTCACCCGAGGCCCGCCAAAAAACAGCCTTCTCCATCGGGCAGGGACTGTACCAGTTTAAAGTGATGCCATTTGGACTCTGCAACGCTCCGGCCACCTTTGAGCGCTTGATGGAGCGAGTGCTGGCTCACGTGCCCAGGAGCCGCTGCGTTGTTTACCTGGATGACCTGCTGGTGCATGCAGCTGATTTTGACAGCGCCCTGTCAAATCTCCGAGAGGTGCTGGGAGCCATCCAGCAGGCGGGGCTACGGTTACACCCTAGGAAATGCCACCTGTTCCGGCGAGAGACCACCTTTTTGGGCCACGTCGTCAGCCCAGCGGGGGTCGCCACCGACCCGGAAAAAGTGGCAACAGTGAGAGACTGGCCAGTGCCGCGGAACGTTGGAGAACTGAGGAGTTTTCTTGGATTGGCCTCCTATTATAGGAAGTTTGTGAAAGACTTCGCCACCATTGCCAGCCCGCTGCATCAGCTGACGCAGAAAGGACGCCCGTTCCAGTGGAGTGACAGCTGTGCTGCTGCTTTCTCCCAGCTTCGCGCAGCGCTCATCAGAGCCCCCGTCCTGCGGTATCCTGACCCGAGCCGCCCTTTCATTGTGGACACGGACGCCAGCAACCAGGGCATCGGGGCGGTGCTATCCCAGGAGGGAGAGCATGGAGAGCAGGCAGTCGCTTACTTCAGCCGCACTCTCAGCAGAGCCGAGAGAAATTACTGTGTGACTCGTAGAGAGCTGCTGGCTGTCATTCAAGGACTGCGTCATTTCCGCCCGTATGTGTACGGTGGGAGGTTCCAGCTCAGGACAGACCACGCTTCCCTGACCTGGTTGTTAAATTTCAAAGAACCGGATGGACAGTTGGCAAGGTGGCTGGAGGCACTGCAGGATTATAATTTCCAGATTGTGCATCGGGCAGGCCGCCTCCATGCCAATGCTGACGCGCTGTCTCGGCGCCCCTGCGCGACAGAGGAGTGTCGTCACTGTCAACGGGCTGAAGATCGGGACCAAATCGCCCCACGGGCTGCCGCTCTCCGAGCCGCTGCGAGCAGGAATCACGCAGCGATGCACAGCCCCTCCTCAGATGATCAGGCAGTTCTCCCCAGCGATGACGTCACAGAGGTTCTTGGCACGCAGCAGCTGCAGAGCGAGCAGGACAGAGACCCGGTCATTTCGCGGGTTCGGCAGTGGCTGGACGCAGGACAGCGGCCCGCCTGGGAGGTTGTGTCACCGCTGGACCCAGAGACTAAGGCCCTACACTCCCAGTGGGCCAACCTCCGCTGTCATGAGGGCGTGGTGTATCGGCAGTGGCAGACTCCAGCTGGGCAGCGGCACATTTGGCAGCTGCTGGTTCCTCGTCGACTCCGGCCCAAAGTACTCCAGCTGGTTCATGGGGTGGTAGGAGCGGGCCACTTCGGGGTGACAAAGACGCTGCAGCGCCTTCGGGCCCGGTTCTACTGGCCCGGCTGTCATCAGGACGTGGAGCTCCACGTTCATCGCTGCGACACATGCACAGCTCAGAAGGGACCAACTCAGCGATCCCACGCTCCCCTGCAGCAGTACCGGGTGGGAGCACCGATGGAGCAAGTGGGAGTGGACATCCTGGGCCCTTTCCTGACCACGGACCGGGGGAACCGCTACGTGCTGGTCGCGATGGATTATTTCACTAAGTGGCCAGAGGCGTATGCGGTCCCGGATCAGAGCGCCGCTACGACGGCATCAAAGCTGATGGATGAAATGTTCAGTCGGTTTGGCGCACCGGAGGAGCTGCACAGCGATCAGGGTCAGAACTTCGAGGCGGAGGTCTTCGGAGAGGTCTGCAAACGGCTGGGCATCCGGAAGACCCGGACCACCCCACTGCATCCACAGAGCGACAGCCTGGTCGAACGATTCAACCGGACCCTCACCACCCAGCTCGCTATCCTGGTGGACCAGCGACAGCGAGACTGGGACCTGCATCTGCCTTTTGTTTTGTGGGCGTACCGGACGGCTGCTCAGGAATCTACCCGGTGCACCCCTGCGGCGCTCATGTTTGGACGCGAGCTGCGCACACCGGTGGATTTGGTATTCGGTTGCCCCCCTGAGCCGGAGGTGGAAGGAAAACCTGGATTGGATTATTTTTTTTGTTTGAAAGAACGTCTCCACACGGTGCACGAGCTGGCTCGAGAGGCCCTGGCAGTGGCAGGGGGTCGGCAGAAGCGAGCGTACGACTCCCGCTGCCAGGGGAGGGACTTTGCACCGGGAGATCGAGTCTGGGTTTTCTGCCCTGAGAGGAAGAGAGGACGATCACCGAAGCTGGCGAGCCAGTGGTTGGGGCCATGCATGGTCCTGGAGATACTGTCAGATGTGGTGTACAGGGTGAGGCTTAGAAAAAGGGACCGGGTTGTGGTCCTTCATCGTGACCGTCTCGCCCCGTATCGGCCATCTGCACCGCTGGTGGACGAACCGGAGCTTCCATCCCGGCCCGATACCCCGACCGAGACCCAGATGGACACTAGGGGGCCTGTACGTGTTGGCCACCGGCGCCGAAGACCGCCCCGACACCTGGATGAGTTTGTATTGGACTTTTAAATTGGACTTTAATTTTTCTGGGGACAGAAACCAGTCCGGGGGGGGGGGGGCAGTGTAACGTTGGGGCCATGTTAAGTGAATTTCCCAGCATGCTTTGCCAGTTTGAAACGTTACTGTGTGTGTTAAATGTGTTATTTCTGAGTTATACTGCTGGGTCATTATAACTGCATTATAATGACCCAGCAGTGTTTAGCAGGATTAGGGCAAGATGTATCATGTATGTGTAACCATGATTCAAACAGGGGTCTGTGAGAATGACCTCCCCTGCTCTGTGTATTAAGTTGCAAGTTGGGGTTGGGGTGTACAAAATAAATCTGGTTGATCACAGCCATCTGCTCCATTTTCTTTGTGTGAACCTTGCAAACGTCACAATACACTGATTCAACGGGTCTGAATGTGTCTACTTAATGGACACAGCAGACAGATGTAAACTTCAGCTGAATTCACACTAAGTGCAGCAGTGAGGCAGCTTCACACAGGGTTGGATTACTGATTTTGACTGTAACAGCTGTGAATAAATAAGAAAACACTATTTTGTTCTTCTAATTAACTGCATTACTGATGCAACCGCCGCTCTCTCTTCTCATTCAACCCGCAGCTCGCTCGACCCTCGTCTCTCTCTCTTCATGCTCAGACCTTCAACCTAACGGTCCGTCCTCTCACTGCAGTGAACTCTGTGTGGCATTTGTGTGTGTTCATGTAACCGCCATCGCTGCTTTGACAAACGGTTGGCGCTTACTTTAAAAATCCGGAAAAAAACGGAGAATAAATAAATTTGAAGAATGACTCTGACCGAGAATCGTCATGTAACAACGTTACGTCTCCCGCCAATATGCCTCGGCAAGCCGCTGCGCCGGTTACGACTCCCCCTCCCCCACTAAACTAAGCTAACCCGAATCTTAACTTCATTATTGTGAATAACCCTCTAGAGAGCGGACGAAACAAAATTTAGACTTCAGTCTAAATATTTACGACACAAAAATGCATGCTGTGTGTGCATTTCAATAAATATGAACACATATAAAATAAAACTCGCTAACAGAAGCCAGTGGTAACTTAAACTAACCGTAGCATTGACATTGACCTCATGTTGCTCGGTGAAAACAGTGCACTGCATAAAATCACTACCTGTAATTGTGACCGACGTTTTATAAAATTTAATTTATCCTTACCTTGTTGAGAGCCGTCTGAAGTCACAGAAATTCTTTTGAAGCGAGAGAAAAGATGGCCGACTTCAATTTTTTTTTTTTTTTTTTTTTTTATTTTAACTTTTTTTAACAGTCTTACAAGAGGTAAGAAGGATAAGATAAAGTAATAAGAATAGTAAATAATAATAAGATAAAGTAACTAAAAGCATAATAAAAGTAGACAAAAAGAGAAACGGGGGGTTCTTTTCAGTCCAGAGTGTCCAGAGTTCTAGGGGTTTTCCATGAGTTTCCGATCATCGACCAAACAGTGGAGTTTCACAGCATTCCGCTTCTTCATGTGTTTCAGTGATGAGAAAAAAAGGCAGAGTTCTTTATGAAATACATTAAAATTTGGCTTGCATTTTAAAAATCTATTTTTGTGTACATAAAATTTTCCCAAGATTACGAGGGTGTTAATAGACATATCATGCAATGAGTTCTTAATAATAAAGCCATACAAAATATTCTGACAGTTAAAAACAGGGGTTGGTACATGTTTAGATAACCAGTGATGAAAATCATCCCAAAACGCATTGGTGTACATACAGTAAAAGAAAATGTGATCTGTACTTTCTATATGTTCATTACAAAAGGAACAGTTATTGTTCTCAAAGCCAAAGCGTTTACTTAGAAACTCAGCAGAAGGATAAATTCCATTTAAAACTTTATAGTGGATCTCTTTTGCTTTCGGTGAAATAGGAAATTTAAAGAATTTAGATCTTAGAATTTGAGCTTCTTTTTTGGAGAAAAAATTAAGAATAGCAGCTCTAGAAACTGTTGCTGGGAAGATTTCTTTATTAAATATTTTCCTAATCGTTAAATTGTTTAATTTTGAGTCATCTAGGCGGAAACCATTCACCAAAAGCAAAGGGAGGTTTGGGCAAGAGCCAAATCTATTTAAAGTTGAGGCCATTAGTATAACTGTCTGAGGTATTGCCTCCATTACTTGGTTATATTCTCGTTTATCATTTATGTTATATTTAGCACAGAAGTTCTCAAAAGTTAAAACATTCCCTGTGCCGTCTAATAAGTGTAGTACAGACCAAATGCCCTTATTTTGCCAGTTTTGTAGGAATATTGATTTGTGTTTATATAGTACATATCTACAATTCCACAGAGGGGTCATATGAGGGCTAAAATTATGTTTATAAATCAATCTCCAATATAGTAAGACCTGTTGATGAAATGAGGAGAGTTTATAGGGGAGCTTTTTTAGGTCATAGTCACATCTGAGCAGGAATTCAATGCCCCCAAATTTAGCAAAAATTTCATTGGGAATATGAAACCAGAAATGTTTGGGTTGTTTAATAAATTGTCTCAGCCAGTTAATTTTGATGGTGCCATTAATGCATTCAAAGTCTATTGCTTTAACACCACCTTCCTCATATTCTTGAATCATGGTACCTTTTTTAATATAATGTGTTTTCCCTTTCCAGATATAATTGAAAATGGTTTGGTTGATGGCTTTAACGGCATCTTTGGGCATTGGTAATGAATGGGCTGGATAAATAAATCGGGAGATGCATTCCATTTTTGTCAGAAATGTTCTTCCTATGATGGAAATATCTCTTTGAGACCAGGAGTTGAGATAAGTTTTTGATTTCTCCAAGCAATTCCATATATTGAGCTTGACTAATTGATCAACATCTTTAGTGATATGCATGCCCAAATATTTCACTGTTTGTTTGACGGGAATGGTATGAATGGCTGATAGACTGCAATCATGAATAGGTAATAATTCACATTTACCTAGATTCAGTTTAAGCCCAGAGGCTTTAGAGAAAACATCTATATAATTAAGAATTTTAGGGACTTGATCAGAGTTGTGCATGAATATGGCTGTGTCGTCAGCCAGTTGGCTGATTGTTAGTTGTCTTCCAAATACTGTTAATTTATCAAAGTCAGAGTTTTTTATAAAAATTGAGAGCATTTCAGCTGCTGCAATGAACAACAGAGGCGAAATCGGGCAGCCTTGTTTTATTCCTTTGCCTATTGAAAATCTAGGGGAGGTACCATGTGGTAATAGAACTGAGCTGTTGGTATCCGTGTAAATTAGTTTTATAAAGTCTAAAAAGTGCTCCCCAAAACCAAAAAGCTCTAAGGTCCTAAACATAAATTTGTGTTCAATCATATCAAAAGCTTTAAAAAAATCCAAAAATAAAATAAACCCCTCGTCAATTAGGTCCCTATAGTCAAGTAAGTCCAATACCAGGCGTATATTGTTGTGTATTGAGCGCCCTTTAATAAAACCTGATTGTGTCTCTGAGATAAGATCAGTGATGCCAGTTTTGAGTCTGTTGGCATAAATATGTGTTAAAATTTTGTAATCATTATTAAGTAAAGTAATTGGTCTGAGATTATCAATCAATTTTGGGTCCTTGCCAGGTTTGGGAATTAATGTGATGACTCCTTGTTTCATAGTATTTGGTAAAACTGATGTAGCACGGATTTCCTTTAACATATTAAAAAATAAGTCTTTTAGGTTAATCCAGAAGTGCCTGTAAAAATTGGCTGTCAAGCCGTCTGAGCCAGGTGATTTGTCTAGAGCTAAGGATTTTAAAGCTTTCTCAACTTCCTCCATTTGGATCTCTGCGTCACATGATTTTCTAAAATATTCATCAATTTTCGGTATCCGTCCTGAAATGGATTCAAAGAAACCCTCTGCATTAGTATGCGAGTAAGAGGAGGAGTATAATTCACTGTAAAATTTAAATATTTCTTTAGAGATCCTCACAGAATCAGTACATTCTTTACCATCAATTATAAGAGACTTAATGGCATTTCGTTCTTGTCTTCTTTTCTCAAGCCTACAGAAGTATGCTGAGCTTCTCTCTCCCTCCTCTATCCATTTCGCTCTTGACCTAATATATGCTCCTTTGGCTTTATTAATATAGATGTTATCTAGGGAAGAGTGCAATAAAATCAGTTTTTGTTTGTCCTCTTCACATAAGGAATGTTTGTTGCATATTAAATGGATCTCTTTTACAATATCCATTTCTTTTTGTTTATTGGCTCGGCTTATGACTTTGCTGTATGAAATGGAGATCTGACGGATTTTAAATTTAAGAAATTCCCATTTCTCCCTGTAAGTTGACAATAATGTATCTTTAGTTATACTGTCGATTGTCCTTTTAACATCCTGACAGAAAGGGTCATGTTTTAGAAGATTTGAATTAAATTTCCAGTAGCCTTTATTTCTTCTGACTGCACTAGTGGGAGTTATGGTTAACTTGATCATACAATGATCTGTAAGCGGAGCTGCAGAAATTGAGGTATTTATGTCTATATTAGGTTGGAATTCAGAAATAAGCCAGTAGTCTAATCGCGATTTAATGGTGCCATCAGGTTTAAACCAAGTAAAGGTTTGAGTATCTGGATTTAACGCACGCCATATGTCACTAAGCTGAAATGTGTTACAGAAGTCTAGTAAAGTGGTATTATACTGATGATTAGGAAATCTTGAAGGTTGCCTATCAAGCCATTCATCCATAACCATATTGTAGTCGCCACCCAACACAAAAACAGGATTGATATATATTTGGGATAATTCCTTCAATATGTTAGTCACGTCTGTAATTAATTGTTTGTTCTGACTGCGGTTAATAAATCCATAAATGTTAACAAGAATCAAGAATTGTTTGTGTATTTCAAAAACGCAAATAATCCAGTGTCCTGTGACATCTCTTTTGGTTGCAACTACTTTCCCAGGAAAGTTATTTAGGAGTATGGCGACCCCTGCTGATCTATTTGTGCCATGACTATAGTATATTTTTTCTCCCCATTGATTTGTCCACATTTTTTCATCTGTATTGTTGCTGTGAGTCTCCTGAATAAGATAACAATGTGCTTTTTCATTTTTAAGGAATAGAAATGTAGCCTTTCTTTTTATAGAGTCTCGTAAACCCCTAGCATTAAGTGATGCAAAAGAAAAGGTTGTAATAAAAGACATAAAGGATAAAAAAGAATAAGGAAAAAATTAAAATAATAATAAAATAAAAATAACAAGTAGATAAACGGTTTAGGTTGTTACTTTGGACCAAGTACACTTGAAGAAAGCCCCTGATTAAATTGCTAAATATATGTTTTAACTCATAACTTTTTTCCCCTTTTTTTTTTCCTTCCCTTTTTTCCTTTTTCTTCCTCTTTTTTCCTTCTCCTTCTTTTCCTTTTTTCCCTTTTCTTTCCCCTTTCCCTTCCTCCTTTTCCCCCAAGCTGCACGCTTGTTATGACAGAATCCAAAAACCAAATCTATAAAATTATCGAAAATATGTAATGCAAATTATCAAAATGGCATTGAAAAGGAGCTGCCTTATAAATCTACCCTTCAAAAAAAAAGGATTCAGGAACCTGAGTAAAAGTAGCATGTAAACATATCCAAATGACAGCTGCCAGGAACACAGCGTACTTCAAAAGGGGACTATGAAATGACTCCCTATAAAGTAAACATTGAAGTAGCTTAGCAACATGTACAGAACATTAAAGAGTCAAAATGCTTGTTCAGCCATAGTTGTGAACCAGACCCTTAGATGCTGACTCTTCTACCATCGATGTATCCCACATGGCCTTTGTACCAGACGTTTTTCCCAGCTGCACGGGCTTGCTCCATCTGTGGCCATGCTGCTGCGCGGGCATCCCTGTCGGCTTTACAGAAATCTTGCTTGAATCGGATCCCGGCTACTCTGCAGAATTTGGAGTTTTTGGTCAGCCTCCAAATTTCTTCACAGTGGTATCTCATGACAAACT
This sequence comes from Pholidichthys leucotaenia, assembly GCA_020510985.1. Lineage (NCBI taxonomy): Eukaryota > Metazoa > Chordata > Actinopteri > Cichliformes > Pholidichthyidae > Pholidichthys > Pholidichthys leucotaenia. The sequence continues at coordinate 246,871,891 of CM035847.1, read as the reverse complement.
GAAGAATAACCTGGCGGTTTCTCCCATTTTCACGTTTTCCCAGGCGGTGGACATTATCAACAATAGTGCCCATGGTCGTTGCCCACTGCGGTGCAATTTCTGACAGAATGTGGATTACCTCCTCACGGATCATTTCGTTATCCTTTTCTTTGATCCCGTGTATTTTAAGGTTCCAGCGCCTCTTGTACCTCTCCAGCTCAGTAATCCTTTCCTTTAGCTCTTCGTTTTCTTGTATAAGCTTGGGGATGTCTCTCTCAAAGCTCTGTAGTTTGGTCTGGCAATTTTTGATGTCAGCAGTATTAATTTCAACAAGACGGGTGATGCTGGCTACCATTGTGGCGGTCTCCCTTAACTGCGCTCCAAAATCATCAACTTTGGTGGTTAGTTTTGTGATAGCATCTACCAAGTTGTCGTAAGATTGCTCTTGGGCGGTTTTCATCTTTGAAAGTGGCGGAGCAGAGGACTTAGTTGGAGTGACGGGAGAACTTTTTCTCTTACCAGGACCGCTACTAACAGAGGTTTCCATCGGGGTGTAGTCATGGTCAGTAGTAGCTGTTGTTAGCTTAGCGTTCGTTTTCCCGCCGGACATATTAGTCGGATTTGATTAGTTTCCTGTGACAGAAACTTGCGTTCAAAATCACCAATTGAATTTACTTGCTTTGAAGCTGTCAGCTCTGAAAATGTTTTCAGTCTGAATATGAGTTATTGTCCAAGTTTCGGGGCTGGAGAATGCGGGTTTAGAAGAGCGAACTGGTCCGGATCGCCATCTTCCGGAAGTCCCGCCGACTTCAAATTTCGTTCTCCCTCCTAAAGCACCACCCCCAGGAGGCGGAGTTTCCAGACAAAACAAAACAATTTCCTTCTTTTTTAAAATGACTGAAACTTGTTGACTTTACATCGCTCAAGATTACAAGAACTCTACATGACTGATATATGTTTGGAGGAAGGATATAAATAAGTTGTGTTGTATATGCAAACTACATATTTGAAAACTGAACAACCCTCGCTTTCCCCTTTTTTCAGTGTAGGTTGGTTTAGGCGTCCTGCTGGGACCTTCTTGTGAAGAATCTGCAGCATGGGAAGGAGAGTGGTTAATTGTTCCCTGCAGGGGGGCTGAGTCTTTTCTCTTGGGGGGTCTACCCCGCCGAGGTGCTCTCGCCAACTGTGCAGGCTCGTCTCTCAACAAGAAGGCAGGTTTAAGTCTGTCAGTGCTGACTGTTTCTTTTCTATCCCCAAAATCAAGCACAAAGTGTTTATCACCATGTTCCAGCACTCTGAATGGTCCATCGTATGCTGGGCGGAAAGTTGGTTTTAAAGCTTCATGCCTAACAAAAACGAACTCAGCGTTTTTTAAAGCTTGTGGGACAAAAACCCGTGGGAAGGAGTGATGAGCTGGACCAGGGAGAGAGTCCGGTCCGTTGCTGCCTAAAAACCTTGGGACTGGAAGGTGCCCTGGCTCTGGGCTCTCTGGTAAAAATTCACCTGGGAGCCTGAGAGGTTGTGCAAAAACTAGTTCTGCAGGAGAGGCGTCTAGATCCTCTTTAGGCGCAGCACGCAACCCCAATAAAACCCAGGGAAGTTTATTTACCCAATTTGTATCCGTTAGTGAGGCTCTGAGGGCAGCCTTTAAAGACCTGTGAAAACGCTCGCATAACCCATTAGCCTGAGGGTGATAAGCGGTGGTGCGATGAATTGTTGCCCCTAAGCTGCTGGACATGGCTGACCAAAGCTCTGAGACAAATTGAGGCCCCCTATCTGACGTGATGTCCAATGGGACGCCGAACCGTGCCACCCAGTTTGTCAAAAAGACGCGAGCGACTTCCTCCGCTGTGGTTGCCGCTAGAGGGACTGCCTCTGGCCAGCGTGTGGTGCGGTCTATCATTGTTAACAGGTGTGTGAAACCCTGGGAGGAAGGTAGTGGTCCCACGAGGTCGACATGAATGTGGTCAAACCTTCTAGCAGGGATTGGAAAAGGCTCCAGAGGGGCTTTTGTGTGTCTGTGTATTTTGGCGCGCTGACAAGAAATGCAAGTTTTTGCCCATTCTTTTACGTTTTTGCGCAGGCCTGGCCACACAAACTTTTCGGCGACCATTTTAACCCAGGCGCGCACACCTGGGTGCGCGAGGGAGTGAATTGCGTCGAAAATACGGCGGCGCCATGTAGCTGGTACTAACGGGTGAGGTCGGCCGGTTGAAACATCGCATATTAGGGGGGGCACGCCGTCGCGTAGACCCTTTTTCTCCAGCCTTAACCCTGTTGGTCCAGACAGGAGTGCGCGCACGTCCGTGTCACTGCTTTGTTCCTCTGCCATGGCTGCATAATCTATCCCTGCATGGATAGGTGCTGCGTATGTGTCTGCGTTAGTGAAGAGTTCTGCTGCTGAGGCAGTATAATCTGTCTCCTCGCGCTCTGGTGATGTCACAGCGCGAGAGAGGCAGTCTGCTACCACGTTAAGTTTGCCTGCCACGTGTCGAATGTCTGTGGTGAACTCTGAAATCGCAGCCAGCTGTCTTTGTTGCCTGCCTGACCATGGTTCTGAAATTTTAGCCATAGCAAAGGTGAGCGGTTTATGGTCTACAAAAGCCGTGAAACTCCGCCCTTCTAACCAGAACTGGAAGTGGCGGATGGATAAATGAAGCGCTAGCAGCTCCCTGTCAAAAGTGCTGTATTTACGCTCAGTTTGGTTTAGCGATTTGCTAAAGAATGCTAAAGGTTGCCAGATCCCGCTGACATGCTGTTCTACAACTGCCCCTATAGCCAGGTCCGAAGCGTCTGTGGTTAGCGCGATGCGGGCCGAGGGATCTGGGTGAACTAACAATGTGGCGTTAGCTAGAGCGCTCTTTACTTCCGCGAAGGCGTGTTCGCGCTCCGGGGTCCATTCGACCACATTGGAAGCTTTCTTTTTTTTGAGCGCGTCATATAGTGGCTGCATGAGCTGAGCTGCGTGGGAGGAAACGGTTGTAAAAATTAACCATTCCTAAAAATTCTTGTAGCGATTTGACCGTCTGTGGCCGTGGGAAACTTTTTATCGCGTGAACTTTGTCTGGAAGTGGAACTGCCCCCTTCGGAGAGACTTTGTGTCCTAAAAAATCAATTTGTGACACGCCGAATTTGCATTTGGCTGGACTGATTATTAGCCCGTGCTCTTCTAGCCTCTGAAAAACCGTAGTGAGGTGCTGCTCGTGTTCTTCCTCAGACGAGCTGGCTACCAGCATGTCGTCGAGGTAGACGAAAACAAAAGGAAGGTCGCGTAATACTGCGTCCATCATTCGTTGAAAAGTTTGAGCGGCGCCTTTGAGGCCGAAAGGCATTCGCAGAAATTCAAAAAGACCGAAAGGGGTTATTACAGCTGTTTTAGGAATGTCCTCCGCTCGGACTGGGACTTGATGATAACCGCGGACTAAGTCTATTTTTGAAAAAATGCGCGCGCCCGCCAGATGTAGTGAAAAATCTTGAATGTGAGGAATTGGGTAGCGGTCATGCGCTGTAGCATTGTTTAATCTGCGGTAATCTCCGCACGGTCTCCAAGAACCGTCGGATTTCAGAACCATGTGAAGTGGCGAGGCCCAAGGGCTCTTCGAGCGTCTAACAATGCCCAATTTTTCAAGGGTCGTAAACTCGTCCCGTGCTATGTTGAGCTTGGCCGCGTCTAAGCGGCGAGCTTTGGCAATTACGGGTGGGCCCGTTGTGGGAATAAAGTGTTCAACCCCGTGTTTAGCCACAGTGGCTGAGAATTTGGGAATTGTGAGTGCTGGAAATTGGGTGAGGAGTTGCTCAAACTTACCTCCTGCCGTGGTGACATTAGCCTGCACAGGTGGTGGAGAAACTCGAGCTGAGCAGGGAATAGAAGCAAAGGACAGTGCATTAACCAAGCGCCTATTTGCTAGATCCACTAATAACCCATGTGCACACAAAAAATCTGCGCCTAACAAGTTAAACCTCACCGCAGCTACAACAAATGTCCATCTGTAGTTGCGGCCGTGGATGTGGAGGTGCAGGCTCTTTTCGCCGAAAGTGTCGATGTTAGAGCCGTTGGCTGCCACCGCTCCGTTGCCCCGGGTGCCCATGGCTCGAACTGCGTGGGAGGGCGTGACGAAACTCAGCTGAGCTTCTGTGTCGATGAGGAACTGCTTGCCGGTGTGTCCATCCGTCACATACAACAGCTTATTCTTCTCGCCGAGAACCGCTGCCGTTAACGGCTCTCGGCTTTGGCGTTTAAATTTGCAGGGGGGAACACATTTGTGAGCCTTCTCAGCGAAACGGTGGTGATAATAACAGACATCGCTCCGTCTGTTAAATTTTGGCCGTGTCGCTGTCACCGCGGGCTGGATCTGCTCAGTGGGTTGTGGCTCTTCGTGGTTATGGGCGTCAGCGTTGAGGTCTGCGGATGCTGCTGTGGGTGTCAGCTCCTTGCAGGTGTTGACGAGCCGTTGAGCTTCGTTGGCGAGCACGCGGAAGTCTTGCTGGGTGCTGCATCTCGTGTTGGCGAGTGTCCCTCTCATGTGTGGCGGCAGCGTGCTGAGGAATATGAATTGGAGGAGGAAGTTGTCGTTGTCTTCTTCTTTAAGCTGCAGCAAATCCTCCATGAGGGCTTTAGGCTTGCACCCTCTGTGGCCGTAGACCGCCAGGATCTTCTCGGCTCTCTCTTCAGCTGAGGGGACGTAATTTGCCACGATGGTTGCTTTCAGTATTTCATACTTGTCTTGGGCCGGCGGCCGCTGGATCATGCTCCGCACACACCTCGAAGTGGTGGCGTCGAGTTTGGAGACGATATGATAGAATTTCGTATCGTCAGCTGTGATGCCCGCCAGTGCAAACTGAGCTTCAGCTTGCTGAAACCACGAGGCGGGGTCTTCTTGCCAGAAGTCTGGCAGCTTGACAGCGACGGCATTCGTGTATACCATCACTGCTGTGTCCGCAGGGTGAGAATGCCTTGTTTCTGCTCTCACAGCGGTGCTGGTGCTTGGTTGAGCCCTCTCAATCCCTTCTGCCGGGGGGGAAAGACGTCCATCTGTTCCCCTGTCTGCGTGGGCGCTGGCGTCTGCCTGGGTTGCCACGGATGAGTCGATTGCGGGGGAACGCCTCAGGTCCATACTTGCGTCAGGGTCACCAGTGTAGAAGAGCTTGAAATGACGAGGCGATTTGATATATAAACCAAAGTTTATTTATCAGCTCTCCTAACAAGTCTCATTCAGTGCAGAGGTGGTAGAAGGAAAAGAGACCGAATATCTCCGGCTCACTGACTTTATACTTGCACATAACAAAAGACATGCATAACAAAGGCTGACATCCCTCATTATCTTAATCCCCCCATTGTCTTGGTATTTCCTCTCCTCGCCCCAGGGGGTCAGGGTAGCTCCTCCGGTCTCCACCGCAGTGTCTGGGAACGTCTTTGTTCTTCACTTGGCGGTTGAGAGCCTTTGTCCTTTCAGAGGTGTGAAGTTGCTTTACATATGTAATTACCAAACATTTCCACATGCTTCAACATATGTAGGTTATGGAATATATGATTAATATAGACCACACTTGATTTATTTTTATTAAGTTAAAAAACTTGAATTTTATTAATCTAAAAAAAATCTTGATTCTATGAAGTTGAAAAAAACTTGAATTCTTGTAAGTTAAAAACTTGATTTTATTAAGTTAAAAAAATTAGAATTTTATTCATTATGTTAAAAACACTTAAATTTGATTAATTTTACAAACTTTAATTTAAATAAAACAATTTTTATTAAATAAAAACTTTGAATTTCATTTATTGAGATAAAAACTTAAATTTTGTGAAGATAAAAAAAAAACTTTTAAAGTTAAAAAATATCAGTTTTGTTAAGTTCAACAAACTGATTTTATTAAGTTAAAAATAAAAATTGATTTTTGTAAATTAAAAAAACTTGATTTTCTTAAGTTAAAAAAAAGATTTTTTTAAGTTAAAATAATTGAGTTTTATTTTTTAAGTTAAAAAAAACTTTGAAAAAATTTGATTTTATGAAGTTAAAAGAACTTGATTTTTGTAAGTTAAAAAAGCTTGATTTTATTAAGTTTAAAAAAAAAACTTGATTTTTGTAAGTTAAAACCCCTTCCACTCTGTTCAATTTCCCTAAAAATGCCTAAAAATAACATACCCAAAGTAAATCAGAAGTTCTTCTTCAACCCTTTGCAGCATCTTCATGGGGTTGGGCTCATCTAAAAGACTAGCAATTGGATTGACAATGATAGGATTAGTGGTTCAGTAGTTATTCACGAAAATGGCATTTTCCGTAATGGCGGCCACAGGTCCCCCCATACAGTGTTTGTGTGTACGTTTTGAGATTCCTTGACCATGAAAACATATGACTAGCAATTGGATTGACAATGATAGGATTAGTGGTTCAGTAGTTATTCACGAAAATGGCATTTTCCGTAATGGCGGCCACAGTTCCACCCATACAGTGTTTGTGTGTACGTTTTGAGATTCCTTGACCATGAAAACATATGACTAGCAATTGGACTGACAATGATAGGATTAGTGGTTGAGTGGTTATTCACGAAAATGGCATTTTCTGTAATGGCGGCCACAGTTCCGCCCATACAGTGTTTGTGTGTACGTTTTCAGATTCCTTGACCGTGAAAACATATGACTAGCAATTGGATTGATAGGATTAGTGGTTCAGTAGTTATTCACAAAAATGGCATTTTCCGTAATGGCGGTTTTCTTCTGGACGGTGATCCGGATCATCCCCAAAATTTAATCAGTTCTTCCTTGTACCATTTCCAACAACGCCTGAAAGTTTCATCAAAATCTGTCCAAAACTTTTTGAGTTATCTTGCTAACCAACAGACAGACAGACAAACAGACAGACAGACAGACAGACAAACCCCAGCACAAACATAACCGCCTGGCGGAGGTAAAACACTCTGAATTTTTTGGCAAAACAGTCATAATCTCTCCAAGTGGTCCTGCCACAGAATAACAATCTTCTAGACATACTGAATTTGAAGAAAATAAATTCACCTGGGTGCTTTTTTTTAGATACAAATGCTTGCAAATAACATACAGCTGTCAGATACTTGCTGGAAAACTCAACAGAAATGTAGAACTAAGTGTTTTTAAGCTCACGTCGAAATTTTGTAACAATACCACAAAAAAAAAAAAATGAATATATTAGACAGCTTTTTTCTCAGGTTGTAACAAGGCGTTCTTGAACTGTGCCAAACGGTGCCAAATGGCAGTTTGGAAAATTGTGTTCCAGAGCTCACTATCTCAGCAGTTTGCACAGTAAAACCAAGGGGTAATAACCCAGACATACACAGCCCAGTTCCTGTTTTTTTTTTTTGTTTTTTTTTTACAGGCAAAAATAGCCTACAGCGTAAGAAAAATTATTCTAAAAATTAATACATTTCAGCAAAATATACACAAAAACAACCCTCTCCCCTCCAATTTTTCCAGAGTTCACTATCTCACCAGTTTACACAGATACAGGTCAACTGGACCCCTGACCAAGTGCACACCCCAAGTGGACCACGGAATCTAATCTGTACATGTACAGGTGCATTCTCCATGCAGTGATTTATAAATGCGGCCCCAGATGAAAACCAGTCTGTGGGACTATAATGTTCTGAATGAGGCTTTAGAAAATTATGAATCACTTTGAAAATCACTGGATTGAAAATGTACTTGTACAGATTGAATACCAGGGTCCACACATTAGTGTGCTCACTTGGTCAGGGGTCCATTTCACCAGATCATGTTTACATAGGAAAACAAAGGCATAATAACCCAGACATACACAGCACAGTTCCTTTTTTTACAGGAAAAAATAGCCTACAGTGCAATAAAAATTATACTAAAGCATTATTACATTTCTAGAGGGTAACAAACAACTCCTCTCCCACACACAACCCCCCCCCCCACACACACAAAGAAACATGCCACATAAAAAATGTGTTGCTTTTTTTTTTACAGGAAAAAATAGCCTACAGTGCAACAAAAATTATAGTAAAATAAGGATTAAGCGGAAGAAGATGGATGGATGGATGGATATTATTTGCAATGTAGAGGGTAACACCCTCCCCCCCCCCCACCTTGCTACAGAGGAACACGGCACACAAAAAAAGCCATGAGGGACCCATGTAATTACCGATTGGTCAAAAGTTGTTTTTATTACTATTTTTATCAATAAAGAATAATTTAGCTTATAACACTTACCTGTCCAGAACAGCACTGTTGTTGGCGAACATCTGTTCTCAAAGTTCCTCATTGTCAGACGAACATGAAGTTTCTAATGGTTATTGTTATTGACTCGTGGTTCTGGTCACGCGACCCGGTCAAACCATCTACACTTTCATGCATGTGGTTTTTACGAACCATTTTTTAAAACAAATGAGTACAATAGTAATAAGTAAAAAGTGGCTAATGGCCAAGAGTTGCTTACCATTATGCACAGGTCTCTCTACGTGTCACCTAGCAGCTCAGACAAAAATGATTTTACGCATGGATCGCATGGCGTTTTACCGCCAATATAAACACGTAACATAGGCATGTCCAGTATCACTGAATTCAGAATTTCATTGGCTAAACGGCACGGCCATCGTTGAAATGCTCAGCTTCAATTGGCTCATTGTGTTCGCGGTCGTTGGTAGGCAGGTCCTTCTTGCTAGGTTTTCAGTCATTGGTCCTTCAAGGTTTCAGAAACCCAAATCAAGGCTCTTATTAGTCAAATGAGATGTCAGTCAAATCTAAACCAATCAAACACTCCTTTGGTTTTCTGTTTACGGCTGTGTCTATACCGGAAGACCAGAAATACAGCTTTTTTTTTCATTGCGCACTGAGACGCACTGAGATGCACTGAGACGTGCCCGCCTGCGAAATCGCTGAGTGGAAGCGGTTTTAAATAAGATGCCCTAAGTTTTTTTATTCCCTTCCCTTGCCATAGTGGAAACTTTAACATCCTCTTTTGTTGCAAGATATCAGGATTATTCCAAATGGGTGTGAGTTTACAAGGGACAAGCGAAGACCCCATTATTTTTAAAAATTTCCACCAAGCTGTCAGAGAGGAGCTGATATTAATGCTTTTAAAACAGTCATGGCATTTAATACAGGGACTCATTGTCATGAATCTGGGTTCTCTGACTTATTGTTATGATTTGTTTTAGTTTCCTCCTGACAGCTCTGGCATGCCCTCTCCTCCTGTCAAGCTCCGTCAGTTGCACTGTTACGGGTGCTCACACATGTAAACACACACACATGCACATGCTCCATTCACTCTCATTCACACACGTTCTCACACACCGGATGCCAATCAGTTCTGCCCACGCACTCTCACACCGGCAATCTCTTTCCTCGTTAGCTTCTGGAGTATTTGTTGGCCTCTCCAGAGGAAAGAGATTGTCGGGGCATTCACCCTCGTTCATGGCAGCAAGGTACCACTCTGACATGATATTGTACTCAGGGAACACGCACACAGGCTTGAGTTAGATTCAAAGCTTTATTCAACAACAGTAGGTGTGTGGGTGCGTGTGTGAGGGATGTGGATGGATTGGTGGTAGACAGGAAGCGCCGAGAGCGGAACAGTTCGCCGTGCAGCCAGGCAACCCTACTGGCAGAGCAGAGATGCAGGTTAGAGACAGTCACACACCCCTTGGGGTTAACACTCGGTGTATTGCTTACGTGCAGGTGTTGTGGTGGCTGGCGTTGGCTGACGCCGGACTTCTGCCTGGAAGACAATGCTCCGGTGCGCACTCGGCGAGAAGAGGAGAGAGCTGCAGAGGTTAAGGCGAGGATGGGAAATCCGCTGCCTGGAGGGTCCACCTGTGCACAGGGGAGAGACTGAAGAGCAGGTAAGGAAACAAACAGCTTACGTGCTGGGTGAAGGATGGCGCAGGCCGGGGAGAGTCGGTCATGCGCTGGAGTTTGGGAGCGTAGACAAGCAGACGGCTCCAGACTGAGGCTGTATGCAGAGCAGGTTAAATAGTCCGCGGCTGATGAGATGCAGGTGTGCGCGCCGCTGGAGCTGATGACTGGTGAGAGCGAGTTGTGACAGTACTCCCCCCCCCCCCCCGGCTTATCTGGGTGCACCTGGTGGAACTCCGTGATGAGATGTTTATCCAGCACCCAGGAAGGGTGCACCCAGGACCTCCACTCAGGGCCATATCCCTCCCAGTCCACCAGGTACTGGAGTTCGCGACCCCGGCGGCGGGAGTCCAGGATGGCAGTGACCCCCCACGCCGGGTTGCCACCGATCATCATGGGAGGAGGAGGAGCTCTGGGAGGAGGACAGGGAGGATCAGAAACCACGGGCTTAATACGGGAGACGTGGAATGTAGGGCAGACACGGAGGGAGGGGGGAGAACCAAACGCACAGCCACCGGGTTGATTACCTTCGTCACAGCAAAGGGTCCAATGAAGCACTGAGCCAGCTTCTTCTTCTCTGCCTTTAAGTTAATGTCCCGGGTCGACAACCAAACCCGCTGGCCCACCTGGTAGCAAGGAGCGGCTCTCCTGTGGCGATTAGCAACTCTGGAGTTACGCGCCGCCGTGCGTAAAAGCACCTGGCGCGTCTTGGTCCAAATGCGCCGGCAGCGTCTGAGATGAGCCTGGATCGAGGGAACTGCCACCTCACCTTCTTCTTCAGGAAACAACAGAGGGTCGTACCCCAGGGACGCCCGGAAAGGAGACATTCCCGTGGCCGATGATAAGGGGGAGTTGTGGGCGTACTCCACCCAGGGTAGACAGGTGCTCCAGGAAGAAGGACTTGAAGAGGTGACACAGCACAAAGCCGCTTCCAGCTCCTGGTTGGTGCGCTCGCACTGCCCGTTAGACTGTGGGTGGTGGCCGGAGGACAAACTCACCGTGGCCCCCAGTGTGTTGCAAAAGCATTTCCAGACCCTGGACATGAACTGAGGCCCTTGGTCAGAGACGACGTCCACCGGGATCCCATGCAGCCTGACCACATGTTGAACTAGCAGTTTGGCTGTCTCTCGTGCTGTAGGGAGGCCGCGGAGCGGCACGAAGTGAGCCGCTTTAGAGAACCGGTCCACTATGGTCAGGATGGTGTGGTAGGAGTTGGACGTGGGGAGGCCGGTGACGAAATCCAGGGCGACATGAGACCAGGGCCTCCCGGGGACCGACAGTGGGTGGAGGAGACCAGCTGGAGGGGAGGTCGAGGTCTTACCCGTTGCGCACTGGGGTCAGGCACGGACATAATTGGTGACGTCACTCCGGAGTCCGGGCCACCAGAAGGATCGCTGGAGGAGCTCTACCAGCCGGGAGATACCAGGGCAACAGGCGAACTTCGACGTGTGTGCCCAGTGGATGACGTCACCCCGGACAGACGATGGCACGAACAGTTTCCCAGCCCGACCGCCGCCAGGATCAGGTTCAGCTTCTTGCGCCTTCTGGACCTTGTCCTTGAGGTTTATGACAGAATTCCCCGACCAGTGTAAAGAGCCCAGTGGAGAGGTGGTGCACAAGTGTATTTTTGCTTTTTCTCCTTAGTGCTTTTTCCCCTAGTCGTCACCATGGATTTTTCCATTTTTGGGCTGAGCCTTGAGGAATGTGGAGTGGCTGATCGAGCGATGGTATTCATTTCCCGGGCTCGAGCCACCAACTCCCCGGAGGAGAATTTCTTGCTGTTCGACATCACTGACAGGGTGCTCCAGACGTGCCCCGGTCTTTGGAAACATCCGGGGTTGATGTCGTTTCTCACCACAGTCCACGAATCATGCCGACAGCTGGAGGAGATGACAGGAGGAGCCGTCGGAGCTCTACTGCGGCTTCCCACGACGCGCTCCCGGAGGGCCCGAGCCCGCTGCTCACTGCCCAAGCCGGAGTGCTCCTCCCCCCGCCGGATTTCTCGTTCTACTCCTGGGAGGACAAAGCAGGACACTGAGGCAGCAGCGGACATTATCTGTGGAGGAGCTTCAGAAATTGTTACCCGCTGAAGCTCCCCAAACAGCTTTTGTCACAACTCCTTATTCCCTGTCTTCTGTCTCCCTTCACTCCCCACTGGCCCCGGGAGAGGGTCGTAGGATGCAGGAAGAGTGGGAGGGGTCAACCACACGGCGTGAGGGTAATCCTTGGTCTAAGCGACGGGAAGAGCCCCGTTACCTCTTTGGCGGTTCCTAATCGGACGTCAAGCCTGACCACTGCTGCGGCAAAGCCCCCCTTGGTGCCAGCTGTTGTACCAGCAGATGCCCCTTCAGCTTCGGCCACAGTTCCCGTCGTTGGGTCGTCCACCCCAGCCGCTGGAGAAATTGTGTGTGCCACTCCAGACCCGCCCACCTCCATGCCATTCGAGCCGGCTCCTCCGTCAATCACCGAGGAGCCTAGAAGACCTATGGGCACGGAGAGGGGGGACAACATGCCGTCGGCAGCCGCCAGCATTTAGACCCGGGAGGCCAGGCAAGTAGGTTTTCATGCAACCTTAGTCATTAAGGATAAGCCTTGTCTGTCCCCCGGGAGAGAGCCTCAGGTTTGGCAGTCACCTGAGTGCTCTCCCCCTGCTGCTCCTATGATGAACTCACCTATTTTCTCTATGTCTCCATCCTCTGCCTGGGAGTGTCCACCAGCCATGGAGCTCGACAATCGGGGGAGGAGGGAATGCGCCGTGCTGGAGACTGCACCCCACAGATCCGCTACGACCAGAGAAGGAGTGCTGTGACCGACCGGAAGTGGGTGCCAATGAAGGAGCATCCTCCCGCTTCAGTCTCTGCGGACACAGTGCCACCCAGGTCTCCACCTCCAGACTTCATGCTGGGAGGATTACCGGCATTAGGGGCTTCACTGGAGGAGACCACGACTGCCGAGACCATCATGCCTGCTGTGGGGGCCGCCACGGCATAGCCATCCCCCGGACCGGACCTCCAGTCGATTGGACCCTAACCATCATTGTCGGAGTCCTGGATGGCGGTAGATCCCGAGCACAGGCAAGTAATCTCTCCTGTAGTTCACCTGTCATGTGTTGAGAGTTCTTGCCTGGCTCTTGGGGAGGAGAGTCGGGTGCAGCTCCCAGCTGCATCTGAACTTTCCTCGCCGGGCTCTGCCGCTGCTGGCGACCCTAACCGTCTCCATTATCCCGTCTCCTTCAAGCTCCTTCCTAGGGTCACTGGAGAGGAGCCGCCGCAACTGGGGTTGCCCATGGATGACGAGGAGGGTCCAGTTGTCCCGAAGGAGGTCGACGGGGGTGCAGCAACCGACAGACTGGAGGAACCTATGCACCCTAAATCGCCAGAGTCCTGGATGGCGGTGGAGCCAGAAGTCAGGCGAGTGTGCTCCATTATGTCAGGAGTGTCAATATTAATGTCACACTGCCCGACTTATGGTGAGGCGGACCTAGCACAGCTCACAGTAGCCCTTGGGACCGCCACACCGGGCTCTGCCGCTGCCGGCGACCCTGACCCGGTTTCTGTTTCTCTCTCTTTGGGTTCGGAACCTCCAGCCAGGGTTGCCGGAGAGCTACTGGAGGCAATCAAGGATCAGGGTCCAACGCCGGAGGACGTGAGGAGCATCACCTCCCTCGCTGGGGAGAGCACTGCAGGAGCAATGAGGCCCCCAATGGGGGGGGTCAACGAAGGTGCAACGGTGCTCCAACCGGAGCCCACTGCGGGTGCAGCACGGCCTGAGCCAGGGTCCACTGGGGGCGCAGCAGAGCCCCAGCTGGAGTCCACCGTGGGCGCAGCAGAGCCCCAGTTGGAGTCCACCGCAGGCGCAGCCACGTCCCAGACCGGGACCATCGCGGGTGCTATGGTCCCCCTGCCCCAAGCCTCGAATGGCAGGGGGGCTCCCGTTCCTTGGCTTCACCACTGAGGTTCCTGAGTTTGGAGGCTGCTTCTCCACCCTCCTCTCAGGTCCTGGTGGCTCCACCACACTAGTCGGCCACCCGAAGGACTTCGCCAGCAGCCACCATTTCCTCCACATTTCTGCCAATGTGGGGAGGGCAGTTTCTCCCCCGGTTTCACCTGCCTCTGTGCCTGCTGAGGCAGCTCCTCCGCTGCCTACTGAGGAGCCCAGGTCTGCTATGGACACGGAGAGGGATGACTGTGCTCAAGGCGCCACTGGAGACATCATGCGCCAGGAGAACAGGCAAGTTTCCCCTTTTTCTACTTCTATTATTGCTGAAAAATCTTGCCTGATCCCTGGTCCCTGGAGACTCAGGTGTTGCAGTCCCCTGAGTTCTCTTCACCAGCAGCGAATGATAACCCCTCACCAGTCCTCTTCGTGTCCTCTCCTTTTGCCTTTGAGAGTCCGCTGGCCCTGGAACCCAGCCGCCACACGGAGGAGGAGCCCGTGGTCCTAGAGGACCATATTTCAACACCAGTGGTGAGTGAAGCCCCAGCTACCATGCCAGAGGAGTCACCGGTGCGGGTCACCTGGCCCGGGGTCAATTGGACTGCCGATATCATCAAACCTGCTGCAAAGGCCACCACAGCAGAGGTGAAACCTACGCTGGACTGTGTCGAGGTCGGGCCCAAGATGTCATCGTCGGGATCGAAGGAGTCCTGGATGGCAGTGGAGCTCGAGTCCAGGCAAGTGCTCTCATTTGTTTCTCTCCCTTCTGAATTGGAGCAATCTTGTCTGGATCTTGGTGAGGAAAGTCAGGTGCAGCCCTCAGCATCACCTGAACTCACCTCGCCGGGCTCCGCCGGTGCCGGTGACCCTAACCACTTTCCTTCTCTTGTTGTTCCTGAGCCGCCTCCTAGGGCTGCCGGAGAGGATCCATCATCGCCAGGGGTCTCCGTGGACCCGGTTCTACCAACTGATGACATCGAAGGACCAGCTCCCTCAGTAGAGGTTGACGCGGGGAACCCGTCTCAACCCGGGACCTCCATGGGAGCTACTTTGGCCCAGGCTGGGTCCACTGCAGGTGCAACCTTTCCTCTGCCTGAGGACCCTCCACAATCTGGATTGTCGGAGTCTTGGAGTTCCTTTCTTTTCCTTTTCCTTTTTTTTTTTCAAAGACAAACTGGGCAATTCACATAGTAGCTGCGTGTGAAACTTATTAACTACGTGGCTCGGGCTTTTCACACATATTAACATTTTGGCACAAACCCCCCTCGATAAAAGTTGCTCTTCTTTTTTTTAAATGGGCACTTAACACAGCCACTTTTATGCATCAGCCATGTTGATGAAACAACAGCGCAGCCTGGGTAGTGCACACATTAACATTACAGCCATTAACGTGTTAATAATTCAAATTAAAACACATCGCCCCCTACCACCATACAGTCTTGATGAGGAAACCACCCCCCGGAGACCCGTCCGGCGGGTCCTGTCCAGAGCTTCTTCTTCACTTCACCCCTGGAGATGAACCACGTCGGAGCCCCAACGCCACCTTCTCCTCAATGGTGCACCGTAGCTCATTGGGGTGTCTCCATGAGCCATCGGACACTTGAAGATAACCGTCCTCCTGAACGCCCACCACCTGTAGCCATCCCTGGTCTTCTCGTCATTTCCACTTGCCGTGAACCCCTCTTAGCTGAACCTCCTCCCTGGATCGAACCATGTCAGCGACTCCCAGGGGAGCTCGACTCAGCTTCCAATGTCCACGTCTAGCCCGGGCCTCCTTTCTGGGTTGAAAGGCTTCAGCGACCCCTCAAGAAGCCCAACTTGGCCTCCAGTGTTCCTGTGTGGCGTGTCGGTCCACCGTGCCAGCCAGTCCTGCCCTGCTCTCTTTCATTTGTGATGCTGGCGAAGCCGTTGTAGCCCCTTGCTTCTCGGTACCTCCCAGCCGAACTCCGGAAGCAGAGGAAGCCATCTTCACAGCTTCACCCACCGTCACGGGCATTCCACTGTGTCGCCCAATTCCCACATCCAGGGTAACTTGGGCCCTGGCACCTGAACCCTCCCGCGATGGCCCTGGGTGGGATTGGTCCTGTCCATTTCCCAGAATACTAGGCCAATCTTCGTCCCATACCGCACCATCCACCACAATCAAAACCGGTCGGTCCCACAAACCAGGGCCCGACCACTCCTCTCCAGTGTAACTGGTGATTGTGAAGCCCAGTCCGTGGAATAGGCCACAGCCCATCACATTCGACCCACTGACAGTCACCACGAACTGGATATTGGACACCACAGCCGACTTGTATCTCGCCGTCAGCTCCAGCGCCCCCACGATGGCCAACTTGTTACCTCCATAGCCACAATACAGTATCAACAGTCCTCTCACGTGGTAATGAGGGAACAAACTCCTCACAGTAGGCCAGTTCAACACAGATACTGCTGTGCCCATGTCAACCAACAATGGCACTTCCACATCGTCCAGAAACACCTCACAGTATATGCAGCCATCCGTGCTTGGGGAGACGGTGTGAATAACCATAGGAGTCGTGGCGGGGGAATCCACTCCGTTTCGTCGTTCCCCTCAATCAAACATTTTGCAGGCCCTGGCGAAATGATGTAGGAGTCCATACTTGCTGCAGCATTTGCCCCTCACCGGACACTCTCTTGCCTTATATCGGTGCTTGGTGGACCCGCAGCCCAAACATTTGGGTGATCCCTGGGGTGGACCTAATCTTAATAGCTGTAGCATAATCTTCTTTATCTTCTGTGCTGTCATCGCTACCCGCGTCCACAGCCTGCGCCGCTGACTGTGAGTCAGGCTGCCTCAACATTGTTCTCTCACCGAGGCCCTTTGATAGTTTATCCGCTGCTTCGTACTGCCGAGCTATCTCCACAGCCGTATTCAACGTCAGTTCACCAGAGTGTGTTAGGAGTCTTGACCATGCCACAGAACATAGCGTGTGTTCTGGTAACTGATCACGGACCATTTGTTCCTCCAAAGCCCCAAATTGGCACTCTCCAGCCAGCTGGCGCAGGTACGCAACACATCACTGCACTGACTCTCCCGGCTGCTGGCGGTGCTGTTGGAACTGGATCCTCTGGACAATAACGTTCTCAGGAGCGTGAAAGTAGCGTGCCATTAGCTCAACCACATCCTCAAAACTAGCACTCTCACCCAATGTGCTGAGAATACATTGCTCTTCCATGCCAAGATTATGGACCAGTATCGCTCATGCATGTAGTTTCTCCCAATTTGCAGAGGTTCAATGCCACCAAAATAGTTTTGGAACACCGCAAACCACCTCACCCAGGGAACTCGCGGCTCGTCTGGGAGCTCCAATAACAGCCCAATACTAGAAACCCCTTTTTCCATAGCTTTATCCTTGTCAACAAATGTTACGTCCATAACCGAGACTTCAATAATGAGGCCGAAGGTGCAGTAGAACGTAACTTTATTCTCAAACCCACTGAACACAAAGGCGCTCTCGTCTAGGCAGAGGTCTGGTCGTAAAGAGACCATTCCTCTTCTGCATTCGCCTTTTATACCCTGGGTGGCGGCGGAACCGGAAAGGTGTAGCCGTCACCCACAACATAATAATAATAATATTTAATACATGACAGGTGGGACAGTAGTCCACCTGTTCCCCCCTAGTTTTAGTTGGTTTGGAGAGAGTGTGCTAGATTGTTTAGGTATTTCTGCTTAGTTTCAGTGCACGATTTGGGTTCCCAATTCGGGAGGGTTTCAATTGTATGCGTGTGTTGGACCATTTTTTTGAAGGGGGGGTGTTATGTTGTTATTGGGATGTATTATTGTGTGACACGGGTGGTGGCTCCACCTTTCCGGTTCCGCCGCCACCCAGGGTATAAGAGGGCCGTGAGGGAGAAGGGAGGGCTCTTGACCTCCTCTCAGCCTGACAGCAGTGCCTTGTATTATAAGAGTGAGTCTACAATAAAGTTGTGTTCAGTTCAACACTCCGTTTCATCCTTGGTTCTCGCTGTACCGACAAAACATATGTAACCAACTAAATGTTATTTCTGACATGTTCACATTATAATTATGAGTGTGTGGCACATATGTTTGGTTCATATTTCCCACAAGAGTGTGGCACATATGTCTGGTTCATATCTCCCACAAATGTATGGCTTATGTGGATTGTATGGTTTATGTGGATTGGGGCTTCACGTCTGGAGGAACAAGACAGGAGATGGCGAGGAGGTGTGAAGTCGGGCCCTCGTCTCGGAGAAGAGGACCTGGGGGGGTTTCCCGGGACACCGGAGAATAAGAGACAATGGTGAATCTTCAGAGACTTGCATTGTGATTGAATGTTTGCAGAAGCACCATGTGACTTGAGTTCTTAATCCCCCGGAGGTATAAGAGTGAGCTGTAACATTATTCTGCCTCTTCTTGCTTTTGAGAATGTTGGATGAATGTGTTCTGGAATAAAGCCGAACCTGAGAAATACACTCATGTCTCGTCATTGAACACATCTTCCACACTGGTGACCCACGACAAAGAATGAGCAGGGAGAATTCTCCCGAGCGGAGCTCATCAGAGGCCAGCCTGATGGCTCCATCAGGCTGATGGCCTGATGGAGCCCACGCTCCAGCTGCCCGATTTCTGGCAGCACAGCCCACGCTCCTGGTTTAGCGCGGTCGAGGCGCAGTTCAACCTCTGGAGAATCTCAAAGGATGAAACGAGGTTCTACCATGTGGTGGCGAAGCTGGACAGTCACACGGTCCAGAGGGTGGAAGATCTGGTTAACCACCCACCGGACACCGACAAGTACGGCGCATTGAAGGAGGCGCTGATCAGCCATTTCACCCCCTCGGTGCAACAGCGAGCAGAGGGGCTCCTAGAGTTGACGGAGTCAGAGAACGACAAACCGGCAGACCTGATGGTGAAGCTGCTGAGACTGAAAGACTCCGAGGATGGCGAATTTATCTTCGCCCACCTTTTCCTCCGGACTCTGCCGCCAGCAGTGGGAGTGACCCTGGCAGACTCACCCCGCTTGGCCAAGCGGGACTACCATGGCCTCGGCAAGGAGGCGCAGCGACTCGTCGACGCCCACAAGCGGAGCGCGGTTTCGGCCGCGGCAGCTGAGCAGAGGACGGCGCCCGGAGATGGTTTGGAGCCAGAGGTGGCGGCGCCAGACGAACCGACGACGGCGGCGACAGGCGTCAGGCGACGCGGAGCTGAGGTTGGCCTGTGTTTCTACCACCGCCGTTTTGCGGAGAGGGCGCACAGATGTCTCCCACCGTGCCGCTTCAAGCGTCAGGGAAACGCCAAGACCGGGGGGCTGGTAGCAGCTGCATCCCTCGGAGAAGAAAATAAGCTGCTTTACCTTACAGATGCACACTCGGGGAAACAATTCCTCGTGGACACGGGCTCCCAGCTGAGTTTCGTCACGCCTACCTACGCGGAACGGCTGATGCCGTCCAAAGCTCCCTGGGTGTCAGTATCAGCAGCGAATGGCTCAGCGATTAAGACATTCGGTGAGAGGACCATGCGTCTGTCCTTACAGGGCCGTTCATTCGAGTGGACCTTTATTGTAGCAGCAGTCAGTTTCAACATGTTAGGGGCTGATTTTTTGTGCTCACATGGTTTATTGGTTGATCTTGCTAATAGACGCCTGGTTAATGCACTGTCTTTTCATTCTATTCCCTGCACAGCTCGGGTGGCTCCGCCGACTGCACACGCCAACGTCACAGCTGCAGGTGGTAAGTTTCATGCTTTGCTCACTCACTTTCCAGCACTCACAGTTCCAAAGTTTTCTGCTACAGTGGCCAAACACGGGGTGGAACATTTTATCACCACCACTGGGCCACCCGTTTTTGCAAAAGCCCGGCGCTTGGACTCAGCTAAACTGGCAATAGCGCGCGAGGAATTTGCCAATCTGGAAAAACTGGGCATAATTAGACGCTCGAACAGCACCTGGGCTTCCCCGTTACACATGGTCCCAAAGGCTGATGGCTCGTGGCGACCTTGTGGCGATTTCCGCAGGTTGAACAACGTCTCAGCACACGACCGCTACCCGATTCCGCACATCCAGGATTTCTCAGTTCATTTGGCGGGGGCGCGCATTTTTTCTAAAATAGACTTGGTGCACGGCTACCACCAAGTCCCCGTGTGCGCGCAGGATATTCCCAAAACCGCGGTAATAACTCCGTTTGGGCTTTTTCAGTTTTTGCGCATGCCGTTTGGGTTAAAGGGCGCCGCGCAAACTTTCCAACGCATGATGGATGCAGTTTTACGCGACCTGCCTTTCGTGTTCGTCTATTTAGACGACATATTGGTAGCCAGCACGTCCGAGGACGAACATGAAACCCACCTCACAGCGGTTTTTCGGAGACTGGCAGAGCACGGGTTGATAATTAACCCAGCAAAGTGCCAGTTCGGGGTGGTGCAAATCAATTTTTTGGGGCACCGCGTTTCACCACAGGGAGCGGTTCCCCTTCCTCAGAAAGTGCGCGCGATAACAGATTTCCCCCGACCTCAAACGATAAAAGCGCTGCAAGAGTTTCTAGGAATGGTTAATTTTTACAACCGGTTTCTTCCGAGCGCAGCGCGGCTTATGCAGCCACTGTACGCGGCACTGAAAAAACAAAAACCCACGAATAAGGTCGAATGGTCTCCGGAGCGGGAGCGCGCTTTCTCCCAGGTTAAATCAGCCCTTGCAAGCGCTGTTTTGTTAGCGCACCCGGTTCCAACAGCCCGTTTGGCGCTCACCACCGACGCTTCGGACCTAGCGGTGGGGGCAGTCATTGAACAGTGTGTGGCAGGGACCTGGCAGCCTCTCGCTTTCTTTAGCAAATCCTTGCGCGATAACGAGCGTAAATACAGCGCGTTTGACAGGGAGCTTTTAGCCCTACACTTGGCCATCCGCCATTTCCAGTCCTGGCTGGAAGGGCGTCGTTTCACCGCTTTTGTAGACCACAAACCGTTAACTTTTGCGATGGCCAAAATCTCAGAACCTTGGTCAGGCCGACAACAAAGACAGCTAGCTGCAATATCGGAGTTCACCACCGATATCCAGCATGTCGCAGGCAAACACAATGTAGTGGCGGACTGTCTCTCACATGCTGTGGCAACGCCAGGCCACGTGGGGGCAGACTCGGTGGCTGTGGGCCAGGGCAGTGACGCGGGAGCGCGCGCAGCCCCGGTCCACGTAGGTTTGGATTATGCAGACATGGCTGCGGAGCAGGTTGGTGACGCGGCTGTGCGTGTGCTCCAGTCTGGACCAACAGGGTTAAGGCTGGAGCACAGGGTGCAGCAAATAGGTATGCCCCCCTTAATATGCGATGTCTCCACGGGTCGGCCTTATCCAGTGGTGCCAGCCGTGTGGCGCCGCCGCGTTTTTGACTCGGTCTATTCGCTGGCACACCCGGGGGTGCGCGCATCGATCAAGATGGTGGGGGAGAAATTTGTCTGGCCGGGGTTGCGCAAACAGGTCAAGGAATGGGCAGCAGCTTGTGTAGCGTGCCAGAGGGCTAAGATACACAAGCACACGAGGGCCCCTTTGGAGCCTTTTCACATCCCGGCTAAGCGGTTTGATCATGTGCATGTTGATCTGGTGGGCCCGCTTCCCTCGTCTCAAGGGCACACACACCTTTTGACGATGGTGGACCGCACCACACGTTGGCCAGAAGCGGTACCTCTGGCGTCAACAACGGCGGAAGAGGTTACGCACGCGTTTTTAACAGCTTGGGTCGCGCGTTTTGGAGTTCCGTCGGACATAACGTCAGACAGAGGCCCTCAATTTGTTTCCGAACTGTGGTCGTCTATGGCCCGCAGCTTAGGGGTGAAGGTACACCGCACTACCGCGTATAACCCGCAGGCCAACGGTTTATGTGAACGTTTTCATAGGTCATTGAAAGCAGCCCTCAGAGCATCGCTCACAGATACAAATTGGGTGGATAAACTGCCATGGGTTTTATTGGAGTTGCGTTCTGCACCGAAGGAGGATTTACAAGCCTCCCCAGCGGAGTTGGTGTTCGCACAACCTCTCCATTTGCCCGGGGAATTTCTCCCGGAAAATCCTGCGCCCAATTGCCCCCCCGCTCAGCTGTTGCAGAGCGGCACAGGATCAAACACGCTGCCTGGCCCAGTGCATCACAGTTTTCCACGCGTTTTTGTGCCAGAGGCTTTGAAAAACGCAGAGTTTGTTTTTGTTAGACATGATGCACAATGCCCAGGGCTGAGACCGCCTTATGATGGACCGTTCAGGAGGCTGGAAAAAAATGAGAAGCATTTTTTGCTAGGGAGCTAATTTGCATAAACTAGGGAGCTAATTTGCATAAACAGACTCAAGCCTGCTTTTGTCCTGGCTGATGAACGAGTGCAGTTGGCGAAAGCCCCCCGCCGGGGCAGGCCGCCGAGAAGGCATGCTCCAGAGCTCCCACAGAGATGTGCTAACAAATCTAATCCCCAGGTGCGAGGAGGCGCTGCAGACGCAGCGAAGCCGGCCTACAGCAGATTCGGCAGGAAGCTCAGACCTAAGAGATTGGGGGATTGATTGCTGGTTATGTGGTAATGTTTTTTATGTATGCATTTATGAGTGTTTGTCCCATGCAGACGTTTGGGGGGGGGGGGTCATGTGGCACATATGTTTGGTTCATATTTCCCACAAGAGTGTGGCACATATGTGTGGTTCATATCATG
This sequence comes from Pholidichthys leucotaenia, assembly GCA_020510985.1. Taxonomy (NCBI): domain Eukaryota; kingdom Metazoa; phylum Chordata; class Actinopteri; order Cichliformes; family Pholidichthyidae; genus Pholidichthys; species Pholidichthys leucotaenia. Next base: position 246,849,473 of record CM035847.1, on the reverse strand, counting down.
TCTGGTTCATATCTCCCACAAATGTATGGCTTATGTGGATTGTATGGTTTATGTGGATTGGGGCTTCATGTCTGGAGGAACAAGACAGGAGATGGCGAGGAGGTGTGAAGTCGGGCCCTCGTCTCGGAGAAGAGGACCTGGGGGGTTTCCCGGGACACCGGAGAATAAGAGACAATGGTGAATCTTCAGAGACTTGCATTGTGATTGAATGTTTGCAGAAGCACCATGTGACTTGAGTTCTTAATCCCCCGGAGGTATAAGAGTGAGCTGTAACATTATTCTGCCTCTTCTTGCTTTTGAGAATGTTGGATGAATGTGTTCTGGAATAAAGCCGAACCTGAGAAATACACTCATGTCTCGTCATTGAACACATTTTCCACAAGTGTATAATAATGTCAGTCAATATATGGCTTGGAATAGACCCCGCTTACTGCTCCTTACCAAGCTGACATGTATGACAGGTTCATCGTATGATCAACATTTGCATCTATGAATGTAACAGCACATACTAATTGTGCAGCAGTCATGTTTTCCATAAATATTTTTTTTTAATTATCGGCTTTGATGTGCAGCTGCTCAGTCTAATAATTTGGTGTACAGTGAAAAAAGTTAGTTGTTTATTGTTGTTACAGAATAAGATAATAATGTAAACTTTATTGATCACCATGGTGGAAACTGAGGTTAAAAATAGTTTAAGTTGTAACAGTAGAATAAACAGGTCTTAATTTATTTTCTTACTAACTAATGTTACTGCACAGCATTAGCCATGGGATTTCTTGAGTCCCTGAAGTAGCTGTAATTATGTATGTAGAAATTTCAGATTTTTGACTATCCAAATAATAAAGCATAGCATTTTTTACCCTCTGTAAGGACTTCCTCCATCATGAGGTGAATAAGCACAGATGGGTGTTTGGACAATGTCATCATGATGCAGCAGAGAAGAGCGCCACCAAACAGTGACTGGAGAGAGGGTCAACAGCTTCTGAAGTCTTCACTGATGTGATGGACCAGTGGGGGTTAAGGACAGAACATCAATGTCTGACCTTTAGGTGACTATGACGCAAATTTTTTTTCATGTAAAAAGTCACAAAAAGGACTATTAATATGACTGTGTTCTCATAGATCAACATTTAAAAACCACATTCTGATTAGGTCAGCAGAAGCTTCTCCACTGCACCTGTGTATGAGGCCTGGGCTCATACACAGGTGCATAGCTCAGGTACATAGGTCAGGACAACAACCACCAGAGGGATCGTCCAGTGAGAAAGACAGTCGGCGGCACACCAATGTAAGTTAAGTTATCAAAACATTTTACACACAGTAATGTATAAAGACAAATCCTTTATTTTGAATTTTTAAATGTGTTTGTTTAGGAGATTTTTTAACTGTTTTTGAAATGTTAAGGAGTGTTTTTTTTTTTATATTTAGTGAGTAACCTGGTAAAACCAATCATATTTATGGATTATTTTACCAAACGTAGACGCAACAGATACTTGTTTCTTTTTTGAATAACTTCTCAAAATAATGGTAAAAATTTGGCAGCTGAAATGTCTTGGACTTTTCATTTTTATTAAAACCACAACTTGCCTGTGCACTTGGCATTCCAAGAATGTGGAATTAGAAAAAATGTTGTTCCTCTTCTTTAATCAGGTCCAGTCTTGCAGCAGGAATGAATATACAACACAGCCATCCATCCGAACTACGGTTCTCTGGGGGTCCAGGTTGTGGAGGGAGCAGTCTAATCAGAGAAGCCCAGACTTCCCTCCCCCCAGCCACCTCCTCCAGGTCTTCAGAGAGGACACCAAGATGTTCTCAGCCCAGCTGGGAGACATAGTTTTCTAACATGTCCTGGGTTTGCCCCGGGGTCTCCTCCCACCTCCCACAACACACACATAAAAAGTAATTCCATTTCTGTACCTGCTCTTTCCTTCACCTACAGTATATTGTCATTCACATTATGTAGACCATGCAAACTCATTGCATCACTGCTGTAGTCCTTAAACTGTCTAGTAGTTCACATACTGTCATGTTTTAATGCTGGTAGTCTGTGATGACACTTTCTTAGAGACTGTCCTTTTTCACATCAACAAATTGTACCTGACTGTAGTAACAAAGGTCAACACTGACTATGGGGACAACAAAAGCTTTCCAGAGTGTCCTAATCCTGATTTAATTAATTTCTCTATTGCTCTCCCAGATCTGCCCCATGGACCCTGCATCTGGACTGTTTATTTTTTAATAAATATGTTCCCCCAAATAAATTCCTGTTTGTTATATGTTGACTGGCTTGATTTGAGGTTGATTTTCTTTTACATTCTACTGTGAATTTACATTCACATACTGTAGAATTTACATTTACATACTGTAGAATTTACATTCTACTGTGAATTTATTTTTTTTTAGAAATAACTCAAATCTAAAAAGTAAAACTTTCACATTTTACAATAATCCCATATAAATTTAGCCATTTTAATTTTTTTGGATGAATATGTCTGAGCTATTTGATATAGACCTGAATGGTAATGTGCTCATTTTTGGAGATGCAGTACTGTTTTTACACAATATCATTTGAAAAAAGATTACTGTTCCACAATAAATTATTTCAAACTTCACTAAGGATTATTGATTACAATGTCATGTATATATCTAATATGTACAGTGTATTTTAGGTTTTACAGCCCTCCCATCGAGCTTCCTAGTTGTCAACTGGTAGACAGCAAGGTAACACGTGTGGTGCAGGCCTCAATGATGACAAGATGTCTCCTTTTATCTTGTTTATTGTAGCAACACCACAAGGAACTTAATGTGATGTACATTTGTTCTACATCCGTTCTTATTTTGTTCTTACATCCGTTCCTACATCCGTGTAAAACTGAAACAAATGAAATATACATACTGTGGCAACCCCCACAACAGACTGGGACAGACAGCTCGCTCTTCTGGTTTTTTCCACTGCACTACTGAGATGTAATGTGCCATACATGCATTGTGATGTTAATGTGCCCTTCATTCATTGTGTTCATGCGTCCTGTCCTTACTGTGACCTAGAGACTGAGATCAATATGTAGATGTGCCTTGTAACCTCTTTGTCCTGCAGCTGGAGCAGAGGCCAGCAATCTGCCTATTGTGATGTATGTCTCTCAAATGCAACTGTCTCATGCCTGTTCTGCAATCTCTTTGATCATACCAACTGCTGGGGAATGCTCTTTTATGTATTGTTGTAGTTGGGTATATATACTGCACTGTAATCCACTCTCACTCTCTCTCTTCAACTGCTGCTGCCGGACACACACACTTTGTGTCTCCTCTCTGAGAGCCTGAGGATCCCGCTCCGGTCTGCTCACACTTGCATTGGAGCGGGGATCCTGTGAAGGCGGTATGATTTAATAAACCAACTTAAAACCTTCACAGCGCTGCCTTTATTTTATCTGCCGCTTCACTGGTGACCCCGAGAATGCACATGCTTTGTGCAACGCAACCTTCTGGTCTGGACGGCCACGCTGGCGACCCGACGCTGAAAAAAACACACTGCCAGCGAACACAGCAGCCTGACGCAAACGATCTGCCCTCCCTTCTGCTTCAGGGAGACCTCGACGCGGAGCCAACACAGGCGAGCTACTCTCCGGACATCACCCACGACCGGTAAAACTGCAGAAAACGTCATGGCGTGACCCTCGCCTGAGATCGGGACGTCCACGCTGGACCGACCGAGGGACACAGAACGTTTTCTCCCTCTCACCGCTACTCCTCCCTCTCAGCGATCCTACTCATCTACCCGAGCCTGAGGAACAAAGATCATCTATCTCCCCTCAACGCTCCAACGCACCATGACTAATCTGCAGCCACAGCTCATCATAGATGTTTTTCGGCGCCGACTGCGCCAATCTCCATCAAGTTTCCTGACCCTGGTTCTCCTCTCCAGCTGGCCCACCCATCACGGAACCCCGGCGCACACACCGGGGAGTTACGAGGACGGCGCACCACACACGGGACAATAACGGCTCCAGAGACCGCCATCGTCCTCCGCCGCTGCACATGCCCGAGAAAAACAGCCGATCGCCACCCTCGGAACCTTCAGGACTGCCCGCACACCTGAAGCACGCTCGCAGCTCGCCCACAGGATTCACTAATGGTCTCAGCCACGGCGCACAAGAGATTCAGCCGTCAGCTTTTCCCACACGCCAAGTCCCTCTGCTTTTGTTCCTTTTTTCCTTACAGCCGCTCCTTCTTTTCTTCATGGCCACGAGAGGAGTCAGAGACTAATTTTTCTTCTTGCGGACCTCCGCACGTTCAACGGGACAGCCCCTCGACGTCGCGGACCAGCAAGCAATTTTTGCGCGGCTTGGACGATTTCACCGTCCCCGGCCGGCACGTACTACCCCCCCTCCTCCCTCCCCCTCCCCCTCCCCCTGCAGAGAGCTTTCCCTGCTCGCTGCCAAAGCTGCAATATCGAGGTCTTGGCCGCCTGCCTTGCCCTCTGGGGGGGAGCAGTGTGGCAACCCCCACAACAGACTGGGACAGACAGCTCGCTCTTCTGGTTTTTTCCGCTGCACTACTGAGATGTAATGTGCCATTCATTCATTGTGTTCATGCGTCCTGTCCTTACTGTGACCTAGAGACAGAGATCAATATGTAGATGTGCCTTGTAACCTCTTTGACCTGCAGCTGGAGCAGAGGCCAGCAATCTGCCTATTGTGATGTATGTCTCTCAAATGCAAATGTCTCATGCCTGTTCTGCAATCTCTTTGATCATACCAACTGCTGGGGAATGCTCTTTTATGTATTGTTGTAGTTGGGTATATATACTGCACTGTAATCCACTCTCACTCTCTCTCTTCAACTGCTGCTGCCGGACACACACACTTTGTGTGTCCTCTCTGAGAGCCTGAGGATCCCGCTCCGGTCTGCTCACACTTGCATCGGAGCGGGGATCCTGTGAAGGCGGTATGATTTAACACCTGGCCCCTCTCTGGGTCTTCAAGACCCAGAGAGGGGCCATTTGGCCTTTTTGGCTAGAAAACCCATAGGGGGACCATCAAGTGGCCACAAGAGGGCTAATGTCTGGGTCTTCTAGTGTTAATAGCATGGTCACCATGTCTAGCTTAGCACAAGTTAGCATTAGCTCTGACCTAGCTTGTTAACTATTAACACTTTTAGCAACGAACTAAAGGATTACTCAAAATGCACAAATGTAACTGTGCGGTTCTCATAATTATTAACATTGTCAAATTATATAGCATACTCACAGACTAATGATGTCCAAGGCGACAATAGTTAAAACAACAATCACAGCGTTTACACATCGGACTGATCCTCAGACCGCTCTTTCATTACATGGTTCACTGTGCATGTGACAGACTAAGGCTGCAGCGCGTCGTGCGCACTGCTGAGAAGGTGATCGGCAGCAAGCTCCCATCTCTCCAGGATCTGTACATCTCCAGGACCCGGAGGCGTGCAGGCCAGATCATAGCCGATCCTTCACACCCTGGTCACGTACTGTTTGCCCCCCTCCCCTCAGGTAGAAGACTTCGGTCCATTCAGACTAAAACCTCTCGGCACATGAACAGCTTTTTCCCCTCTGCCATCAGACTGCTGAACATTAAGTGACTTATTGACTCTCGTGCACTATGTACAGCAGCTCAACCAGACTCATGTCAATCATCACTGTTTTCTTTTTGCATTACCGACTGCACTATGTGGAACTCCACAATATCTGCTACTTGCTAATTTTAAAACTGCTTTGACTAGTATTACTCATTCTTATTCTACACTTATTGCATGTTTAGTTTTTTAGTTTATCTCTTTATCTTATCATGTTTTAATGTTGCAGCATTGCACCGAGACAAATTCCTAGTTTGTGTACTACATGAACAATGGCAATAAATCTGATTCTGATTCTGATGTGCAACACCCTGTGTAACAGTTCAAAACAATACTTTCATTAAAGCACTAGAGGGCACCAAGCTCACTTTCATGAAACAATGTAATGAGAACTACTCAACTCAAATTATAAAGGCAGAATATAGGTTCTTGTTTATCACTACATTATAAAAAGTTTGAAAATACTTCAGTTTTGCAGCGGTGAGGTAAACCATTACTCTGTGAATCTGTCACTCTGAATAAACAATAGATTTCATCTTCTACAGAAACTGAAAGGGCACAAATGAATTCAGACATCCAATGTTTCACAAAATTTATATATTTTAAAACAACAAAAATAAAACACATTTACAACCTAAAATGAACTGGAACTGACATAAATAACTGCTGGAGCTTAATAACAGCCTTTTTTTTTTCAAGCATGCATAGCTAAAACGGATGAACTTAAACAGACCATAAAGTGTGATTCAGCATATTTACAAAAAACACAGAACAACTAACAGCAGTCAAAGTCCTTACAATCTGATCCAAAGTGTTGTCATAATTACGTTGTCAAAACTAGAGAGCTACTGGTTTGCTCACAGCTGTGCTGCATCACCATTACTGTCAATAACACTATACCATATAGTTATTTAAAAAAGATTTCCCGGAGATGCGCATCAGAGAAGATTACGTATGTTAAATAAATGATTCTATACCACAAGAGTCCTCGCTTGACACGCTGGCTGGCTCATAATAACCAAAAGTCTGAGATGTTAGCAGTCTGCAGTGTTAGCCTCCAGGAAGTGCTGTTGATCTCTCCCTGGCAACCGGTACAAGATTATAGTGAGTCAACAGTGCGTGCGACACCTACTGGCCAGGAGGTCAGAATCCTTTATAATGCACCTTTAACTGAAAATTGTCAATGACAGATTTTTACCTCTGCCAAGGACGTAATGTAATTGGAGTGGTTTGTCTGTTTGTCCATCTGTCCGTCCGTCTGTCTGTCCATTAGCAGGATTATGCAAAAACTACTGGACGGATTTTGATGAAAATTTCACCAGAGGTTGCCCTTGGGCCAAGGATGAACCCATTAAATTTTGGTGATGATCTGAGAGTGCATACCTCCACCAAGGACCTTGTTTGAATTTGTGCAGCAGGATTACACAAAACTACCGGATGGGTTTGGATGAAATTTTCACCAGAGGTGGTTCTTGGGCTAGAAAGGAACCCATTTCATTTTGGTGATGATCTGAGAATGCATACCTCAGCCAAGACTCTTATCTTCTCACAGTGTGTTAGCAACAATACTCCAAAACTAATGGGCACACGTTGATGCAATTTTCACCAGAAGAGGATCTTGGCCTACACACAAACCCGTTACATTTTGGAGGTGATCATGACAGACGGAAGGAGCCTTGGTAGAGGTATGCACACTCTTATGAGTGCTTTTCTAGTTTTTAGCCTGATGCTAGATGATAATGTAACTTACTTAATGAGAATAAAATTATCTGAAGATTTCTAACAATTTTGTCAGAAACTGGATGATGGTGTTGAAGTATCATGGGTGTGACACGTCAAATTTCAACAGTCTGATTGAAAATACTCACAAAATATAAAACTTGCAGGCACTTTTCTGCCATGGATGTACTATGCATAGAAGGAATTTTGAAAAGAGGTCCTTCAGAGTGACACCTGACCCTAAAATAGCCTGATTTTTAACATTTTTATAATTGTCTGACAGAGATGACATTAAGTTTGGACCCACCTTTAAAACCTTGTGAAAAATGAATATATTGATGAAAAACTGTTTTGCTTTGATATAAGATAAGATAAGCCCTTATTAGTTCCACAATGGGGAAATTCCAGGCTTACAGTAGCAAAACGATAGCAGCACTTAGAGCAATAGTCAACAAGATGAGATAACAAGAACTGGTTAGCCAAAGCAGTAAATGAATATACATATGTACACAGATATACAGTATATACACAGTGCAGGAGCATTGCAGCTAGATGGAATAACAGCATTACGGTTTGTTAAGTTACCCTGCAGAATATGAATAAGTACCCAGACAGTATATTTTGCATTTGAATCACAATGTTGTTGCCACCCTCAGTAATGATTGATAGTGTAGCAAACTCAATATGAGCACCCTACTTGGCTTGCCAAGTGGGTTGACCCTATTGGTGACACAGGTAGAGTGCGGGACTCCGGAGCGGGAGGCGTGAGTTCAAACCTCCCGGTGGGACGTCGCCATGTCGAGCAGCACGTTACAATGTTGTGCAGATGAAATAATATCAAATGATTTTTTGATGAAACAAGCCCTTTTTCAATAATTGAACAAAATTTAAGCAGTTTATTGCACATGAAAGTTAAAACTTTTCTCTCCATACAGGCTGTTTTAGAGGTAGTGGGAAGACAATAAGTGTCACAAATTTAATATAATAATGATTTAATGAAACTGAAGGGATTAATTGTGCTCAATACATTCTATAGTTAATCCCTCAAGATGTTTTAAATATTTCAGTTTTTTTATCCAATAGCAGTTACAACTGCTGGACATGGTTTGTCAGAATCGGTGATAATAGATCACCCTTAGTGTAATTTGTCTAAATCACAGACAGCCTTCAGATTTTTTCTGTCACAGCTAAAAAAAAAAATCTGTCAACGTCAGACAATATTCAGTTTACACAGCCTCTGTTTTTGGGGTGTTTTTGGAGCATTTATGTTACCAGTGCTCAATAATCAATGAAAAAACAATGATGGAGTTTTACTGTTTTAAAAAACGATTATCAAATCAAATGATAAAATCTTTAAGACACAGTGTTTACTCATACCACAGCAATGAAAACATAACATACAGATCATCTTTAAATTTAATTCAAAATATAATGGCCACTCAGACGTCCAGTGAGGCTTTTCTGTCTTTGTCGTCTTTTTATTTTTTTTTTAGTCTGCATGGGAATTTAATCTAAGATCTCTACAAGAAGCTGGAATATTATACAGAGACATTTGGGAAAATATAGCTGTGCATTCTTTTGAGGGCAGTGGCTCAGGAGGTAGAGTGGGTTGTCCAATAACTGGAGGGTTGGTGGTTCAAATCCCACTCTCCCCAGCCATCCTGTCATTGTGTCCCTGGGCAAGACACTTTACCCTCCTTTCCTCCAGTGTCCATGACACTGGGTATGAATGCGTATAAATGTTCAGTAGTGGTCAGAGAGGCTGTTGGTATGGATTGGCAGCAATATCAGTCTGCCAGTGCAGCTGTGGCTACAGTAGTAACTTACCACTACAGGGTCTGTGGAGTGAATGAATAATGTATCCATTGTGAAGCGTCTTTGAGCGTCCATTAAAAGTGTTATATAAATCTGATGCATCAGTAATAATTGGATCTGTACTTATGCTCTATAATCTAACCCATTTTTTTCCAACTATCCAGCAAGCATTTTTGGATTATCTTGCTCAAGGCACTTTGGAGGGCGGATCCATCTGAGTCCTTTGGGTGCTCGATGTAACTTTTTATGGGGATCCGCTGGATCACTCTTGGTCTGGCCTTTCACCCAGGACCAGTTTGTCTTGGGAGACCCTATCAGGTGCAAGTTGCCCCCGACAACATAGCTCTCTGATCAATAGGGCGCACAAACTCCATCTCCCACGATAAGGTGACGATCCACGGACGTTAGCCAACAGATGAATGAATGAATTTGAATGAATTTATTTTATTTATTTCGGATAATACAGTACAGGTTAAAGAAACTGTATAATATAACAAGGTCAAATTAGACAAAGACTCCTTCTACTAAACAATTCCACGTGAGTTATCCGAAATGGGTGATGGCTGAAGCCGCAGCTTATATTGCCCACCCATATTCCATCCAAGAATTCAAAGAAAAAAGAGTAAACAAGACAAGAGTGATTACAATTTAGAACAAAGCTAAGACAAAGTGTGACTGAGAGAAAAAAAAAAAAAAAGAAAACTAAGCTAAGCTAAGTTTAGCAGTTACTATTCAAGACAAATCTAAGACAGAATGTCACAGAGAGAAAAAAAAAAAAACTAAGCTACAACACAACACAGGCTGGAAATGTCAATCCTTATGTGAGTTTACATGTCGTCTTGTAAATATGTTTGGAGTATTTCTTCCTTTAGTTTTTGTTTAAATTGTCCAAGCGTTGTACATGATTTTAATTCAGGTCCAAAATCGTTCCATAATCTGACTCCTTGCATTGAAATACAGTGTTGCTTGGTGGTTGTTCTCACTGTAGGCTTTTGAAATATACATGTTCCTCTGAAGTGATATCGTTTCTCCCTTGTTTGGAACAACTTTTGGATATTTGCGGGCAGTGATAAATTCTTCACTTTGAACATTATTATTGCGGTTTTAAAGTCAACCAGATCTTTCAACTTGAGAGTTTTTTGTTTAAGAAAAAGTGGGTTTGTTGGTTCCCTGTAAGCTGCTTTGTTTATTATTCTAATAGCTCTCTTTTGAAGCATAAAGAGTGGATATATGTTTGTTTTATATGTATTTCCCCATACTTCATTACAATATTGTGACGTTTGTAGGGTTCACACAAAAAGACAATGGAGCAGATGGCTCTGATCAACCAGATTTATTTTGTACACCCCAACCCCCCAACTTGCAACTTAGTACACAGAGCAGTGGAGGTCATTCTCCCAGACCTCCGTTTCAATCACGGTTACACACACATGGTACATCTTGCCCTAATCCTGCTAAACACTGCTGGGTCATTATAATGCAGTTATAATGGCACAGCAGTATAACTCAGAAGTAACACATTTAACACACACAGTAACGTTTCAAACTGGCAAAGCATGCTGGGAAATCCCTGCTCCCCTTAAAATGGCCCCGACGTTACACTGCCCCCCCTGGACTGGTTTCTGTCCCCAGAAAATTCAAAGTCCACTTTCAGAAATCCAATGCGAGTCAGCCCGGTGCCAAAGCGGCATGCATGGGCCATCTGAGTCTCGGTCGGAGAATCTGGTTGGGGTAGGGTCCCGGTTTGGCCATCAGTGGGCGGATGGACACATCTGACAGCCTCTGTAGGACCACACACAGTCCCTTCCCTGGCAGCGGGAGTCCCAGGCCTGCTCCGGCCGACTCCCACCGCTGCCAGTTCTCCCAGGCGGCCGCTGGCCCGCATCCATGCGTCCAGCCCTTGCCGCGCCTGGAAAGTGGCCGCATCTTCGTCGCTCCTGCGCCTCTGTGACGTCATCTGCCGGGGGAAGCATCTGCAGGAGGCGGCTTTTTCCCCGTCCACGCCACCTCGCTCTAATTTAGCGTCGGCGAGGGGCCAGTTTGTCGTGCGCTGTGTGCGGGGCGGTACCATGCCATGTACCCTGGCTCTGTGCAGCGGAAGCCGTCCTTCCTCGCATCGCCATGGCTGTTTCCTTCGTGCACGCGCTGCTGTGATCTGCTGTAGCTCCTCCTCCACTCGCTCTCAGCACGGTGGTTTCCTCTGATGATCAGCGCGGCAGCCAGCTCAACCTGGGCCAGGCGGTCATCCGACAGGTTCTCGCCATTGTAGCGGGGAATCTTGGCACGCTGCTGGGTGGATGAGACTGTCATCTCCCGGTCGATTTCCGCTCCTAGTCGCTCGAATCGCCAGCCCGTCCTGCCCTGAAAAGGGCGGGAAGCGAGGCTGGTTTGCTCTGCTCCGTCCATCGCGGCGAAGCTCTCCAGGGGCCGGCGTCTCAGCTCTATACTCCGTTCCCGGCTGGCGATGAATCGCTCCGGCCGCTGTACCTCCATCTGGATCCTCATCTCGCTCCATATCCCACTTCTGACACCAGTGTGACGTTTGCGGGGTTCACACAAAAAGACAATGGAGCAGATGGCTCTGATCAACCAGATTTATTTTGTACACCCCAACACCCCAACCCCCCAACTTGCAACTTAGTACACAGAGCAGTGGAGGTCATTCTCCCAGACCTCCGTTTCAATCACGGTTACACACACATGATACATCTTGCCCTAATCCTGCTAAACACTGCTGGGTCATTATAATGCAGTTATAATGGCACAGCAGTATAACTCAGAAGTAACACATTTAACACACACAGTAACGTTTCAAACTGGCAAAGCATGCTGGGAAATCCCTGCTCCCCTTAAAATGGCCCCGACGTTACAATATGTCATGTATGGGAGTATTAATGAATGATACAAGGTGTATAGTGTGGGTTGATTCAGCAAATATTTCACTCTGTGTAATATTGCAATTGATTTGGAGACTTTACCTTTAATATAATTAATATGTGACTTCCAACACAGTTTGTTATCAATTATTACTCCAAGGAATTTGGTTTCAGATACCCTTTCAATCTCTACACCATTTACACTGAGTTCGGGTACTGGATGCCTTTACGCACGTACGTCACTTTCGCCTATGCTGGTGTACTTCACTGACTCCTGACTCCTGGGGGGTGTTTTTGGACAGCCTTGCCCTAATCTTGCATTTGCAAGCATCCATACTCTGTGATTTTATTGATCGTTGTAGCCTATAATATAATCGTTGTGTCTGCGCCTTTGTTTCTGGGGTTTTTTACGCAGCGGCAGGAGTGGCGCCACCCACCCCGCTCCAGCTCCACCACTCCCACTTCACTCTACACAGACAGGCGGGGTGAGAGCGGCGACGCAGGACGTTACGAGGAGGACAAACTCCGCCGTATTGGAATGAGCTGTGACGGGAATCCCCTCCAAGCCCACTTCAGCAGGATCGGGACGCTCCAGAGGTGCCGGACATCAGCGATGCCGAGATTTGGTTATTGAATCAGAGGATCATCTCCTGCAGCCGCAGCGGCGTCTCTTCTCCGCAGACCCACCAGCCTTGACAGCACTGCCATCACACACGGCGCAGATCCGTCCATCATCCAGCTGAGGAGACGGTGACAGGGGCGTAAACAGGCCGTCGGGGGCGCAGGAGGAGGACAGGGAGCTCGATCAGAGGAAGCACACAGTGACTGCTGGGGTGGGGAGGAGAGGATGGAGGCCCTGCTCCCTGTGCTGAAGAGCCACCCGGGCACGTCAGTCCTGGCGTGCTCTCTGGTTTTCAGGATAGTCCACCGGCTGCTGCTAAGACTGCCCATGCCCAAAGTGGTGAGGCAGGATGACTTTCGCTGCTGGAAGTGGAAGAACCTCTCCGTCTCCATAGTGCATTCCCTGCTGACTGGAGCTTGGGCCATTACCTGGTGAGACTCCATCCAGTACACGCACACATACACGCATCTGCAGCTCCCGTCCACACTGGGCCACCATTGTCTGGTCACTGTCCACATGATGCTGTGTGTGTGCAGCAGTGACAGGCTGTGGCAGCCAGGAGAAGAAGGACATGCTCAGGCAGGCTGAGGGGTGGGGGGAGAGAATGGCATTTTTAAGTGGGAAGGGGAAATGCCTTTGTACAGTATGAGCCACACACTGGCTTTTACTGCTGTGCAAATTTATTGTACAGTATGTGCACATTCAGAGGTTTAATAGGAAAACTATGCAGGCTTTTAAAACCCTTGTGCGATCTTAACATTCTGTTTACTCCCCTTGTCCTACGTGTCAAAAATGACCCGCCCTACCAAAGCCCCAAAATAAAGCAGGTTAATTGAATTTTAAATCCAAAATCTATTTTGCATGATGAAACAACCTGTTATTTATCAATTCAACTCAATTTAATTCATTTTTTTATCATGTATTTTTTTGTTACACAATACAAAAAGACGATCACCAGTGACCATGATTACACTTTTTTTTTTTTTTACCACAAACCAACTCTCATAACACTTTTCTTTTACACAGTAAAATTATATTATATTATAGTATTATATAAATCCCCCTCATGGATCGTCACCTTATCGTGGTGGGGGGGTTTGCGTGCCCCAGTGATCCCAGGAGCTATGTTGTCCGGGGCAATTTGCCTCTGATAGGGTCTCCCAAGACAAACTGGTCCTGGGTGAAGGGCCAGACGAAGAACGATCCAACAGACTCTCATGATAAATTGTATATCAAGGATTCAGTGTACCCCGCCCGGTATGGGGTTACCGGGGCCCCACCCTGGAGCCAGGCCTGGGGGAGGGGCTCGAAGGCTAGCGTCTGGTGGCCGGGTTTCCACCCATGGGACCCGGCCGGGCTCAGCCCGAAGGAGTTACATGGGTCCGCCCTCCAGTAGGTTCACCACCTGCAGGAGGGATCATGGAAGTCCGGTGCTATGTGGATTAGGTGGCAGTCAAAGGCGGAGACCTTGGCGGACTGATCCCAAGCTTTCTAAACTGGCTTTTGGTACGTGGAATGTCACCTCTCTGGTGGGGAGGAGCCTGAGCTGGTGTACGAGATTGAGCGATACCGGCTAGATATAGTTGGCCTCACCTCAACACACAGCTCCGGTTCCGGAACCAGTCTCCTGGAGAGGGGCTGGAGCTTGGCCTTTTCTGGAGTTGCCCCGGGCGAGAGGCGACGAGCAGGGGTAGGTATTCTTGTATCGCCCCACCTTGCTGCCTCTATATTGGAGTTTTCCCCGGTGGACGAAAGGGTTGCTTCCCTGCGCCTTCGGGTTGGGAAACGGGTCCTGACCATCATTTGTGCCTATGCACCAAATGATGTTTCAGAGTACCCACCCTTTTTGGAGTCTGTGACTGGGGTGCTGGAGGGTGCTCCTCCTGGAGACTCCATTGTCCTACTGGGGGACTTCAATGCGCACGTGGGCAACGACAGTGAAACCTGGAGGGGGGTGATTGGGAGGAACGGCCTGCCCGATCTGAACCCGAGTGGTGTTCAGTTATTGGACTTCTGTGCTAACCACAGTCTGTCTATAACGAACACCATGTTCAAGCATAAGGGTGTCCATATGTGCACCTGGCACCAGGACACCCTAGGCCGCAGGTCGATGATCGATTTTGTTATCGTATCATCAGACCTGCGACCGTATGTCTTGGACACCCGAGTAAAGAGAGGTGCAGAGCTGTCAACTGATCACCACCTGGTGGTGAGTTGGATCCGATGGCAGGGGAGGAAGCCATTCAGACCTGGTAGACCCAAACGTATAGTGAGGGTGTGCTGGGAGCGTCTGGCTGAGGCCCCTGTCCGGGAGGTCTTCAACTCCCACCTCCGGAAGAACTTCAACCACATTCCGAGGGAGTCTGGAGACATGGAGTCTGAATGGGCCATGTTCTCCACCTCTGTTGTTGAAGCGGCAGCCCAGAGCTGCGGCCGCAAGGTGGTCGGTGCATCTCGTGGTGGCAACCCCCGAACCAAGTGGTGGACACCAGTGGTGAGGGGGGCCATTAAGCTGAAGAAGGAGTCCTATCAAGCTTGGTTGGCTTGTGGGACTCCCGAAGCAGCTGAGGTGTACCGGCAGGCCAAGCGGAGTGCAGCTCGGGTGGTTGCTGAAGCAAAAACCCGGGTATGGGAGGAGTTCGGTGAGGCCATGGAACAAGACTTTCGGTCGGCTTCAAAGAGATTCTGGCAAACTGTTCGGCGGCTCAGGAGGGGAAAGCAGCTCCCCGTCCACACTGTGTATGGTGCGGATGGGACACTGTTGACTTCAACTGGGGATATCGTCGGGCGGTGGAAGGAATACTTCGAGGATCTCCTCAATCCCACTGATACGCCTTCCACAGAGGAAGCAGGGTTTGGGGACGAGGGGGATGACTCGCCTATCACAGGGGCTGAGGTCGCCAAGGTGGTTAAAAATCTCCTTGGTGGCCGGGCCCCGGGGGTGGACGAGATTCGCCCCGAGTACCTCAAGGCCCTGGATGTTGTTGGGTTGTCATGGTTGACACGCCTCTGCAACATTGCGTGGAGGTCGGGGGCAGTGCCTTTGGCATGGCAAACCGGGGTGGTGGTTCCTCTCTTCAAAAAAGGGGACCGGAGGGTGTGCTCCAACTTTAGAGGGATCACACTCCTCAGCCTCCCTGGAAGGTCTATGCCAAGGTATTGGAGAGGAGAGTCCGGCCGTTGGTCGAAACCTCGGATTCAGGAGGAGCAATGTGGTTTTCGTCCTGGCCGTGGCACATCGGACCAGCTCTTTACCCTCTCGAGAATTCTTGAGGGTTCGTGGGAGTTTGCCCAACCAGTTTACATGTGTTTTGTGGACTTGGAGAAGGCATTTGACCGCGTCCCTCGTGGATTTTTGTGGGGGGTGCTTCGGGAGTATGGGTATCGGGCTTGTTGTTACGAGCTATTCGGTCTCTGTACGACCGTTGTGAGAGTTTAGTTCGCATTGCCAACACTCGGTCGGAGTCATTCCCAGTGAGAGTTGGACTCCGCCAGGGCTGCCCTTTGTCACCGGTCCTGTTCATAATTTTTATGGACAGGATTTCTAGGCGCAGCCAGGGAATGGAGGGTGTCATACTTGGTGACCACAGGATCTCATCTCTGTTGTTTGCAGATGATGTTGTCCTGTTGGCTTCATCCAGCAATGACCTACAGCTCTTGCTGGGACGGTTTGCCGCTGAGTGTGAAGCGGCTGGGATGAGAATCAGCACCTCCAAGTCCGAGTCCATGGTCCTCAGCCGGAAAAAGGTGGATTGTCCTCTCCGGGTTGGGGACAGGCTCCTGCCCCCAAGTGGAGGAGTTTAAGTATCTTGGGGTCTTGTTCACGAGTGAGGGGAAAATGGAGCGAGAGATCGACAGACGGATTGGAGCAGCATCTGCAGTGATGCGGACGTTGTACCGGGTCTGTTGTGGTGAAGAGGGAGCTTAGTTCTAAGGCAAAGCTGTCGATTTACCAGTCAATCTACGTTCCTACTCTCACCTATGGTCACGAGCTTTGGGTAATGACCGAAAGAACGAGATCGCGGATACAAGCGGCTGAAATGAGCTTTCTCCGTAGGATTGCTGGACTCACCCTCAGAGATAGGGTGAGGAGCTCAGTCATCCGGGAGAGGCTCAGAGTAGAACCGCTGCTCCTCCACATTGAAAGGAGTCAGTTGAGGTGGTATGGGCATCTGATTAGGATGCCTCCTGGACGCCTCCCACTTGAGGTGTTTCAGGCACGTCCCACTGGGAGGAGACCCCGGGGCAGACCCAGGACTCGGTGGAGAGACTATGTCTCCCAGCTAGTCTGGGAACGCCTTGGTATCCCCTCTGAAGAGCTGGAGCAGGTGGCTGGGGAGAGGGAAGTCTGGGCTTCTCTGCTTGAACTGCTGCCTCCGCGACCCGGACCTCCGGAAAAGCGGTAGAAGATGGATGGATGGATGGATGGATGGTATTATATAAATATGAAGTAATTACTTCTGAATTAATTATATTGAAAGGTAAAAAAAGCAGTCAACAATCTGGAACTTTTTTGTCAACAGTTTATTCTTTTATATTTTTTAGGAAGTGAATTAGAAAAATACTTCTCTCATAACACAACAAAACAACAAAATGTTGCTTGACTTTGTGAACAATTTTCAACATCAACTCTATTTAGCACATGTAGGACAGTACGTGCAAACATGAGAATGGGCTTTGCAGATGTATTTCTCACATGTGCAGCACACAGCTTTTGTCTTGCAGTCCTTCTTCCAGGGGCAGAACTGGCACCTTTTTTCTTTTGACTGACCCAGCTGCAGCCTCAGGTGGATCAGGACAAGATTCAGCTCCCTGAACAGCTTCCACAATGGCTGCAGAGGCTTCTGTGCGGGGCAGGCGCTCCCTTCTCTCAATGCACGGGGTGACAAGAGCCTTTCCCAACTGCTCAAGGAACATCCTTCTCTTGTTTTTTTTCCCTGACATCCAGGTCGGGTTGATCTCCTGCCATATCACAAAGGCATTATATTGTCATGGATGGCCCTCGCGAGCCATCATAAGATGCCACACGTCACCGGTGAGTTTGCACCGTCACCGGTGAGTTTGCACCGTTTATTAGGACACAGATCGGTTCTGTGTCCTGAACTGGGCGCATGCGCACGCAGCGACCAGCAGCGGAAAGTTGGCGTCTCTGTCCGAGTCTTTTATGTCGTTTTTTAATGTTCTTAAATGTTTTTATGTTAATCCAGTGACCATTTTGTGAGTGAGAGTACTCATCCGATGCTTTTCTGACATGGATCTTTTTTATCTGGCCCTGTTGGGATTTTTAATGCACTTTCTGTCGGTGGCCGATGTCAGCAGAGCTGTCATCCCACAGAGGATACGTCATGTTTACACTCGTGACATGTTGTTGCAAATGAACACGCAAATGAACACCCGAATGATGGACACTACACTACGAGTGCCAGCATGTATCCAGAGGGACCATGGCTTCTCCACCAGCGGCGTGAGGAAGAGAAAGAAAAGGGAGAGACGAGGAGGTGTAAAACTGCGCCTAAGGAGACAGCGGCTCAGCAGGACTCCTCTGCCCTCCGTCATCATGGCCAACGTCCAGTCCCTCAGGAACAAGAGTGATGAGCTTCAGGGGAACGTTTGTTTCCAAAAGGATTTTAAGGAATGCTGTGTCCTGGCGTTCACTGAAACGTGGCTTAGTGAGCAAGACCAGGACTCCGATCTGTTCCTGGATGGTTTTGGGACCCCGTACCAATTGGACCGCAACGCTGAGGTGACAGGGAAAACACAAGGGGGGGGTGTGTGTGTCTATGTGAACAGACGATACTGTAGCTCTGTTACTGTCAGAGAACAGATATGTGTGCCAGACGTTGAACTCCTGTCTGTGTCTCTGCGCCCGTTTTATTTGCCCCGCGAGTTTCCTCAGATTTTTATAACAGTTGTATATATTCACCCCAAGGCAGATGCCGCCTCCGCCTCCCACACTATATATGAGGTTATACAGAAACTGCAGACTATTTCACCAGAGGCTCCCAACTTTGTACTGGGTGATTTTAACCATGTGTCACTGGAAAAGACCCTAACCAATTTTTATCAATATGTCTCTTGTCCAACTAGACGTAGCAAGACACTTGACCGGTGTTATGGGTCTATTAAAGACGCTTTTAAATCACTCCCTCTCCCTCCTCTGGGCTCTGCAGATCACAACTGCATGCATCTTCTCCCCACTTATAAAACTGTTTTAAAGAGGGAGAAAGTCCAAACCAAGGAGATGAAAGTGTGGACAGATAACGCTGTGTGTTCTCTGCAGGAGTGTTTTGACTGCACGGACTGGGGAATGTTTGAGGAATCATGTAAAGACTTGGACGAACTGACGGAGGTCGTCTGCTCATATTCAGCATTCTGCAGGGATATGTTTATACCCAGTAAGAGGGTCAGAATATACCCTAATAATAAACCTTGGGTTAACAAGTCTGTTAAGTCCTCCATAAAGAAAAAGAAACAAGCTTTTCAACAAGGGGGGGCATTGGACTTACATATAGCCACTAAAGAACTGAAAATAGAGATTTTAAGGGCAAAACAGAGCTATAAAACCTTACTGGAGAACAAAATGGCTTCCAATAACTTGGGTTCAGCCTGGTTCAGTATGAAAATGATCACTGGTCTCCAGAACACTAGAACCAGTAGCTCTAGCGTCACTTTAAATGGTTTTAGCTCAGATATTGAATTTGCTAATGCTCTTAATGGCTTTTATAATCGTTTTAACACGTTTGATTTTAGCAGAGAAATACAGGCGCTAAGCCTTGAATTGTGTGACAGCAGGCATTTCTCTGTGACACAGGAGGACGTTGAAAGATCCTTTCGTTCCACAAAAGTCAACAAAAGTCCAGGACCTGACAACATTTGTGGTCGGTTAATCAAAACCTGTGCAAAAGAACTGAGTCCAGTCTTTCATAAGATATTCATCAGATCCTTGGAAACGCAGCATGTCCCCAGGATTTGGAAGGATGCTGTCGTAGTCCCGGTTCCTAAATCTAGTCGACCCACAACATTAAATGATTTTAGACCAGTGGCTCTGACTTCTATAATTATGAAAATCTTGTAAAAACTGGTTCGTTCAGAAATTCTTAAAAACACAAGAGAATGTACTTGATCCTTTGCAGTTTGCCTATAGGCCTAAGAGGGGAGTAGAGGACGCAGCTCTTACTCTCCTTAACCTGCTTTGTAAACATCTGGAGGGTAGTGGGGCTCATGCACGGCTTTTATTCATTGACTTTTCGTCTGCTTTTAATACAATTCAGCCACACATTTTAACTTGGAGACTTTTAGAGCATTTTAATTTAAGTAATAATCTTGTGGGCTGGATTTTAAACTTTTTAACAGACAGGACACAGAGGGTTAAAGTTAATAGCTTTTTATCAGAGAAGGTGTGTTCCTCCACTGGGTCACCACAAGGGTGTGTGCTTTCACCCTTGTTATTTATTCTGTACACTAATATGTGTCAGAGTGCTTTTAAAAATAGACTTATTTTAAAATATGCAGATGACTCTGTGATCGTGAGCCTGCTCCAAGGGACTGAAAACAGTCATGGCCCGGTCACAGAGGACTTTGTCCAATGGTGTGAGGACTCGCACCTACAACTGAATATAGGCAAGACTAAAGACATGGTCATTGATTTTAGGCGAAATGCCAACACACCTGAACCGACCAAGATTAAGGGACAAATAGTGGAACAAGTCACATTTTATAAATATCTGGGTACAATTATTGATAATACTTTGAATTTTAAATTGAATTGTGAGGCAATAAACAGGAAGGGACACCAGCGCCTGTTTTGCTTGAGGAGGTTGTCCCATTTCCATGTAGATAGGACTATCATGACACTTTTTTATCGTGCTTTTATTGAATCAGTTTTATCTTTCTCGTTAGTGTTATGGTTTAGAAACCTGCCCCTCAAAGACAGAAACTCACTGGCCCAGATCATTAAATGGTCCAGTCGTCTTATTGGGGGGGAGTCACAGCTGAGTCTGGAGGCCCTGTACACCAGGCAGGTACAGCGGCTGGCCACCTCTATCACAGCTGATGACTCCCATCCCTTGGCCAGTGAGTTCCAGCTTTTACCCTCTGGACGGAGGTTCAGAGTCCCCAGATACAGAACCACACAGTACAGGAACAGTTTTGTTCCTGTTGCTATCGTTCTTTTAAACAGGCCTTAATGCATTTTATTTAAACTCTTGGGTCTGGCCTTTTTACGTGGTTTTATCTTATCTACTATTTTACTGGTCCCTGGTGTGGTATAATGCTTTTATCTGGTTTACTACGGGTTCTTTTATTTATTTTAGTTGGGTTTTTTATCTATCTATTTTTAGTCTTTTTAACCATGTTCAGTAAGTATCTGGAGTACATGTCCATGTCTTTAGTCTGTGCTGTTTTTAAATTGTCTGATGTATGTGTCCTGTGTTTTTAATGTTTTGATGTTCAAAGTTGTGTGTTTGAGATGCCCTCTCCAGACTGTAAAAAGAATCTACCTATGGGTATTAATAAAGTCACCTTGAACCTTGAACCTTGAACCTTTATTAAAAGAACAGAAAAGGAACAAAATAACCAGCCACGGGGGGCTAAAACACACTGCAAAGGAATACAGACAATGACAATGGGAAATGAATACTCAGGGAAACACACTTATGAATATAGAGGAATAATGGTCAGCGTCCAAACAAAGGAGTGCTCACTAACGTTCGACAATGAACAGGTCTTTTCACGAGACTGCCGCACATTTCGCTCCCAACTGCCCTCTTAAGCAAGGAGCCGCTGATGAGACGAAATGTGACACAGCTGACCGCTTTGACAGCCGGAAGCCCCTCCGAGCGCTGTCACAATAAAAGCTCGGAGAGCAAAAAGGGCACACAGCCGCCAGATGGCTGGGAATGGTGCATGGCTTGAGCGCGGACGAGATCGGCGCTCGAACCATAACAGTACCTCCCCCCCAAGGGCGAACTATGAGCGCCCTATGACAGGCCTATGACAGGCCTGTGCCACCCCCCCTCCCCCAGGGTGGGCGGATGGGGGCACAGGCCTGGAGGGTGAGAGCCAGCAAGAGAGGGAAAAAAAAAGAAAAACCAAGAACAAGTGAGGCAATTACACAGTAGAAGAAAAAAACCAAACAGAAATACCCCATAATGTACCCACAGGCGGGATAACACACCCAGATAAGGAACACTAAGCCCATCGTCCATGAACAGAAACTCGGGTCAACGACCAAGATACAAAGTTTCAAGGGAAAAAACATATCATCCCCCAACAAAGGAAAGGGGGGAGAGGAAAAAAAAACACTACAAATGTTGAAACCCTGCAGTTTTAAATCCATACTCACAAACTGTAAAGGCAACGAATGGACATTAACACACAGGGAAAAACAAAAAACACCCGCTAGGAAGCAGTGACAAATGCAACTTCATACATATACAATTCTGTACATAAGACCCCCGCACATCCCAAAAGGTTACAGGAGAACAGGAACATAACGCCAGGGAGGACGGCAGTCTAACACCACGACATGAAAGCCGATCGTTCGGGGGGCCGCCCTGCATCAAGCGTCCATGTCGCTGGCAGGGGGAAAAGGAACAGTTAAAGGCGGCCTACCCCAGTCCCATGCCAGGAAACACAATTCCTCTGGCGGCCAGGCCAGATCGCCGAACGGACATGAAAGTTTGTCGGGTGGCCGACCCAGAGCACCAAACAGGCGGGGCAGTCCTCCAGGCAGCCGACCCGCATCACCCAACCCCCAGGACCGCAGGGGAGAAATTGAAGACGGCCTCCCTGGAAAGGGGAAAAATGAGGGAGAGCTGAGCTGATCATGGAGAACCTCAACGGCCCCCTGTGAAGATGAATAGGGGGACGGATGATGGTGAAGATGATGAAGATGATGAGCCAGTCTAGCGTCAGGCAGCAGAGGATCTGCAGCTCCCTCACCGACCTTGGACCGAACCGGCGTTGCATCCCTGTTGGACCCCGATCGGGTCAGCGCGGCACCCACGATGGACCCCAATTGGGCCGGAGCAGCAACCGCGATGGACCGCGATTGGGTCTCGTCGGCACCCACGTCGGACCCCGATTGGATCGGAGCAGTATCCAGAATGGACCCCGACTGGGTCGGCGCAGCACCAGAAACGACCTCCAACCCTGGACCCGGAACCTCCCGCACAGCGACCGAGAACGACTCCGCACCGGTGACCCTGGGAGAAGGCTCAGGAAAAGGAAAAGAACCGGGATCAGGATCACCGGTAGCGACAGAGCCCAGTGAGACGGGCTTGGATGCAGCGGACGGCTGCACCTGGCTTGTCTCCCCGAGAGGCAGGCAAAAATGCTCCAGAATTGATAGAAAGAAGACAAAATAGAGCACTTGCATGCACTCGAGTTCTTTCACCGTCCAGGACTTCGTCGATCCGGGCTCAGGACGAAGAAGGTCGTCGCCAGGCTCCCACTTGGCTGTGGCGGGCTCCGCAGCTGGCATGATGTTCCTCACAGCCTGAGGAACCTCCAACGCTGACGTCCACACTGACAACCCGCACGGCATGGTGGCAGGGGTTCCTCGACCTGCTGGGTTGAACCGCTCTTCCGTGGAGACCCGGGGACACTTCATCGTCAGCGCAGGCTCCAAACTGCAGTCCACTCTCCTCCTCTGCCCATGATGTGGCTGCGGGGCTGGAATCAGGCTATCCAGGGCCGCAGGCTCCCACCTTGTCCGGCGGCGTAGGCCTGGCGCCGCGGAACGCTCAGAGGGGGAAGACACAGAGGTAGCAGGTCCATTACTATTTGCTGCAGCAGGTAGAGGGAGTTCAGGGGACTGTGAACCCCGAACTCTGCCCCCAGGAATCAAGCAAGACAATTCACCTAATATGGGAACTGAATGAAAAGTTACTTGCCTGATCCGAGGAGGCCCGATGGAACCCGCTGCAGTGGACTTCGTTTCTCCCTTGCCCCGCTGGATGGTGGTGGAGGGCCCCCTGGGTGGACGAGGAGGAGCCGCTCGCGGTGGATCCACGACGGGCGCTGAAGCAGGACTCATAACCCTCACAGGAGCCGAGGATGACGTCGAGGAGGAGGGAATGACAGCCAAAGCGATTCGGGCACCAGGAGCTGACGGAACAGTGGGAGGAGGTGACCCTGGGAGAGAGGCTGCGGGAATTCCCTCCTGACGAGACGTAGGAGTGGCAGCTGTCAGAAGGTTAGAGTCTTTGTGACGACCCGGAACAGGATCCGGACGGGGTTCTTGCTGAGGCTTCGAGTTAGCTGTGTGACGACGGTTACCGGCAGAGGGCGAGGCAAAGGAGAGATTTGGCAAGCGCCGCTCCTGTGCAGAAACAGAAGCGAGCAGGTCGGCGAACTCTGGATAGTCCTTCAACGCTGGATTCCTCTCCACCAGCCTGACTGCCGCCATCACATGTTTTATCACCTGCGTAGGGTGAACAGCGGAGCGAGCAGCTGCCACTCGGTCCCTGATGGAAACAGCTGTCAGACCTATCGTCTCCGGGGGAATTCCGACTGACGACACACTTTCTCGGGGATCACCCCTGGGTGGTGCAAACTCCTGGCCAGGAACGGGGACAGGAATGGGATCCTGACGCGAGGAGCGAGGATACCTCCTCTTCAGCTTCCTGCCAGGGTCTCCCTCCAGCCCACGGAGTCTCTCCCGCTGCACAGCGATCTCAGCCTTCCTCGCCGTAACTTCCGGGTGATTGGAGTAGTGGGGAAGGTGATTAATAATGTCCTCAGCAAGGTCCAGGTGCCAGTGTACATCGCTGGGAGTGTTGTAGAGGCCAGCTGTGAAGATAGTCCCGTCTACGTAGTCCAGGGCCCCCACCACCTTGTAGCCCAGGCTCCGAGCGCAGCCCCTGCGTGACGACATACCTCCCAGCACACAGGTACCCAGACAGGGAAAAACCAAAGTCCAAATTAGGCAAAACTCACCGGGACTGGCGTCCCAGTCTGGCGGCAGTCTACTGTCATGGATGGCCCTCGCGAGCCATCATAAGACGCCACACGTCACCTGTGAGTTTGCACCGTTTATTAAAAGAACAGAAAAGGAACAAAATAACCAGCCACGGGGGGATAAAACACACTGCAAAGGAATACAGACAATGACAATGGGAAATGAATACTCAGGGAAACACACTTACGAATATAGAGGAATAATGGTCAGCGTCCGAACAAAGGAGTGCTCGCTAACGTCCGACAATGAACAGGTCTTTGACGAGACTGCCGCACATTTCGCTCCCAACTGCCCTCTTAAGTAAGGAGCCACTGATGAGACGAAATGTGACACAGCTGACAGCTTTGACAGCCGGAAGCCCCTCCGAGCGCTGTCACAATAAAAGCTTGGAGAGCAAAAGGGGCACACAGCCGCCAGATGGCCGGGAATGGTGCATGGCTCGAGCGCGGACAAGATCGGCGCTCGAACCATAACATATATGAGGACACATCAATGATGTTATGGAAGATGACCAGGGGCCAGCATGCAGTCATCCTTCTGCAGCTGTACGTTCCAATAACCTTGTTGAGGTTGTCCACACCTCCTTTATTGCAGTTATAGTCGAGGATGATGGCTGGCTTCCTGTCCTCACGATCACTGATTTCAGCTGTCTTGTGCAGTGTGCTCAGCAGGGCCACGTTCTTGTTCCGTTTTGGAAGATAAGAAACAAGAGTGGTGGTGGGAGTGAAGGCAAACTTTGATGAGAAGACCGCTCTGCCTCTTGTTGCGAGGAGTGCAGGGGGAGTTCAGGCTTATTCGTCCGAACAGCGCCAACCATGGTCATCTTCCTTTTCAGGAGCTGCTGGCTGAGTTCATAGGAGGTGAAAAAATTGTCACATGTGACATTGTGCCCCCTCAGTCCATCTGTCAATTCAAGCACAACCCGCATCCCCTGGTTCTTCTCTGGTGCTCCACTCGGCAGCTTCCCTGTGTACACTTGCATATTCCATGCATAGCTGGATTTTGCATCACAGGCCACCCATATTTTGATGCCATATTTTGCTGGCTTGCTTGGCATATACTGCCGGAAAGGACAGCGACCTGTTGATTAAAAAAAAAAAAGAGAGATTACAATCACTGAGTGTGAGTGTCACAGAAAACTGCATGAATCAAGGATGTTACATCACAATAAAATAAAAAATATTTCAGGTAAGTAACATTGCATATATGAAAATAAAAAAAAAATACCTTTGAATGGAACCAACTGCTCATCTACTGTGACTTCAGGCCCAGGGTTGTAGAGGTATGGCAGACGCTCAACCCACTTGTCCCAGACCTCTCTGATGGCTGCCAGTTTGTCCGTCACACGCCTTGCTGGTCTTGATTCACAGTTGTCAAATCTCAGCATTCTTGAGAAAGTGTGAAAGATTTTCAGCGGCATTGTGGCATGAAAAATTGCCCTTCCACTCTCTGCACCCCAGAGACTATATGTAGCCTCGCCACAGAACCTATATACACCTGCTAATATCAAAAGCCCTATGTAGCCACGCAGGTCAATCTCATCCATATTTTTCCAGTTTTCTCCATATTTCCGGAAACCCTCCAAATTTGTATTCTTCAGGATGATTTTTTCGATGGCTGGTGTGATGAACAGGAGAAAGGTGGATGAAATGTCCTGGACATGGGCAGCTGAATACCTTGTTGGCCCTGGAGTCATCCTTATGATGTTTGGTGCTGCTGTTCTTCCCTGCTTGCTGTCTGAATTTGATGAGGACCATGCAATTTTGCTGTTCTTTGACAAAAATGTCTCTCTGTCAGCTTGAGGGATTTCCTCTTCTTCTTCTTCATCTGAAGATGCATCATCCTCTGGGTTGCATTCCTCCCCATCTTCCTCTTCAGATACATCTTCATCCTCTTGTTCCTCCTGAGCTCCTGAAAATATCTCATCCAGGACCTATTGGACAATGAAATGTCTACTCATGGCTTCAGCAAGGAGCCAACTAGGGGTCCTTTGATTCGGGGTACCTTTATATCCACTATACTGAATTTGTTTTCATTATGTCTGAGATTTTTTTTTTGTTTTGTTTGGGAGCTTGTGTGATGTGAGGGGTTAGCTGCAGATCAAAAGTGAAGGTGCAGGTCAAATGCAAGTTCAATTCGTACATCAATCCAGATTCTTTGATGTGTGTGTGTGTGTGTGTGTGGTAGGTGTGTGTAGGGGTGTGTGTGTGTGTATCTGTGTATTAGAGAGAGTTTGTGTGTGGCCTTTGAACTTTTTTCTGGTGTTTAAATGCTTTTATAATTGACGGGTCAAAAATGACCCATAAGACAATCTTTGTACCCTAGTGGTGTACAGCCCACATGGAAACATAAACAAAAATAAAGTATCACTTTTTCTAATGATGGGGTCCCTTTAGGAAAAGTCATAAAATTTCAAGTTGGAAAAAGATAGTTTAAGGTATTTTTTCTACAGCTAAACATGATAGTGGGTCACTTTTGACCCGCAAGACAATACAAGGGGGTAAACCTCAGCCAGCAGTCAGGGACACTGGAACGACGAGCTGTTAATCTGTCAACTGGAAAAACCTGCTGGCTTAACGATTCTTGCAAAAGCATTTTGAAAAACTTGTGGTGATCTACCACAATCTACAGGGACATTCATTCTCACACTCAGAAAGTCCGGAAGAAGCAGAGGACCATTCACATACGGACAGAGAGCTCCTGGGGGGACAACCAGAACAATGGACTATTGTTTATATATCCCCGAATTAAGGAGAAGACGTCCGGGCGCCAGTTGGTCAGGCTAATCATATGTATTGACTGATATGTATATCAATATGCTAATGTGCCATGCATTCTCTCTGTTTGTATAACATATAAAAGAGCTGACGATACATGCCTCAGCAAGACAACACAGCACACACAGCACAGCACAGTACAGCACTGTAGCGCACAGCGCTACAAGTGCATCTCATTTTGATGGAGGAAGTAAAACTCTGCAACCTTCCAGCTTGTCGTATCTCGCCTGAACTTATTCCTCCACACTGGTGACCCCGATGTGATAGTGTGGATTTTGCCAGTGGTTTATCTGGGGTTTAGTTTAAAAAAAATATCACCATTTATGAATAAAATATTTACAAATTAAAATCAAATTGTTTATCATGAATTCTAATTTCTTATTTTCACAATTGAATCCAAACAATATAGTGGTGTCTGCTAAGGGAGAAATAATAATGTTCTTGGAATGAAGCCAACCTTGCACATCACTCCAAAAACCACTTACAACCTCACATAAAAAAATAAATGTTCCAAACTCTCAGTGTGGATATTGAATGCTTGTAACTGTATGTAAGCAGTTCGTTTTTAAGTTTGTCTATCAGTTTTTTTTTTAAATTTTCTCTTGTTTAAACCTTAGAAAAAACCATTTCCTTGTATCAGCGATGCAGTGGTTAGCACTGTGGCAGCACAGCAAGGTCATGAGTTCAATCCCACCCCTGACCATCTTGGGTTTCATCCCACCCCTTGATCATCGGTAACCCATGTGTGTGGAGTTTGCATGTTGTCCCTATGTCTATGTGGATTTACTCTGGTTTCCTCCCACAGGTCAAAGACATGCAGGTTAGGTTAATTGGCATGAACTGGGGATTCTAAATTGTCCTTAGGTATGAATGTGAGCGTGAATGATTATCTGTCTCTCTGTGTTGGCCCTGCGATGGACTGGTGATCTATCCAGCATGTACCCTGCCTCTTGCCCAAAGATGCTGGGATAAGCTCCAGTGATCCGAAAAGGATTAAGCGATAGAAGATGACTATCGATAAATGCAAGGAATCTCTGTCTGTGTGTCTGTCCCTCACATCTCTCTCAAACTGTTCGTCAGACTGACCTCAGATTTTATAAGTGCTTTGCTGAGGTTATGAGGGTGTGCATCCCCAAATATGGAGTTGTTCAGTCAAAATATGTAATTTTTATTAATAAAAGTTTAGCCACCACTCTGTCTCCTCATGCCCAGGCTTCTAGAAGTGTGGGCGGGGTTTCAGACTGACTTCATACTGATTGGATAATATGCAGCATCACAACCAGTCACCACAGTAGTCTATGAACAAATATTATAAATATATAATATAATACACATTAATACAAATATTACAAATATTATACAAATTATATTTGTATAAATAATACAAATATTATATTGAGATGGCAGCGCGCATGGACGCTGCGGCCCCTCTAGGCATCAGTGAGTGTGAGAGTTTTGAGTGTTTTAATCATCCCAGATGTACATTCTGTAAAACTTACAACCGTGAGACCTTATTAAGCATCAAGGTATTGCACGCTGCAAGAATTGCGGTGCTCGGGTGTGACTTGGACATTCTGTGCCAGCATGGAATACTGAAGGTTTCACTGGCAGCTACCCAGCAGAGGAGGAAATGTAAGCAATGCGAACGCAAACAAAGGAGAGGAAAGAGAGCCGGGATTCATGCTAGGCTAAAGGCTAACCCCTCCAGACCAGCAGTGCCGTCGCTCGTACTTTCCAATGTCCACTCCCTCGACAACAAGCTGGAAGAGCTGCGTCTGCTGAGAGAAAGCCGGAGAGAATGGAGGGACTGCTGTGTGTTTGCGTTCACGGAGACATGGCTCCACGACAACATCCCGGACGTGGCCATTCAGCTGGAAGGGATGACATCGTTCCGGGCAGACAGGAAGGCTGCCAGCTCCAGTAAGAGCCGAGGAGGGGGGGCTTATGTATCTATATTAACAAGAACTGGTGTGTTAACGCCATGTTAACAACTAAACACTCCTCTCCGTTGGCAGAGTTCCTTATCGTGAATTGCCGGCCATTCTACCTGCCGAGGGAATTCACCAACGTGTTTGTAGCTGCTGTTTACATAGCTCCTAGCGCTAATGCTAAAGCTAATGCTAACGAGGCAATCGGAGAGCTGCGCGACGCCATCAGTGAATTTCAAACTTCACACCCAGACAGTTTTGTGGTGGTTGCAGGGGATTTTAATCACACCAGTTTAAAGACTGTGCTCCCTAAGTTCAATGTGTGGACTTTAAGACCAGAGGAGAGAATATGTTGGACTTGGTGTATACAAACTTCCCAGATGCATATAAGACAACATCTCACCCCCACCTCGGCCATTCTGACCACCTATCCGTGATGCTGGTGCCTGCCTACAAACCCTTACTGAAGCGCAGCAGGCCAGTAGAGAAACAAATCAGGATTTGGCCAGAGGGTGCAGCCTCGGCACTTCAGGACTGTTTTCTGCACACAGACTGGGAGGTTTTCAAAATAGCAGCCTCCCAGAGAGACAGGACAGATGTGGAGGAGTACACTGAAACGGTCACCAGCTATATCGCGAAGTGTACAGAGGATGTCACTATAGTGAAGACTTTCACTGCACGGGGCAACTATAAACCTTGGATGACTGCAGAGGTGCGCTCGCTGCTCACAGCCAGAGATGCAGCCTTCAGAGCGAAGGACGGGATCACCATCTGCTCAGCCAGGGCTGTGCTCTCAAAGGGAATTAAGATGGCGAAACGCGCCTATGCGGAGAAAATCCAGGGACACCTCTGTGGCACAGGGAACACCAAACGGATGTAGCAGGGAGTTCAGGCGCTGACGGATTATAAGTCTAGGCAGGGGGTCGATGATGATGATGACGCTTCGCTTCCAGACAGGCTTAACAACTTCTTTGCACATTTTGAAGCATCAAACCCGACAATCAGAGGGAGGGCTGGCCCATCTTCACCATCTGTTGGGCCAGCTATCATCATAAATGCAGCGGACACACAGAGGACCCTAATTAGGGTCAACCCACGTAAAGCTGCAGGTCCGGACAACATCCCGGGACGTGTGCTCCGAGTCTGTGCGAGCAAGTTGGCGGATGTCCTGACTGACATTTATAACATCTTCCTGAGTCAGGCCATCATTCCCAGATGCTTTAAGACCTCTACCATAGTACCGGTGGCAAAGAAACCAGTTGTGTCCTGTCTGAATGACTGTCGTCCTGTCGCACTGACACCAGTTGTGATGAAGTGTTTTAAACGGCTTGTCAAACCACACATCACAGCCTGCCTCCCTGCATCACATGACCCACTCCAGTTTGCGTATCGTTCAAATTGCTCCACGGAGGATGCTATAGTCACCACCCTGCACTCTGTCATCACCCACCTGGATCAGAAAGACACCTACGCCAGACTCCTGTACATTGATTTCATTTCAGCATTCAACACCATTATTCCCCAGAGACTGATGGAGAAATTACTCCTTCTCGGTCTGAACACCACCACATGTCTCTGGATCCTGGACTTCCTGACCGAGAGACCTCAGTCTGTCTGTGTTGGAAACAACATCTCCAACTCTATCACGCTGAACACTGGATCCCCTCAAGGCTGCGTACTCAGTCCACTGTTGTTTACACTTCTAACACATGACTGTGTATCCAGACACGAGGGGAACCAGATTATTAAGTTTGCGGACGACACCACAGTGGTGGGACTTATTCAGAGGGATGAGGAATCAATGTACAGGGAAGAAGTTAGAGACCTGGAGGGCTAATGCAGGGAGAACAATCTGGTGCTCAACGTGGACAAAACGAAGGAGATGATTATCGACTTCCGGCGGTCACGACCTGAACACGTCCCTCTCGGCATCAGCGGCTGTTTGGTGGAGAGAGTGGAGAACATCAAGTTCCTCGGAGTGCAGATCTTGCAAGACCTGACCTGGAGCAAGAATTCTTTGGGGATCAGGAGGTGGGCCCAGCAGAGACTGCACTTCTTGAGGAAACTCAAACAGGCCTCTCTCCCCATCTGCATCCTCAGGACCTTCTACAGAGGTGTGGTGGTTCTAACATACTGCATTGCAACATGGTACTCAAGCTGCAGTATGTCAGACAAAAAAGCCCTGCAGAGGATAGCTAAGGGAGCTAGCTGAGAGGGTAATTGGAGTTTCCCACCCCTCTGTCCAAGAACTTTTTCAGAGCCGTTGTAGGAGCAGGGCACTGAACATTGTCAAGGATCACTCTCACCTTCTGCATAAACACTTTGAACTGTTGCCATCTGGCAAATGATTCCGGAGCATCAGAGGCAGAACCACCAGACTGATTAACAGCTTCCTTCCGCAAGCTGTTAGGATGCTGAACAGTTGATCTGGAATCTTTCATACATACTACTGCTCCTTATAGACATTATGTATATTATATGTACTGTATATAGTTCTAGTGAGTTTCAAGTGTGTCTCAGGGATGTGTGAATGGCTGTGTTGGGGTGGGGGGTGAGGGTGTGTGTGAGTGTGTCTTAAATTATGTTCTTTTTACTTATAGTGGGGTAAAAAAGTATTTAGTCAGCCACCAATTGTGCAAGTTCTCCCACTTAAAAGATGAGAGAGGTCTCCAATTTTCATCATAGGTATACCTCAACTATGAGAGACAAAAAAGAAAAAAAAAATCCAGAAAATCACATTAAAGGATTTTTGATGAATTAATTGGTAAATTCCTCGGTAAAATAAGTATTTGGTCAATAACAAAAGTTCATCTCAATACTTTGTCATTGCCAACAAAGGGTATATAACAGAGGTCAAACGTTTTCTGTAAGTTTTCACAAGGTTTTCACACACTGTTGCTGGTATTTTGGCCCATTCCTCCATGCAGATCTCCTCTAGAGCAGTGATGTTTTGGGGCTGTCGCTGGGCAACACAGACTTTCAACTCCCTCCAAAGATTTTCTATGGGGTTGAGATCTGGAGTCTGGCTAGGCCACTCCAGGACCTTGAAATGCTTCTTACGAAGCCACTCCTTCTTTGCCCAGGTGTTGTGTTTGGGATCATTGTCATGCTGAAAGACCCAGCCACGTTTCATCTTCAATGCCCTTGCTGGTGGAAGGAGGTTTTCACTCAAAATCTCACGATACATGGCCCCATTCATTCTTTCCTTTACACGGATCAGTCGTCCTGGTCCCTTTGCAGAAAACAGCCCCAAAGTATGATGTTTCCACCCCCATGCTTCACAGTAGGTATGGTGTTCTTTCTCCTCCAAACACGACAAGTTGAGTTTTTACCAAAAAGTTCTATTTTGGTTTCATCTGACCATATGACATTCTCCCACTCCTCTTCTGGATCATCCAAATGCTCTCTAGCAAACTTCAGACGGGCCTGGACATGTACTGGCTTAAGCAGGGGGACACGTCTGGCACTGCAGGATTTGAGTCCCTGGAGGCGTAGTGTGTTTCTGATGTAGCGTTTGTTACTTTGGTCCCAGCTCTCTGCAGGTCATTCACTAGGTCCCCCCGTGTGGTTCTGGGATTTTTGCTCACCGTTCTTGTGATAATTTTGACCCCACGGGGTGAGATCTTGCGTGGAGCCCCAGATGGAGGGAGATTATCAGTGGTCTTGTATGTCTTCCATTTTCTAATAATTGCTCCCACAGTTGATTTCTTCACACCAAGCTGCTTACCTATTGCAGATTCAGTCTTCCCAGCCTGGTGCAGGTCTACAATTTTGTTTCTGGTGTCCTTTGACAGCTCTTTGGTCTTGGCCATAGTGGAGTTTGGAGTCTGACTGTTTGAGGTGGTGGACAGGTGTCTTTTATACTGATAACGAGTTCAAACAGGTGCCATTAATACAGGTAACGAGTGGAGGACAGAGGAGCCTCTTAAAGAAAAAGTTACAGGTCTGTGAGAGCCAGAAATCTTGCTTGTTTGTAGGTGACCAAATGCTTATTTTACTGAGGAATTTACCAATTAATTCATTAAAAATCCTTCAATGTGATTTTCTGGATTTTTTTTTTTTCTCATTTTGTCTCTCATAGTTGAGGTATACCTATGATGAAAATTGGAGACCTCTCTCATCTTTTAAGTGGGAGAACTTGCACAATTGGTGGCTGACTAAATACTTTTTTTGCCCCACTGTATATGGATGCCTAGAGAAACGTAATTTCATCTTGCCTGCACTACAGTTGTATGTACAGCAACATGACAATAAAGGTTGATTTGATTTGAAACAAGGAAGTGAAAAGCAACAAATTTGACCAGAAAAAGATGATACTGAGAATTTAATGCTTTAAAAATATACTATAATGTTGCCCTGACTGCGCAGGTCTAAAGGATAATTCGGCATATGTAGAGAACACGAGGTGCATGAGTACACTGGAAGGAGTGCCAGTGGGGACCAGAGGTCTGACAAATAACACTGGTTTTGGAGAAGCAGCAGCCAGACCGGCGGACCGCAGTCCTTCTCAGGGAGGCAAGCCCAGCCTGCCCAGTTAACGGTAGACGGGAGTCCCAGCTGCTGCTTCACCTGTTTGCTACCACTCTCCTTTGCAGGAGTTAATAATAATACCGCCACGATTGTGGAGCGGAATGGCCAGATCAATTGAATATCATATACAGACACATATGCATGCTTTGACTAAACGACGACCGTCACCAAACAGGACATAAAAATGCTCAAATAACAAAATAAATCATTTTTATTTAAATATTTACTGACAAATGGGCAACACTGATGCAACAGTTGCAGCCAAATGGGTCATTCTGCTGTGTATAATAATGTTTGGTGTTTTGTGCTTATAACATTGCTAAAATATAAAAGGATGCACTAGAATGGGTCTCAGATATTTGTAAATGTGTCCTAGTACTGCATGAATTCACTGATGATAGACTATAAACCACATATAAACTAAAACAATTCACTGGGCAGCTTGGTGGTGCAGTGGTTAGCACTGTGGCAGCACAGCAAGAAGGGCACAAGATCAATTCCACCCCTGACCATTGGTGTCCCCTCTCCTCTGCCAGATGCCATTGTGGTCCCCTCTCCTCTGCCTGATGCCGTTGTGGTTCCCTCTCCTCTGTCTGACGACGTTGTGGTCCTCTCTCCTCTGCCTGAGGCCGTCATGGCCCCCTCTCCTCTGCCCGAGGTCGTCGTGGTCCCCTCTCCTCTGTCTGAGGCCATCATGGCCCCCTCTCCTCTGCCTGAGGCCGTCGCGATCCCCTCTCCGCTGCCCGAGGCCATCATAGTCCCCTCTCCTTTGCCCGGGTCCATCGTGGTTTCCTCTCCTCCACCTGATGCCATCATGGTTTCTCCTACTCTTCCATCCTTTTCATCGCTGGTCTTCCCTGTGGGGCAGCCACTGCCCGGGCCACCCTTTTTGTTTAGGTGGCTAAGGAACTCTGGCAGAGCACCTGACAGACTGTGCCGCGGGGTTGGGTGGCCCACGTCTCCATTAGGCCACCTGACTCATTCCACCATCCCATCTGTCAGGTCTGGGACTTTAGCCAGCTGCCTGAACTGTCCAACTCTCCAGTCCATGGGGCCTAAGTGCCTGGGTTTTGCATGGGTATGGGTCCTGAGTGGGGTTTTGTTTTTTGGTCCGTCCTATCCTTGTTCCCCCACTGCCCTCCCGGGTTGGGTCATTGTGTTTCTCCTGTTGGGGAGGGGGGGGGGGTCTTTCTTTTTCTTTGGTGTTACCTTGGGGTGTCTGGATTCCATCCCTTAAGGGGGGGTTCTGTCATGAGGCTAAGTGCAGTGTGTCACCGTGCTCAGGCTCTTAACTTATGTTTGAGTATTTCCTGTATTTTTCCAGTATTGTGTGTTTATTTTCCTGCGTGTTGGTTTAAGATGTGTTCATAGTGGTCAGTTGTTCTGTTATTTAGTCATGTCCTTATTATTATTATTATTATTCTGTCAGTTTCTGCTGCTTAGTGTTTATATTTTGTTTCTTTGTGACACAAGTTCTCTACCTCCTCTTCCAGACACTCCCACTTGGTCATCATCTCACACTGGCTGCTTATTCTGTTTCATTTCACTAGTCGTCACAGCTGTGAGCTGTCTTTTAATTAGATCAACCTGTCCGCTCATGTGACCCTCACCTGCTATCATTTGTGATCATTTGTTTCTGGCTAATTCAGGACTGTTATTTCTCCCCATCATTGCTGGAGTCTAAATGACTCTCTCATGTCAGAACCCCATCCATGTTCTGATGTACATCCTGTCTACTCCTTTGCCGCATCTGCCTGTAAGTTTGCTTTGTGCACCTTTTGGATTTTTGTGTTCTTTCAATAAATATCACAAACTACAATTCAGTGTTTGGGCCGCCCCTCTCTGCCCTGAGGGGCAATTTGTGACAGGATGCCCTGAATTTCCCTCTGAGGATTAATAAAGCATACAAATAAACCAATTTAAATAAGTGAATAAAACTACACATAATAAACTAAAACAATTTTAATGGTGATTAAACTCCCATTCCCCAAAGTACAAGATACACTATTATGAATATAAGTAATAATGTAATAAAAGATCACGTAAATAAGTGATCTGACAAAAAAACAAACAAGAGTTCTTAAACAGTTGCTAATATTGGATGCCCCATTCATTTTCAGTAATTAGGTATTCTGTAATTAATATTCACACAATCAAATAAACCTTAGTGGCATTCAGTCCCTTTTATATTTGTCAGAGTCTAACATGTGTGATTGCCTACATATAGGCTACTCCTCTTTGTATTCCACTTTCAAACATAGCCTACATTTGGGCCTGTAAAGCCTAATTGGGCTACCTGCTTCAGACAAGAATACTTGCTTTCTTCGGGCATGCACAAATAATTTTAATTACAACTTGAATCAAAGTATACAATGTTGTCAGCTAATTATTAAGTTTATAGAGTTTTTGCTCTTATACTTGATTCAGAAAATATATAGAACCATTTAGTGAAAACTAAGGTTGGAATAACTTCAAACTATTTACACATAACTTACAACTGCTTTGGACCACTCATAAATTTTCAGTTCTTGCATGAGGCCCAATGTGTGTTCCATACATGGAGGGGAACATTTGATTTTTTGAGGTAGATTGTAACACCATAACAACTTGTATTAATGTTTCTGCTTAGTCAGGCTTTTCTCCACAGGAGTGAGCCCGTGTATGTCAGAGCCACTTATCCATAACATGTATCCCTCTCCAGTGCGGTGGTTTGGCCGGAGACGTTGAGCAACATCATCTCCTATCACACCCCCCTGTCCTACCTGCTTATCTGCGTCTCGACAGGTCAGTAAATGCATGACAGTAAGGTTTTGGTTTAGCTAGAGATGTGTGTCGATGTGTTTTTCTACAAGTGTGCATTCACAGTTATTTGGCAAATTTTGCATATGTCATGGCACCTTTTTATTTGCTGGTTACTGTCTCCTCCATCTTTTTTATTTCTTTCCGTGATTAACAAGAATCTGCATTCATACAATGTTACTGGAACAATCCATATTCACATAAATTCAAAAACTGTCAAAAATATGTGCCATGCATGCTAGGCCAGTAGGTGGCAATGTGATTTTTACAGCAACATTACAAGCAAATTCAGCTGAAATACATCATCAGTTTACCAGCTTAGGGAGGTACTGATTAGGTGATCATCTAAGCACTGTAAGACGCATGAAAACTGAATAAAAATAAGAGTTATTGTACATATACAGATTTCCGAGTTCCTTCTAAGTTAAAACTTAAAACTGAATCCACCGGTGATTAGAGGTGATTAACTTCCCTAGCTAACTCAGAAACTGGATCAACTAAAAAGTGCAAAACTCTGGACTGTTGTTGATGTTGTGTCATATCTCACATGTGGATTTCCAGTGAGTCAATAAATTATCATTAATTAATGGATGCAGACATCTTGATAGTGACTGGATTTATTGTCAGGGAATTGCTCTTGTTTTCTTGCAAAAGGTTAAAAAAAATCTGATTTAATTCCCTCAGAAATCACAAGATTAAAAATGCATCATATAAATGTCTAAAGTAAAAAAAAAAAAAAAATTGTCTTCCTGTTATCCAAATAATTGCCTTTTTACGTGCTGCCAGTCACAGATTCAGTTTAATGCATGAGAGAGAGACGTGGGAGTGTTGACTGACCCTTCCACCCTTGAATTAGCCTGAATCCCCTCCTGCTATTATTCGGGGGTGTAAAGACTGCAAAGTTCTCACCTCTCACCTGATTCCTGGAAAACACAATTGGGCGTCTCCTTTTTGATCACCTTGGGCACCAGAGATAATCCTCTGAAGACTTCACGCTGAGCTTCGTTGTACCTGTGTTGGTCTTTTGTGCAGGTTTGTGTTACTGTGAAGACTCAGATCTGTGGAGATCTGTCCTAACAATTGTAAACAGCTATTAGCTCCACTGAGAGCAGCCACACCAGACACTGGAGGTCATGTTCATTAACAGAGGGGCTGCTTGTGTCTCAGCAGCCACAGAGTGCCAGTCATACCATTTCACAAAAGGACTCTTAGTCAGTAGAAAAACCACCAGCTGAATGAGGCTGACACAGGTTAATAAGCATGGTAATGTTGGCAATTGTTTAGTTAGCATCTCCTGGGAAAATAATGACGAGAGATATTTAGCTGTGCTGTCAGATTAGTTCTATGCTTGTTCTGTTTGTCTCTATGACCCTGAAGTGATGGCAGGGAACTCCTGCACAATGTCATAAAACACACTCAAGCAAGTTAATCCATACAACATGCCATTAATGAAGTAATGTTGACAAATAGACCAGTGGCACTAGTACGCTGATACAAATACAGCTCTGGAAAAAAATAAGACACCACTGCAAAACCTTTCAGAAATTAGCATCTCTACATGTATGGCAGCCATTCAATTTGAGTATCGACTGAATTCCAAGGGCAAAAAACCTCAAAGAAATCTTAGAGACCTACAGTGGTGTGAAAAAGTGTTTGCTCCCTTCCTGATTTCTTTATTTTTGTATGTTGTCACACTTAAATGTTTCAGATCATCAAACAAATTTAAATATTAGACAAAGATAACCTACATGGTCCAAATAAATAGCTGGAAAATAGCCGCCCAGAGCAGAAAAAATGTGTTTGGTGGACATGCACCCTAAATAATTTCAAAACATTTTTCCACCATTAATGTGACCTATAACCTTTACAACCCAACTAAAAAACTGAAATCTTTTAAGGGGAAAAATACAAAATAAAAAACTTGCAATAACCTGGTTGCATAAATATACACACCCTTTTATAACTGGGGATGTGGCTGTGTTCAGAATTAACCAATCACATTCAAACTCATGTTAAATGGGAGTCAGCACACACCTGCCACCATTTAAAGTGCCTCTGATTAACCCCAAATATAGTTCAGCTGTTCTAGTAGGCTTTTCCTAACATTTTTGTAGTCACATCTTACAGCACAAACCATGGTCCGCAGAGAGCTTCCAAAGCATCAGAGGGATCTGATTGTTCAAAGGTATCAGTCAGGAGAAGGGTACAAAAGAATTTCCAAGGCATTAAATATACCATGGAACACAGTGAAGGCAGTCATCATCAAGTGGAGAAAATATGGCACAGCAGTGACATTACCAAGAACTGGATGCTCCTCCAAAATTGATGAAAAGACAAGAAAACTGGTCAGGGAGGCTGCCAAGAGGTCGACAGCAACATTGAAGGAGCTGCAGGAATTTCTGCCAAGTACTGGCTGTTCAGTGCATGTGACAACAATCTCCCATCTAGGGTGGTACGACGGAAGCCTTAGCTTATGAAGAAAAACATCCAAGCCTGGCTACATTTTGCAAAAACACATTTGAAATCTCCCAAACACATATGGGAAAATGAGTTTTGGCTTCATGAAACTAAGATTGAACTTTTTGGCCATAATTCCAAAAGATATATTTGGCTCCAACACAACACTGCTCATCACCAAAAGAACACCATACCTACAGTAAAGCATGGTGGTGGCAGCATCATGCTTTGGGGCTGTTTTTTGTCAGCTGGAACTGGGGCCTTAGTCATGGTGGAGGGAATTATGAACAGTTCCAAATACCAGTCAGTATTGGCACAAAACCTTCAGGCTTCTGTTAGAAAGCTGAGGATGAAGAGGAACTTCATCTTTCAGCACAACAATGACCCAAAGCAGACATCCAAATCAACAAAAAATGGCTGCACCAGAAGAAGATTAAGGTTTTGGAATGGCCCAGCCAGAGTCCGTACCTGAATCCGATCAAACATCTGTGGGGTGATCTGAAGAGGGCTGTGCACAGGAGATGTCCTCACAATCTGACAGATTTGGAGTATTTTTGCAAAGAAGAGTGGGCAAATATTGCCACATCAAAATGTGTCATGCTGATAGACTTCTACCCAAAAAGACTGAGTGCTGTAATAAAAGCCAAAGGTGCTGCAATAAAGTATTAGTTTAAGGGTGTGCATATTTATGCAAACAGGTTACTATAAGTTTTTAATTTTTTTATTTTTCCCCTTAAAAAATTTCAGTTTGTTTTTCATTTGGGTTGTACAGGTTATAGGTCACATTAATAGTGGAAAAAGTTTTGAAATGATTTATCTTGGTCTCATTTTTTTTACATCACAAAAACCTGGCATTTGAACAGGGGTGTGTAGACTTTACATCCACTGTACATGGAGCAACACCCAACTATTTCTTACAATCTTGAATTGATTTGTGGCTCATATTGCCCGATTATGTACAGTTAGTTTCAGGAAAAACTTTGAGAAATTTCTTTCCTATATTTGATAAGAGTTTTACACCACAGCCACATAGAGCAGAGCACTACTGACCTACTCCTACAAGGTAAAAGGTGATCTTCATTTCTCTCCTCCTTTTTAAGCTCCTTGGTTCCAGTCTTCAACTGGTCTTCACATAATATTCTCCACTTTCTGATCACAAATTAATCCCCATAGTTTTGTTGGAAACTAATCAACAGAAAAGTAATTTACAAAAAGTGGATATTGGAAATTAAACAATAAATAAATGACATTGTTTGTAGTTAGTGAAAATAATGTTTCACATACAGAAATGGGAATTTTTAAAGTTTATGATAAATTAAGCAATCAGACGGATCAAAGACATTAAAAGGAACTCCGATTATATTGGCATGTTAGCTCTATATGCTTTATTTTGATGTTAGTAACATAACTATAATATAATTTTTTTGAAAATAATTCCCAGTTTTATATATTTTTAAAAAACTTTATTACGATGTAAATCGCCATTTTTGTTTACGTCGCAATGCATTCTGGGTAGTGACGTAGATTGGTTGGGCTGCATGTAGCAGCAGCGGTCTGTCAACAGCCTTTTCAGTTCGAACCAGTGCGAAGCCAAAGCAATAAAGACAATGACGAAGACACACAAAGTGAAAATGGACTTGAGAATGAAGACAGCAGCCGCGAGGAAGCTAGAGCTGATCATGTTAGATGGTGTTTTTGTGGCAAATGTGTCATGTGGTGATCCTCGCGGATCACCAAGAGACGCCACAGAGTTCACCAGAGAGTTTGGCTAAGATGTTATTTATTACAGACGTGACAAAACACAACTATGAACCCATAAGGGCAAACAAACACATGACTGAGACTTGGGCTCGTAGGGCTAACCCAGCCGCTACGAGCTAACTGTGACATAACTAAGATGACAGACCTGACATGAAGGTCTGCGGCACTCTCAAGTATGACGAGGCGCAGACCCAGGGCTTGGCAGGACGAAGCCACTCAGACGTAACGTTGACCAATGTCGACTAATACTCCTGCATCTTACCGTCGTCAGTGCCGGGCTTAAAA
Organism: Pholidichthys leucotaenia; assembly: GCA_020510985.1. NCBI lineage: Eukaryota > Metazoa > Chordata > Actinopteri > Cichliformes > Pholidichthyidae > Pholidichthys > Pholidichthys leucotaenia. Next base: position 246,808,341 of record CM035847.1, on the reverse strand, counting down.
GGGCGAAGCACTAACGACGGTAATGACAATCAGCTGACCGGCCGTTGACAGGCGGAAGCCCCACCGAGCACTTTCACAATAAGAGCCCGGTGAGGCCAGAATACAGCCCGCAGCTGTCAATGCCGGCAGCGAGAAATAACTTAGCCCGAGCGCGATCAGAACCGGCACTCGGGTCATAACAGTACCCTCCCTCCACGGGCGGACTCCGAACGCCCCAAGGAACCACCCTGCCCCCCCCGCCCCCCCAGGGTGGGAGGTTGGGGGACAGGTGCGGAGGGAGAGAAACCAACCCATGACAAGACAAAAAAAAACATACAAGACAATGACAAGACAAAAAACCCCATACAAGACAATGACAAGACTAACAAGAAAAAATGTACAAGGGAAAACAAAAACCAGAACTCGTCGGCCTCCGTCGGTCTATGATGACCATGGAAGAGAATCCTAAACGTCTACTCTGCTGGAACAGCACCGCCTGTGGCTGAACAGGCCGATGCGCGAATGACAGTCCCTGTCACACAGGTCACACTTGTGGGTGGTCTCCGTGCTGCTGGGTCTGTGGCGGTTCTTCCTGCGGGTCCTTTTTTCATCTGCTGCAGCAGTCAGTCTCTCTTCACCCGCCTTGAGCTGTCTGGTCAGGGTGCCTCTCCATTTGGAGCGGTCCGTTGCAAGGTCCTCCCAGCGCTCTGTGTTGATATCCAGGGCCTTCATGTTTCTCTTGCAGACGTCTCTAAAGCGCAGCTGTGGGCGGCCAACGTCTCTCCTGCCAGTTGCCAGTTCTCCATAGAGGACGTCTTTGGGGATTCTGCCATCCTCCATATGGTGAACGTGGCCTAGCCAGCGGAGCCTGTGCTGCCTGAGTAGAGTGAACATGGAGGGAAGGCCGGCGCGGGACAGAACTTCTGTGTTGGGCACTTTGTCCTGCCAGGATATGTCCAGGATGTGGCGAATGCAGCGCAAGTGGAAAGAGTTCAGTCTGTTTTCCTGCCAGGCGTATGTTGTCCACGTCTCACTCCCATAGAGCAGTGTGCTGATGACGCAGGCATTGTACACTGCCATTTTCGTCTTGACAGAGAGTTTGGGATTCTCCCACACTCGTGTGGTGAGGTGAGCGAGTGTGAAGGCTGATTTTCCAATCCTCTTGTTGATCTCTGTATCAAGGGAGAGGTTGTTGCTGATCGTGGACCCCAGGTACGTGAACTGATTTATGACCTCCAGCTTGTAGTCATCAATGGTGATGGTTGGTGGTGCTTCCGTGCCTTGCGCCAAGACGTTAGTCTTCTTCAGGCTGATGGTAAGCCCGAAGTCCTTGCATGCCTGGGAGAAGCGGTCCATCAGGGTCTGAAGCTCCTGCTGTGTGTGGGTTGCGACTGCAGCGTCGTCTGCGAACAGCATGTCTCTGATTAGAGCCTCGCGTACTTTGGTTCTGGCTTTCAGGCGGGCGAGGTTGAAAAGCCTGCCGTCAGATCTTGTGTGCAGGTAGATTCCCTCTGTTGCTGTGCTGAAGGCATGCCTCAGGAGCATAGCAAAGAAAATCCCAAAGAGGGTTGGCGCAAGTACACAGCCCTGTTTCACTCCGCTGCGTATGTTGAATGGCTCTGAGACGTTGCCATCATGCTGCACTATCCCCTGCATGTTGGTGTGAAACGATTCGATGAGGCTTTGCAACTTTGGTGGGCATCCTATCTTTGGCAGGATCTTGAAAAGGCCCTCTCTGCTGACCAGATCGAACGCTTTGGTGAGGTCGATGAAGGCGACGTACAGAGACATGTTCTGTTCTCTGCATTTCTCCTGGAGTTGGCGGATGGAGAATATCATGTCTACCGTCAATCGCTCAGCGCGGAAACCACACTGAGACTCGGGGTAGACACGTTTGGCAAGCTTCTGTAGACGAACGAGAACAACTCGTGCGTAGACTTTGCCAACAATGCTGAGGAGGGAAATGCCCCTGTAGTTGTTGCAGTCGCTTCTCTCCCCTTTGTTTTTGTAGAGGGTGATGATCTTGGCGTCCCTCATGTCCTGTGGTATGGCACCTTCCTTCCAGCACTGGCAGAGGACGTCATGCAATGGCAGCAGTAGGGCGGTCTTGCAGTGCTTGATCAGGTCAGGGGGTATGCCGTCGTTGCCGGGTGCCTTGCCAGCGGCCAAGCTATCAATGGCCTTACTGAGTTCGTCGATGGTTGGCTCGGCGTCAAGTTCGTCCATGGATGGCAGGCAGTCGATGGCATCAAGGGCTGACGGTGTCACGGTGTTCTGTCTAGAGTAGAGGTCGGAGTAGTGTTCCGCCCATCTCTCCATCTGCTTGTTCTTCTCTGTGATCATCTCCCCAGTGGAAGATTTGAGGGGAGCCGTCTTGCTCTGAGCCGGACCAAGTGCTTTCTTGATGCCATCGTACATACCACGGATGTTCCCTGTTATGGCAGCGGTTTGAATGTCTTGGCTGAGCTGAGTCCAGTACTCGTTGGCACAGTGCCGAGCAGTCTGCTGAACTTTGCTTCTCGCAGCCCTGAGAATCTGGAGATTCTTCTCGTTTGGGTACTTCTTGTACTCAGCAAGTGCTGAGCGCTTGGCTTCAATGACGGGGGTCATCTCGGTCAACTTGGCATCAAACCAGTCCTGTGACTTCGAGGTCTTCCTCCCAAAGGTAGCCAAGGCTGTGCGGTAGATGGTGTTTCGCAGCTCTTCCCACTTCTGCTTTGCAGATTCTCCTCCTTGTGGTACACCAAGTTCCTTCTCAAAGGTGGAGGCAAACTGCTCAACAAGTTCTGGTTGGGCCATCTTGCTGATGTCAATCCGTGCCTTTCCAGGTTGTCCAGCACGATGGAATTTCTTCAGCTGCAGCTTGACCTTGCAACACACCAATGAATGGTCTGTGTTGCAATCTGCACTCTGGGACGAACGGGTGATTAGCACGTTCTTCAGTGAGGTGCGCCTGGTCAGGATCAAGTCTAGCTGGTGCCAGTGCTTTGAGCGCGGATGTTGCCAGGAAACCTTGTGTTGGGGCTTGGTCTTGAAGAACAAGTTTGTGATGCACAGATCGTGATATGTGCAGAACTCGAGCAGCCGCTGTCCGTTGTCGTTCATTCTGCCCACGCCAAAAGGTCCAAGACAGGAGGGCCAGGAGTCGTGGTCAGCACCCACTCTGGCATTGAAGTCTCCAAGGAGAATGAGTTGTTCAGAGTTGGGGATGATCCTGACAGTTGTTGTGAGATTCTCGTAGAACTCGTCTTTTGCCTCTGGTGTGGCTGTCTGTGTTGGGGCATACACACTGACGAGGGTGACTGGGCCTTGAGTGGTGTTCAGGCGGAGGGTGAGGAGTCGTGCAGAGCCAGTGCTGCCCGGTTCCACCATCTTCAGCAAAGTGTTCTTCACTGCGAAGCCCACTCTGTGTTCCCTGTGTTCGTCACTGCCCTTTCCCTGCCAGTAGAACGTGTAGTCCTTCTCTCTCAGTGTGCCTGCATCAGCTAACCGTGTTTCCTGGAGAGTGGCGATATCCACTCCCAGTCTCTTCAGCTCATTATTGATGATGGCAGTCTTCCTGGTGTCGTTGATGTCCTTGAGGTTAGCAGCGAGTCCTGTCATCATAGTGCGGACATTCCAAGTTCCCAGTTTTAGAGTTGGTCTCTTTTGTTTTATTGTCTTGCCTGGTGCGAAGGTTCTCAGCCTGCTGTTTGGATTTCTCCTTATCCCCATGCACCCAATGAGGAAAGCAAGCTGTGGCGGGACAACACCTTATTGGCTGGGGGCTGCCCAGCTTGAGGCGGGCGGTAGCTGTCCAGTGAGATCTGATGATCCCTCCCACCGTCGGGAACAACCCCTGGCGCCACGCTCTACGCCAATTGAGCAGTGGCTTATAACCGGTAACTGTCATTCCCCGTGTTTTGTCTACGCCAAAGGCGAAGCTGGAGTGTCCTCTCCAGTGATCCGGTGTTCTACCTTCCAGCGTTGGGCGTTGGTAGGATTCAAGCCTGGGCAGGAAGATATGGAGGACAAGATGTTGCCCATGCAGCATGTCCCCCCTCTCCACGTCACTGATGAATCCAAAGGAACAGCAGGGCTGCTACAGTTTGGCACCAGCGCCGTTGCAGGAGCTGTCAGAACGATGTTGAGCACAACATAGAACTGCCTTAGGGGCTCCGACTCCGGATTTTTCCTCAGGGTTGACTCCCGAAGCCTTTCCCGTGACCGGGTATGCCGCAAGGCAGCAGAGGTTTGAAATCAGGGTTTACCTTCCCCTAGATGGGCTACCTTCCCAGGTTGACGAGTCACCATCTACCCGAAGCATCTGGTTTTAAGGCGCCAGAGATCCGCCCTCGCCCCTTCTCCTATTAGTAAAAGCAGTTCCGCCGGGCTTAGAGACTAAACCACACGGGCAGGCTAGGAGTTGGACTTAGTTGTCAGAGGCTTTTCGAGACGCACGCCATAAGGAGCATTTTATGAGCACTGGGAGCTTAACCCCAGTGCCGCTCCTGGCTATGACAACCTTGGTTGGGCTGCATGTAGCAGCAGCGGTCTGTAAACAGCCTTTTCAGTTCGAACCAGTGCGAAGCCAAAGCAATAAAGACAATGACGAAGACACACAAAGTGAAAATGGACTTGAGAATGAAGACAGCAGCCGCGAGGAAGCTAGAGCTGATCATGTTAGATGGTGTTTTTGTGGCAAATGTGTCATGTGGTGATCCTCGCGGATCACCAAGAGACGCCACAGAGTTCACCAGAGAGTTTGGCTAAGATGTTATTTATTACAGACGTGACAAAACACAACTATGAACCCATAAGGGCAAACAAACACATGACTGAGACTTGGGCTCGTAGGGCTAACCCAGCCGCTACGAGCTAACTGTGACATAACTAAGATGACAGACCTGACATGAAGGTCTGCGGCACTCTCAAGTATGACGAGGCGCAGACCCGGGGCTTGGCAGGACGAAGCCACTCAGACGTAACGTTGACCAATGTCGACTAATACTCCTGCATCTTACCGTCGTCAGTGCCGGGCTTAAAAGGGCGAAGCACTAACGACGGTAATGACAATCAGCTGACCGGCCGTTGACAGGCGGAAGCCCCACCGAGCACTTTCACAATAAGAGCCCGGTGAGGCCAGAATACAGCCCGCAGCTGTCAATGCCGGCAGCGAGAAATAACTTAGCCCGAGCGCGATCAGAACCGGCGCTCGGGTCATAACAGTACCCTCCCTCCACGGGTGGACTCCGAACGCCCCAAGGAACCACCCTGCCCCCCCCCCGCCCCCCCAGGGTGGGAGGTTGGGGGACAGGCAAAAAAAACCATACAAGACAATGACAAGACTAACAAGAAAAAATGTACAAGGGAAAACAAAAACCAGAACTACAGGTTCAGATAAACTAGATACAAGAACACATTACCTGCTCATACCAGACTTAACATGAAAAAACAAAAAACAGAGCATTACTCGCTCATACCAGACTATGAAACAAAAACAGAGCATTACTCGCTCAAACCAAACTATACATGAAACAAAAAAAAAAACCAAAAAAAAAAAAAACCAGAGCACTACACGCTCTACCCAGACTATACATAAGCCAGCAGGGCTACTGCAAACACACATGAAGCAATCTAAAATTGCTTAGCATAACTTTACTATGGCTAGACTGTGGCTTTCAAAAACACAAGAGACAATCTAAAATTGCTTTGACATAACATGACTATGACTTGACTGTGGCTTTCAAAACAAAGGCATGAGCACTAGATATAAAATAACCAGGACAAAAAAAAACAAAAACACAAATACTGAGACAAACCCAGGGACCACTACCACCCCCCGACAGTTTATGTCGACCGATGGTCAAAGGAGGTGGACCAGGCGGCTCACCAGAGTCCAAAGTCCCGCACGTCCGCTTCTCCGGTGGTCAAACTAGGTAGCCCCATGGCACACATAACAGGTTGGGTGGCAGAACCGAGGCGCCGAACCGGCGAAACAGTCCCTCCGGCGGCCGACCCGTGTCCCTCAGCCACCAGTCCAGGGCATCAACAACCCGCAGCGGCCTCCCTGACGAGAACAAAACTCGGGAGAACCGGGGCGAGCGAACAGGGACCCCCATGGCCCCCGGCGATGATGAAAAGGGGCAGTGATTCTGAGGGGATCGGTGAGCAGGACGAGCCAAGAATCCGCTCCGCGAAGAAGAGTCTGCAGCTCCTCCTCCGCCAATGGAGCACGCTCGCGCTGCATCACCACTGGACCCAGATTGGGTCCCAGCTGCACCCACGTTGGTCCCCGATTGGGCCAGAACTGCACCCGCGGTGGACCCTGATTGGGCCTCCAACGAACTCACGTCGGACCCCGATTGGGCCGAAACCGCCCCTGCGGTGGGACCCGATTGGGCCTTCGGCGCAGCGCCGCTGACGAACTCCACCCCCGAACCTGGGACCTCCACCTCGGTGACTCCGACACGTTCCCCGCCGGCGACACTAAAACAAAGCTCGGGGACAGGAAAACCGGGATCAGCATCACCGGTAGCAACGGAACCCAGCGAGACGAGCTCGGGCGCAGCAGATGGCTGCTCCTCACTCGTCTCCCCGAGAGGCAGGCAAAAATGCTCAACAAAAGAGGACAGAGACATAAGAGGGAGCACTTGCCTGCACTCGGGTTCCGTTGCCACCCAGGACTCCGACGATCCGGGTTCAGGGCGATTCTCGTCAGCTGACTCGGACTCAGCTGCGTCGGGCTCCGCAGCTGGCACGATGTCATCAGCAGCCTCAGGTTCCTCCCACGCTGTTGTCCACACCGACGACCTGTATGGCATGGAGGCAGGGAACCCTTGACCCACTGGCTCGGACTGCTCCGGCGAGGAGACCCGGGGATGCTTCTTCGTCGGCTCAGGCTCCGGGCCGCAGTCCGCTCCTCTCCTCCGTCCAAGACGTGACTGCAGGGCCGGATGCAGGCTATCCAGCACTGCAGGGGCCCTCTTCGTCCGGCGACGCTGGCCTGGCATCGCGGACCGCTCCATGGGGGAGAACACAGAGGCAGTAGATTTAATAATTTCATCCACAGCAGGTGGAGGGAGCTCGGGGGGGCTGCGAACCCCGAACTCCGCCCCCAGGAGTCAGACAAGGCAGATCATTATTAAGATGTGAGAAATTAACGTGCACTTGCCTTCCTCCCGGGGCAGAGATGGTTTCTGCTGTGGGGGACGTCGTTCCTCCTTCTCCCCGCTGGATGGCGACAGAGGGCCCCCTGGGAAGACGAGGTGGGGCCGCTCTCGGAGATTCGCTGACGGGATACGCCGGCAGCGAGTCCAGCCGGGGATTCCGCTGAGGGTTGCCCGCGCCGTTACGCCGACGTCCTCACTCCTGGACCTGCTCCGGGACGGGGACGGGACACCAACGCGGGGAGCGAGGATGCCTCCTCCTCTGCTTCCCGCTCTCTTCCTCCTCCAGCCCACGAAGAACCTCGCGCTGAGCGGCGAGTTCCTCCCACCTCGATATCACCTCCGGATGATCGTCGTAGTCGAGGGGAAGGCTGTCCAGATACTCCTCAGCGACGTCCAGATGCCAACGCATGTAGCTGGAAGTGTCGTCAATTGTAGCGGCGAGGAGCGCCCCATCGGCATATTCCAACGCGCTCGCTAGCTCCTGGTCCAGACTCCGACCGCGGCCCCTGGAAGACGGCATTCTCCAGACGTTGACACCCAAACGAGAAGAAACAACGGTCCAATAAAGGCACAAACTCCCGGTGAAACGGCGTCTCGATGTGGCGCCTCCGTTTAGGTGACCTGGCAGGAGTATACCTCAAAATCCTCATGGCTAAAGTGATGAGAGCACAGCTGCGGGTCTTTGGGAAGTTGGACTCTTCCAACCGCATCCTCCCACTTTTAATAATAATAATAATAATGCATCAGATTTATATAGCGCTTTATCATAGACACTCAAAACGCACGCTAAAGCACACGCTCAAGCTTGACATGTCGAAGATCTGGATGGCAGTCATTTGGAACGACTTTGGAGCACTGCTTATGGATATTCAACCCGCAGTCTGAGAAAGCAACAGAGAAATTGCTTTATGTTGCTGAGAGTCCACGTTTATCAGTTCAGTGCCCATCATGCTTGTAGACAATTTTTTGTGTTTGAGCATTCTATTGTAAGTAAATAGTAGTAGATTAGTTTATTTGACAGGGACAGTGCAATAAACATAGACAATTAATCAAAGACAATCAATCTGATGTGTTGCACATAGAGTGTATAGCTGTTAGCTAATTTGCAACTCTTGTCCCTGGATGGGCTTTAGAAAAAAGAATCAAGTAAAGATGGGAAAAAAAAAAAAATATACACAATAACCACATACATCAATGCAGAAAAATTATAAATACACAATTATAAATATTATAAATATTATAAATACTCAAATATAACAGCCTGACTCACATTTAACATAAATATTATAAATATTATAAATACACAAATATAACAGCCTGACTCACATTTAACACATATAACATAACTCACATTTGCCTATTTCAGGCCTTCCTCCCTCCGTCACTCACTATAAACAAACACATTTATTCCTTCCCTTCATTCAATCTCACTTTGCAGACAATTAATTCATACATGAGTACATTCTTGTTTATTTTTCAGCCAGTTTTTAACATTTTTTAGTGAATGTTTTAAAGTCCGTTATTATTTTAATTTCATTTGGCATTGTGTTCCAGATGTGACTGCCCTTTATAGAGAAAGCTGTTTGTCCAAATGTGGTTCTGCGGTGGAATATTTTACAGTTATTGTTAACAGAACTCCTGGTGGCTCTGCTGCTGTCCTGTCTTTGGACGAAACCAGCAAGTGGCTCGGGTGCTGATTTATGGAAACATTTGAACGTTAATTTCAGAAGACAGAGGTCAATGAAGCTCTCAAAACTCAATAGGTTGTATTTTTTTAAAACATTACAGTGATGCCACCTAATGGGCTTTTTGTCCAAGATTTTTAGGGTTTGATTATATAATGAACCTATATGTCTTATTGTGGAAGGGGCTGCTTGAGCCCAGACTGTCAAACAGTATGATATATGAGAAAAAACCATAGAATGCATATACAGTGCAGCTGCTTCGTAAGGTATGTAATATCTAATTAATTTAAAGCAGTTCAGATTTTTTTTTACTGTTTTTGAAATTTTTCTTTATATGAAGATTAAATTTGAGTTGAGGATCTAGTACAATGCCAAGGTATTTGAATTCTGTAGCTAAACTGATGTCATGATCATGTATATTAACTTTAAAATGTTGCAGGTTACATTTTTTGATTGAAAAGCACATGACAAGACAGGTGAGGAGAAATACTGAGGTGAAAAAAATAATGCACACAACACTTCCGCGAATTTTCTTAATATGGCCGGTTCATTCTGTCATATGCGTGCGTTTTTACTCAGCGCATGGAGGAATAGGAGATGAAAATCCCACACAGGAGAATGTTGCATGTAGATTTATTTGGCTCAAAAAGTGATAACAAGAGAGTCAAAACAAGGCTCCAATGAGTGAACAGAGTAGAACATAGGATAAAGTTTATCCTATGTTCTACTCTGACGATCGTTTATCCGATAAACAATCGTCTGTACTCTTCGGTTCATTGGACTAAGAGGAAGGGCCCCACGTGCTCCCAGGCAGGACTGAGGAGTGGAGAAAAGAGCAATAATAATAAAGAGAGAAGGCCCCGGCAGAACGGTGGGCTGACAGTACTTACAGGGGAGACTCTACAGAGTGGTCCAACTCTGGAGTGGGGATGACATCCAATGAACCAGCGAGATACAGATGAACAAACAAGATTTAAATACTATGAAACATAATGAACAGAATGATCGCAGGTGAGTGAATGTATGCATGGGTGCATGAGTGTGTGTGTATGTGAGTGAGCAGAGTGGCAAACAAGGAAATAATTGACAACAGCTGTCAACACTGACAGGAGGAGGAGGTGTGGCTGTCAGCTATCAGGGAGCGGGGCCACCCAGCGGCGCCCAGAGTGGTGCCCAGAGCGCTGCCTGACAACAAATAAGACAGACAACAGACGCAAAAATAATAATAGAAAAGCAGCCACCTCATGAAGCAGGGTTTGGAAAAAGTCCAAAACCCCGCTCATGACAGTACCGATAAGCAATGGTAGCAGTTTTTGACAAAGTAGCATAATTCGATGGACTCTGCTGTCAATCAGTGCTACTGGTAGCATTTTATGATAGGGCAGCTCAAATCGACAGAACACCAGCAGACAAGGATGTGAGCCACATGACCCACACGGTATATAAACACAGTAAACTTCAGGACTGGACGATGTTTAATTTTTTGTTTGTGAAATCACAATAGGCCTATTCTATTATGCTCGTTTACTATGCACCGCAGTGATATGATACCGCACTGTTGTGCGATATTGCTTAATAATTATGAACCTTGTCAGTAAGCTGTAAGGGAGAAGAGAGGGGGGGGGGGAATGAAAACCAAATTGACAGATTCAATAAACCATGATGCTGATTTAAGGTGGAATTGCCCAGCCCCAATGTATGGTCAATACAGTTATGATGGTCTTGTTTTTATAATGTCGTCATACTAGTACATACCCGTGCATAACTGTCCATGCCCATAGAAAGCAAGTATAAGCAAGTATTTCTGCATGGCCGTTGCTGAAGGATCTCCTCCTGTGTCAGACAGCTGTGTTGTTCACAGTGATGCCTGTGGCGTACTGTTCGGACCTGAGGTGTTTCATCTTCATGGCATCTTTTCTGGTGTGCAGCAGTTGTACTCACTGTATTGCTCTCCATCTGGTGAGTCTTCTTCTTCTTCTTCTTCTTCTTCTTCGTTCAGACCACTGGTTGAGGGATAGGTGTGTCGTAATTCCAGTTCATGGACAGGATCCTCTGTTCAGGAAGACCCGTGCATGCCTGTAGAAACCAAGAAACCGGAGCACCTGGATAAAATCAGTGCTTTGCTTTGCATTTTCAACATTTGTAGTGTAGACTGCCATTCTTCAAGGTTACACATTTTTACTGTGTCAGCACCTCTTTTAAAACCACATTGCTCAGAAAGCGATGCTTTTGCTTAGTTTTGTCATGGCCGCCAATTAGGCGCATCTGCGCACACACCTGTCTGCTATCTGGCTCTGCCTATTTATTCTGTGAGACCCAGAGATCAGGGCGGAGTCGTCTGCTTCCTTCCAAGGAGACTCATCTCGCCAAACACTGCACTGAGTTTACAGCCTTGTCTACTCCTCAGTGCTTCAGCCTGCCTCTGGACTCTTTGCCAACCGGCAGCCAAGTAAGCCTTTATTATTCCTCTCACCTTTTCAACTACCCCTGTGCACAGGTGGTGTAACCTTGGCGGCAGACTCACCTCCACCTGGCGGCGGACCTCCCTGCTCTGTTCACCTGTCCACTGCATCTCCTACGGGGCGACCGGTGCTGTCCTCCTGGCCTGGACCGTCGAGCCAACCTGAGGGCTTCTCCTACACTGCAAACAGTAAGGACTGTTGTAACGGGTGATTCTCCTGCCTGGATTGTCTCTAACTGTCCCTCTGCTCTGTCCCTTAGGGTTGCCAGGTTGAACGGTGCTCTGCTCGCCCCAAGCTGACTCATCCACGCACTACACACACATCATAGACACCCACACACACTCATACGATTATAAAATAAAGGTTTATTGTGTCATCTCTGAGTTGTGTCTGCTTCTTGGGTCTAAACCAGGGGTCGGCAACCCGCGGCTCCGGAGCCGCATGCGGCTCTTTCATCCCTCTGCTGCGGCTCACTGTGGCTTTGGAAAATAAATAATGAGTATTTAATTAAAATGTATTTTATTTTAGTTCATTAGTTTTTAAAATGTAATTCTAAATTTGAAGATTATGGTGATCTTGTAAAATCTAAAAAAAAAACGTGTTAAAGTTTAATCACCGTCAGGGAAAATCAACACGATTACATAAGCGCTCAGCGCTTCCCCGGAAGTCGTCTCCCGCGATAACCCGGATGTGTTGTGTTCAAGCTACTGCTGTATTGCAGTAGCTTGACAGCCCTGCGATTGGATAGTTGCAAACGATTGGACCAATCAAATGGCTCGTTGTATGCTTTTTCAAAGATTCATGGTGGCGTGTTCTCAGGGATGTGATTTTCTGCTAATTCGCCGAATTCCGCTTTATTTTATCTTCCAGGAAGATAAAGTACATTAAGTACGTTAGCGGCTTGTGGTCCACAAACGCAGTGAAGCTGCGCCCTTTCAGGCAGGACTGGAAGTGGCGTATGGCCACTTCCGGTAATCGGTATGGCCAGGTGGAGAGTCATTAACTCTCTGTTACTGGCGGCGTACAACGGCTGTTTGAGCTGGTCTGCGCGAGGGAGGAAACGGTAATAAAAGTTAACCATCCCCTTTTATGATTCCAAACAGTTTGAAATTGACAGTGCACAGTGGACATTGACTCATAACTTTTGAATATTTCTAAGACTTGGCTACATCAGTGATTGTGCAAAATGAACTGCTCAAGTCTCAATGGAGATTGAAACTGGTGATCTGAAATGAATACTGAAATTATAAAAAGTAATGGTATGTTGGAATTTTATTTCTATTATGGAACAGATAAAATTAACTGATTTTGATTTGATCAAGTGTTAAAGCATGTGATGGATAATGCTTGTTGGAATATTTTAGGAATGCTATCTTCTTGGAACATAAGTCAATATTATACATTAATAAGTGGCATTCAGCTGTTTGTTTTATGTCATGTAAGCACAGTTCTGGTACTTAAAAATCATAAAAACCCAGGAGCTTCGGGGGGCTTTGCCCCCCTTGCCCCCCCCCCCCAACGGGGCTCTGCCCCGGACCCCGCTGGGGGACTATGTCCCCCAGACCCCCTGCTGAATTTTCAGATAATTTCCCCAACCCCAAATCACATCGCTGGTTCGTGTAGGAATTCTGAGCTTTCAGTATTGTTTTCAGCGGAGTTATGAGATTTTTATCGAAGGATCAGGAGTCATCAGTGCTAGAAATAGCATTCTCCTTTCAACCCAATGTCAACCTTCAACCCAATGTCTTTTTTTTTTCGGAGTTCAAAATGTTTTTGTTGCATGCAGAAATGTAATTTTGTTTTCTCTGCAGGAGTTCCCTGATTTCATAAATGCAACACATTATAGTTTGTTTATACATAGCATAAAGGGAAAAAAAAAAGTTATATGCAGTGTTATTTCATTTTAAGTGTCAAAAGGGTTTTTGTGGCTCCCAGTGTTTTCTTTTCTGTGGGAAACGGGTCCAAATGGCTCTTTGAGTGGTAAAGGTTGCTGACCCCTGGTCTAAACCATGTCAGTACGACTCCACCAGGGTGACCCAGCAGACAGCACGCTAGTACACAAGGTTAACAACTTGGAAGTTCGGGTTGATCAGTTAGCCTATCAGCAGCAAGCAATTCTTACACAGCTAACTAGAGTTACTGATTGGCTGGATCGCCTGACTAACACACAGGCCTTCCCTACAGCTCCCGTTAGCTCCCCCACTCCTGTTAGCTCGGTCACTAGCCAGGCTACGTCAGGCTCCCTGTCACGACTTACCCCTGTACCCACTCCCACCCATTTTAGTGGTAAGCTAGGAGAGGCTAGGGTTTTTTTGTTACAGTGTGACATTGTTTTTCAGCGAGTGCTGGGGAATTTTCTTTCTGACCATAGCCGTATTGGCTATGTGATTAACTTGTTAGAAGGGCGTGCGTTAGCTTGGGCTTATGCTGTCATAGCTAGGGCTAGCTATGCTTCTCTTACCTACTCGCAGTTTACTAGCGAGTTTAGGGAGGTGTTCGACCACTCTGACTGGGATAGTGTGCTTATCTCCGGTTGCTGAATTTGAAGCAGGGGCCTAGAGCAGTCGCCGATTACGCCGTAGACTTCCGGGTCTTGGCCACAGAGGTGGGGTGGGAGGATGCCTCATTGTGTAGCATCTTTGTCAGAAGCCTTTGCCCGAGCCTACAGGATGAGTTAGCCCGCTTAGAGAAGCCCTCTAACTTAACCCAGCTGATTTCCTTGGAGATTAGCATCGACAATAGACTGTGGGAGCAGGCGGCCGAGCGTAAGACTTCTGGTCACTCAGGTAGTCAGCCCCGCCGCTCCCTACAGCCCCCCCTATTGGCGCTATCCCCAGCCAACTCCCAGATGAGCCAGAATCTATGGTAACAGGTCGAGTTAAGTTGTCTACTGTGGAGAAACAGCGATGCAGGGAGTTGGGCTTATGTGTTTACTGTGGGAGTGAGGAGCATAAGCTAGAGGTTTGCCCTGTACGACCAAAAGGGGGAGTCCATGCGTCACAGTAGGGGGACTCACGGACTCACCTCAGTTAAATTCCCTCTCCAGCTTTCAGATTCCCATCCGTTTCTGTTTCAAACGCAAGGAATTTACCACACATGCACTCATTGACTCCGGGGCCGAGCGGAGCTTCATCTCTGGGGAACTGGCAACGCGGTTGGGGCTTCCCGTTCAGTTATTGGAGACCCCCTTAAAACTGATCACCCTCTCTAAAGCCCCTTTTGCTGTAGTTTCCCATCGGACCGTCCCTGTGTCGGTGATTACATTGGGCAACCACCGGGAGGAGCTGAGGTTGTATGTGCTGCCGATCTCTTCATCCCCAGTTATCCTTGGCTATCCCTGGCTTCGCCTGCACAACCCCTCCATAGACTGGCAGTCTGGGAGTGTCCGTGCCTGGAGCTCTTTCTGTTTGAGTGCCTGCCTTCAGTCCGCTGCATGCTCACCGTCCGTGCCTCTAAGTGTCCCGATCCCTGCTCCTCCTGATTTGGCTAAGGTCCCTCCCGAATACCACGACTTGGGGGCCGCCTTCAGCAAGACTCAAGCCCTTTCTCTTCCCCCCCACTGCCCTTATGATTGTGCCATTAATCTCCTCGCTGGAGCTCCACTGCCATCCAGCAGACTCTACAACCTGTCTGCCCCGGAGCAGGAAGCGATGGAGACGTACATCAAGGAGTCTTTGAGCTCAGGCATAATCCGGCCATCGTCGTCTACGGTGGGGGTGGGCTTTTTCTTCGTTGGCAAGAAGGATGGCTCACTGAGGCCGTGTATAGACTTTTGGGAATTAAATTACATAACCATCAAGGATAAGTACACTCTTCCACTCATTAATTCAGCCTTTGATTCCCTCCAAGGTATCTCCTGGTTTTCCAAATTGGACCTGTGCAACACCTATCATCTGGTGCGGATCCGGGAGGGCGATGAATGGAAGACGGCGTTCCGGACCCCTAGTGGACATTTTGAGTATCTAGTCATGCCATTCGGGCTGACTAACGCCCCTGCCGTCTTCCAGAGGCTAATTAATGATGTGTTGAGGGATTTTTTGGGCACATTTGTGTTCGTGTATCTGGATGACATTCTTATTTTTTCACAGTCACTGGAGGAGCACCGAGTGCACGTGAGGCGGGTACTGCAGCGACTTTTGGAAAATAAACTTTTTGTGAAGGCCGAAAAGTGTGAGTTTCACGTCAACCAGACATCGTTCCTGGGGTTTTTCATCTCTCACAATGAGGTCATCCCGGACCCAGGATAAGATTAAAGATAGATAGATAGATAAATAAATAGATAGATAGATAGATAGACAGACAGACAGACAGATAGATAGATGTATGTACTTTATTGATCCCAAACTGGGAAATTACAGTGTAACAGCAGCATGACAGTTGACAACCAAACAACAGAAACACACACATGACAGACAAAGGGATTACCCATGGAAAGTAAAAACTAACACCACTATAAAACCTACACTACCGTTCAAAAGTTTGGGGTCACTTAGAAATTTCCTTATTTTTGAAAGAAAAGCACTTTTTTTTCAATGAAGATAACTTTAAACTAATCAGAAATACACTCTGCTAATGTGGTAAATGACTATTCTAGCTGCAAATGTCTGGTTTTTGGTGCAATATCTACATAGGTGTATAGAGGCCCATTTCCAGCAACTATCACTCCAGTGTTCTAATGGTACAATGTGTTTGCTCATTGCGTCAGAAGGCAAATGGATGATTAGAAAACCCTTGTGCAATCATGTTAGGTCTGCAATGCTGTAATTGCTGCAAATGGAGGATTCTTTTTTTTTTTTTTTTTAAAATGCTCCTTATGGCGTGCGTCTCGAAAAGCCTCTGGCAACTAAGTCCAACTCCTAGCCTGCCCGTGTGGTTTAGTCTCTAAGCCCGGCGGAACTGCTTTTACTAATAGGAGAAGGGGCGAGGGCGGATCTCTGGCGCCTTAAAACCAGATGCTTCGGGTAGATGGTGGCTCGTCAATCTGGGAAGGTAGCCCATCTAGGGGAAGGTAAACCCTGATTTCAAACCTCTGCTGCCTTGCGGCATACCCGGTCACGGGAAAGGCTTCGGGAGTCAACCCTGAGGAAAAATCCGGAGTCAGAGCCCCTAAGGCAGTTCTATGTTGTGCTCAACATCGTTCTGGCAGCTCCTGCAACGGCGCTGGTGCCAAACTGTAGCAGCCCTGCTGTTCCTTTGGATTCATCAGTGACGTGGAGAGGGGGGACATGCTACATGGGCAACATCTTGTCCTCCATATCTTCCTGCCCAGGCTTGAATCCTACCAACGCCCAACGCTGGAAGGTAGAACACTGGATCACTGGAGAGGACACTCCAGCTTCGCCTTTGGCGTAGACAAAACACGGGGAATGACAGTTACCGGTTATAAGCCACTGCTCAATTGGCGTAGAGCGTGGCGCCAGGGGTTGTTCCCGACGGTGGGAGGGATCATCAGATCTCACTGGACAGCTACCGCCCGCCTCAAGCTGGGCAGCCCCCAGCCAATAAGGTGTTGTCCCGCCACAGCTTGCTTTCCTCATTGGGTGCATGGGGATAAGGAGAAATCCAAACAGCAGGCTGAGAACCTTCGCACCAGGCAAGACAATAAAACAAAAGAGACCAACTCTAAAACTGGGAACTTGGAACGTCCGCACTATGATGACAGGACTCGCTGCTAACCTCAAGGACATCAACGACACCAGGAAGACTGCCATCATCAATAATGAGCTGAAGAGACTGGGAGTGGATATCGCCACTCTCCAGGAAACACGGTTAGCTGATGCAGGCACACTGAGAGAGAAGGACTACACGTTCTACTGGCAGGGAAAGGGCAGTGACGAACACAGGGAACACGGAGTGGGCTTCGCAGTGAAGAACACTTTGCTGAAGATGGTGGAACCGGGCAGCACTGGCTCTGCACGACTCCTCACCCTCCGCCTGAACACCACTCAAGGGCCCAGTCACCCTCGTCAGTGTGTATGCCCCAACACAGACAGCCACACCAGAGGCAAAAGACGAGTTCTACGAGAATCTCACAACAACTGTCAGGATCATCCCCAACTCTGAACAACTCATTCTCCTTGGAGACTTCAATGCCAGAGTGGGTGCTGACCACGACTCCTGGCCCTCCTGTCTTGGACCTTTTGGCGTGGGCAGAATGAACGACAACGGACAGCGGCTGCTCGAGTTCTGCACATATCACGATCTGTGCATCACAAACTCGTTCTTCAAGACCAAGCCCCAACACAAGGTTTCCTGGCAACATCCGCGCTCAAAGCACTGGCACCAGCCAGACTTGATCCTGACCAGGCGCACCTCACTGAAGAACGTGCTAATCACCCGTTCGTTCCAGAGTGCAGATTGCGACACAGACCATTCATTGGTGTGTTGCAAGGTCAAGCTGCAGCTGAAGAAATTCCATCGTGCTAGACAACCTGGAAGGGCACGGATTGACACCAGCAAGATGGCCCAACCAGAACTTGTTGAGCAGTTTGCCTCCACCTTTGAGAAGGAACTTGGTGTACCACAAGGAGGAGAATCTGCAAAGCAGAAGTGGGAAGAGCTGCGAAACACCATCTACCGCACAGCCTTGGCTACCTTTGGGAGGAAGACCTCAAAGTCACAGGACTGGTTTGATGCCAAGTTGACCGAGATGACCCCCGTCATTGAAGCCAAGCGCTCAGCACTTGCTGAGTACAAGAAGTACCCAAACGAGAAGAATCTCAAGATTCTCAGGGCTGCGAGAAGCAAAGTTCAGCAGACTGCTCGGCGCTGTGCCAACGAGTACTGGACTCAGCTCAGCCAAGACATTCAAACCGCTGCCATAACAGGGAACATCCGTGGTATGTACGATGGCATCAAGAAAGCACTTGGTCCGGCTCAGAGCAAGACGGCCCCCCTCAAATCTTCCACTGGTGAGATGATCACAGAGAAGAACAAGCAGATGGAGAGATGGGTGGAACACTACTCCGACCTCTACTCTAGACAGAACACCGTGACACCGTCAGCCCTTGATGCCATCGACTGCCTGCCATCCATGGACGAACTTGACGCCGAGCCAACCATCAACGAACTCAGTAAGGCCATTGATAGCTTGGCCGCTGGCAAGGCACCCGGCAACGACGGCATACCCCCTGACCTGATCAAGCACTGCAAGACCGCCCTACTGCTGCCATTGCATGACGTCCTCTGCCAGTGCTGGAAGGAAGGTGCCGTACCACAGGACATGAGGGACGCCAAGATCATCACCCTCTACAAAAACAAAGGGGAGAGAAGCGACTGCAACAACTACAGGGGCATTTCCCTCCTCAGCGTTGTTGGCAAAGTCTACGCACGAGTTGTTCTCGTTCGTCTACAGAAGCTTGCCGAACGTGTCTACCCCGAGTCTCAGTGTGGCTTCCGCGCTGAGCGATCGACGGTAGACATGATATTCTCCATCCGCCAACTCCAGGAGAAATGCAGAGAACAGAACATGCCTCTGTACGTCGCCTTCATCGACCTCACCAAAGCGTTCGATCTGGTCAGCAGAGAGGGCCTTTTCAAGATCCTGCCAAAGATAGGATGCCCACCAAAGTTGCAAAGTCTCATCGAATCGTTTCACACCAACATGCAGGGGATAGTGCAGCATGATGGCAACGTCTCAGAGCCATTCAACATACGCAGCGGAGTGAAACAGGGCTGTGTACTTGCGCCAACCCTCTTTGGGATTTTCTTTGCTATGTTCCTGAGGCATGCCTTCAGCACAGCAACAGAGGGAATCTACCTGCACATAAGATCTGACGGCAGGCTTTTCAACCTTGCCCGCCTGAAAGCCAGAACCAAAGTACGTGAGGCTCTAATCAGAGACATGCTGTTCGCAGACGACGCTGCAGTCGCAACCCACACACAGCAGGAGCTTCAGACCCTGATGGACCGCTTCTCCCAGGCATGCAAGGACTTCGGGCTTACCATCAGCCTAAATAAGACTAACGTCTTGGCGCAAGGCACGGAAGCACCACCAACCATCACCATTGATGACTACAAGCTGGAGGTCGTGAATCAGTTCACGTACCTGGGGTCCACGATCAGCAACAACCTCTCCCTTGATACAGAGATCAACAAGAGGATTGGAAAATCAGCCTTCACACTCGCTCGCCTCACCACACGAGTGTGGGAGAATCTCAAACTCTCTGTCAAGACGAAGATGGCAGTGTACAACGCCTGCGTCATCAGCACACTGCTCTATGGGAGTGAGACGTGGACAACATACGCCCGGCAGGAAAAGAGGACTGAACTCCTTCCACTTGCGCTGCATTCGCCACATCCTGGACATATCCTGGCAGGACAAAGTGCCCAACACAGAAGTTCTGTCCCGCGCCGGCCTTCCCTCCATGTTCACTCTACTCAGGCAGCGCAGGCTCCGCTGGCTAGGCCACGTTCACCGTATGGAGGATGGCAGAATCCCCAAAGACGTCCTCTATGGAGAACTGGCAACTGGCAGGAGAGACGTTGGCCGCCCACAGCTGCGCTTTAGAGACGTCTGCAAGAGAGACATGAAGGCCCTGGATATCAACACAGAGTGCTGGGAGGACCTTGCAACGGACCGCTCCAAATGGAGAGGCACCCTGACCAGACAGCTCAAGGCGGGTGAAGAGAGACTGACTGCTGCAGCAGATGAAAAAAGGACCCGCAGGAAGAACCGCCACAGACCCAGCAGCATGGAGACCACCTACAAGTGTGACCTGTGTGACAGGGACTGTCATTCGCGCATCGGCCTGTTCAGCCACAGGCGGTGCTGTTCCAGCAGAGTAGACGTTTAGGATTCTCTTCCATGGTCATCATAGACCAACGGAGGCCGACGACGGAGGATTCTTTGACGAAAGCAAAGTTTGAAGGAAAAAATTATTATTTCAAATACAAATCATTATTTCTAACCTTGTCAATGTCTTGACTATATTTTCTATTCATTTTACAACTCATGGTGGTAAATAAGTGTGACTTTTCATGGAAAACACAAAATAATTGTCTGGGTGACCCCAAACTTTTGAACGGTAGTGTATATACATCATATCTTAATATATGATGACCCGTATAAACACATGAATCATCCCATTGCACAAAGAGGACTATCAGGAGCAGAGTGAAAATGTGAGGTACCAGTTAGTCTGTAAGGTGCAGTGTAGCAGCATAGCTATGCCAGAATACAACATCATAGTGAGTTATTGTACAGTGAAATTGCATGTGGCAGGAAAGATTTCCTGTATCTGGCCGTTCGACAATGAAGCTGTAGTAGTCTACTGGACTACTGTCTACTGTCATGTCATGTATTTACTGTAAAGCGGTGGTAGAGTGGCCCACTCCATCGTCCAGAAAGCAGCTCCAACAGTTTCTGGGATTTGCTAACTTTTTCCGCCGCTTCATTCAGAATTACAGCCGGATTGCTCTCCCCCTAACCTGTTTGACCTCTCCCAAGGTTCCGTTTCGGTGGACTGAGGAAGCGGCAGCGGCCTTTGCCGAATTAAAGACCACGTTCTCGTCCTCTCCCATCCTGACACAGGTGGACCCCTCTCTCCAGTGCTTGGTGGAGGTGGATGCCTCGGACTTAGGGGTGGGGGCGGTCCTTTCCCAGAGATCTCCGGTGGATGGCAAGATTCGACCCTGTGCGTTCTTCTCCCGGTGCCTATCGTCAGCTGAGCGCAATTACGACATAGGTGACAGAGAACTCTTGGCCGTCAAGCTTGCCTTGGAGGAGTGGCGTCATTGGTTGGAGGGGGCCTCCCAGCCGTTCATCGCATAAACTGACCATAAGAACTTGGAATACCTTCGGATGGCCAAGCTCCTGAACTCCCACCAGGCCCACTGGTCCTTCTTTTTTGGAAGATTTGACTTCATCATTACCTATCGTCCCGGGTTGAAGAACACGAAGCCTGACGCCTTGTCCTGCCAGTTTGCATCAGAGACGACTGAGACACCCGAGCACCCTATCCTACCCCCATCGTGTGTCATGGGCGCCATCTCCTGGGGTATCAAGGACAAGGTTTTGAAGGCTCTGGAGGACGAGCCCAACCCGGGTGGGGGGCCAGCGGGTAAACTGTTTGTTCCATTGGCCGTCCGGGGGGAGGTTATTCACTGGGGCCACTCATCTAGGTTCTCGTGTCTCCCGGGGCAGGGACGCACTGTGGAGCTGATTCGTAGGACGTTTTGGTGGCCGTCGCTGCAGAAGGACATCAGGAAGTACATCCGGACCTGTCCTCAGTGTACCACCGGGAAAACGTCTTCTTCTCCTCCAGCTGGGTTACTCCATCCCCTCCCCATCCCCGGCAGACCGTGGTCCCACGTGGCTCTGGATTTCATTACCGACCTCCCATCATCCAACCACAACACGGTAATCCTTACATTGGTTGACAGGTTCTCCAAGGCTGCCCATTTCGTCCCCCTGCAGGGGCTGCCCATGGCCAAGGAGACGGGCGGATCTCTGGTCCTGCAATGTCGTTCGGCTACATGGCATCCCATAGGACATCGTCCGACGGGGTCCCCCAGTTCGTGTCCCAAGTCAGGAGATCGTTTTGCAGAAGCCTAGGGGGCCACGGTAGAACCTATCTTCAGGCTACCATTCTCCAACCAACGGGCAGTGTGAACAAGCAAAACCAGGAGTTGGAAGCACGCTCTGCGTGTGTCGCCTACCCCCGGACCCAAGTCTTTGGAGCTCCACCTCCCTTGGATTGAGTATGCTCATAACACCACAATCTCAACAGCCATAGGCCATGTCCTCCCTTACCAGGCCTCGCTGGGTTACAATCCCCCACTGTTCCCGGAGGAGGAGGGGGACATTGCGGTTCCCTCTGTTCAAGCACACCTGCAGCACTGTTGTCAGATCTGGAGAGCTACCTGGGAGACGCTGCAACGCACAGCTGAGCGCAACATGTCAGTGGCCAGCCGTCACAGGGCTCCAGCTCCCGCCTACCAGGTGGGCCAACAGGTATGGCTGTCCACCAAGCATATTAATTTAAAGGGTGAGAGGAGGAGGATGTCCCAAAGGTTTATTGGACCTTTTCCCATCACCCAAATTATTAATCCAGTGCTTGTACGACTAGCTCTCCCCCCCTCCCTCCGCATCTGTCCTTCTTTCCACGTCTCCCAGGTCAAGCCTGTCTGCTCCAGCCCCTTGTGTCCTCCACCCAGGGACCCACTGCCACCAATGATAATCGACGGCGACCCGGCTTGGAAAGTCAACGCCATTCTGGACGTCTGACGCCGGGGTCGCAATCTGCAGTACCTGGTGGATTGGGAGGGCTACGGGCCGGAGTGGAGATCCTGGGTGCGCCACTCCTATCGTGCTGGACAAGGCAACTCATTAGGGACTTCCTCAGGCGCACCCAGGTAGGATGGATCAAACCGCCGAGAGGCGTGTCGTTGGCGGGGGGGGGGGGGGGAGAGTACAGTCATGGCCTGCCATTAGGTGCACCAGCA
The DNA here is from genome assembly GCA_020510985.1 of Pholidichthys leucotaenia. Lineage (NCBI taxonomy): Eukaryota > Metazoa > Chordata > Actinopteri > Cichliformes > Pholidichthyidae > Pholidichthys > Pholidichthys leucotaenia. The sequence goes on along the minus strand of CM035847.1, from coordinate 246,785,619 downwards.
CACACACCTGTCCTGCTATCTGGCTCTGCCTATTTATTCTGTGAGGACCCAGAGATCAGGCGGAGTCATCTGCTTTCCTTTCCTAGGAGACTCATCTTGCCAAACACTACACTGAGTTTACAGCCTCGGTCTACTCCTCAGTTGCTTCAAGCCTGCCTCGGAGTCTTCGCCAACTGGCAGCCAAGTAAGCCTTTATTATTCCTCTCACCTTTTCAACTACCCCTTGCACAGGTGGTGTAACTTGGTGGCGGGACCTCCCTGCTCTGTTCACCTGCCCACTGCATCTCCTACGGGGTGACCGGTGCTGTCCTCCTGGCCTGGGCTGTCGAGCCAACCTGAGGGCTTCTCCTACACTGCAAACAGTAAGGACTGTTGTAACGGGTGATTCTCCTGCCTGGATTGTCTCTAACTGTCCCTCTGCTCTGTTCTTAGGGTTGCCAGGTTGAACGGTGCTCTGCTCGCCCCAAGCTGACTCATCCACGCACTACACACACATCACAGACACCCACACACACGCCCACACACTCACACGATTATAAAATAAAGGTTAATTGTGTCATCTCTGAGTTGTGTCTGCTTCCTGGGTCTAAACCATGTCAAGTTTCTTCATCTTGAGCAAGAATACGACACGAAGACTGCTTGATCTGTCAACTCTGCTCACGGTTAACATAGAATTGGCCATGGCTGAAGAAATGTGTTGTGCAGAAAACACCAACGCACTGTAAAAACTGGCCCTGTGACTAATTCCCAGTCATGGCAAACCAGAGTCTTACTGGAAACTGTTTAAGTCGCAAGGTGAATGGAAACATGTTGTGAGATGGTGTGAGTGTGATTTGTGGAATCAGGAAAGTGCTTCCAGCATTGACACCAATCACAGATGTTGCAATCAACAGGTGAGGGATGGTCTATATGACATCATAAAGACATCTGCTGCAACCAACAGGTAAGGGATGGTCTATATGACATCATAAAGGCATCAAGGCAGGCATGGGACATCATGGTCTATATGACTTCATATGTGCATCCCTTGTCTGTCATATCCTATGCTGGTGAAGGGTCTCCTGTCTCAGATGGGTGTGTTGTTTACAGTCATGCCTGCAACGTACTGCTCAAACCTCAGGTGTTTCATATTCATGGCATCTTTTGTGACGTGCAAGACAGTCATGCCTGGGAGATACTGCTCGACCCTCAGCTGTGTCATCTTCACGGGATATTTCCTGATGTGCTCGAACCTCAGGTGTTTCATCTTCACGGCATCTTTTCTGACGTGCAACCCAGTTATGCCTGGGAGGTACTGCTCGAATGTCAGCTGTGTTATCTTCACGGGATTTTTCTTGATGTGCAGCAGTTCTCTTCTTCTTCTTCTCTCGGTTACTGGCGGATAGCAAACAACTGAAAGGTGCATACCGCTACCTACTGTACAAGAGTGTGTAACGTTATGTCATCTGAGCCCGATCCCTAAATTCTATGACTTAATCGTGTGTTATTTAAAAAAGAGAAAAGAGCCCTTCTCGTGATTCTTATTGCCTCTCCATCTCCATCTGTTCCCAGAATCCCAGTTAAATCCCATTCCATACTAGGCCCTCTCGAACTTTCTTTTTCCATTATCTGTCTTTCATTTCCGTATTTGTGACAGTGTAATAAGATGTGCTCGACATTTTCTTTTACTCCACATTCTCCACATTTGTCACTTTTGCTTTTCTCCATGGTGAATAAAGTGCCGTTTAAACCTGTGTGATCCAGTCTGAGTCTTGCCATAATGATGTCTTCCCTCCTTTTGGTTGTTATGAAATTCTTTATTGCAATAGATTTTTGTATTTTGTAATACGATCTACTTTTATGATCTTCATCCCATCTTTTTTGCCATAGCTCAGTTCCTTTATTCTTGATTACTGCTTTCCCTTCACCTTTTCTAAAAGACAATGATATAGTTATCTCTTTTCCAGAGCACTTTTTGCTATTTGCTCTGCATAGCCATTCCCTTTTAACCCTTCATCGTGCGGAACCCAACAAAACTGAACTTCTCCACCACCCCTGTGTACCCTAAAATAAACTGTGATATCGCTCAGTACCAAGTTTTCCTTGTAGATTTAATGTCTGTATGGTTTTTTAGCTCTGCAGGTGAGTCCGTGCACACCACCCACCCAGTCCGGTCTGACCTCCTCCACCCACTGCAAAGCAATAAATTATTGCCACCATCTCTGCTGTAAACACGGATGTATTTTGGAGAGTCTTTTTTGCGATGGTCACTTAAACTCTGGGATGTATACTCCAACTCCATAGAGCCCTCTTTATCTTTGAACCATCAGTATAGAGCTGCAAGAAGTTATAGTAATTACTCCTGAGGTAAATGCTTGTTTTAACACCAACTTCACTCATATGCCAATCCTTTTTCCTCATTAGCAGACTAGCGTCTACTTCTCTTCCCGGAAACAGCCAAGGGGGAACATTACTCACTGGACTGGTGTTAGCTATATCAATAGTGTGCAGCCCATACATTCTGGTCCTTCTTTCAATTGTCCACCCAAACCCATGTCCCTGGAAATTAGAGTATTCCCAGCAGTCTTGTAGTGTTGTTTTTGAAATATTTGCTTTGTCACTTCCTTTCAGCTTGACCAGTATGATAATGCGAGTTTATCTCTTTCAAATCCATTGGCATTTCTCTTGCTTCTATTAAAATTCAATTCAATTCAATTCAACTTTATTTATATAGCGCCATTTCACAACAACAGTCATCTCATAGCACTATCAACTGTAGGGGGGACCCCCACAGTTGCAGAAAGACCCCAGCAATCAGGCGATCCCTGTGAGCAAGCACTTGGCGACGGTGGAGAGGAAAAACTCCCTATAATAGAAGAAACCTCCAGCAGAACCAAGGCTCTCAGGGAGGGGCAGTCATCTGCTGCGACTGGCTGGGGGGTGTGAGGGGATAGAGAAGAAGAAAAGAACAGACATGTAGAGAGCAAACAGCACGATGGGGACCTCAATCTATGGGAGAGAACAAACAAATGTTAATGACCAGCAAAAAAAATATTTCATAGAGAGTGAGGAAAGGAGTGAGGCCCAGTGCATTACTGGAAGGTCCCCCGGCTGACCTAAACCTATTAGCGCATAACTAAGGAGGTTCAGAAACACTGATCCCTCCCTAATTGTAGGCTATATCAAAAAGGTAGGTTATTAGCCCTAATCTTAAAAACAGAGCTCGAGTCTGACCTCCCGAATCCAGATTGGCAGCTGATTTCCACAGGAGAGGAGCTTGATAACTGAAGGCTCGCCTCCCATTGTACTTTTGGAGATTCTAGGTATTACAAGTAATCCTGCATTTTGGGAGCGTAGTGCTCTGTTAGGATGATACGGTAGTATCAGATCTTTTAAATAAAAAGGAGCCTGATTGTTTAGAGCTTTGTAAGTAAGAAGAAGGATTTTAAACTTAATTCTAAACTCTATGGGAAGCCAATGAAGGGAGGCCAGAACCGGAGAGATATGATCACTCTTTCTAGTACCTGTTAAAACTCTTGCTGCAGCATTTTGGATCAGCTGAAGACTTTTTAAAGATGGTTTAGGACAGCCTGATAATAAAGAATTACAATAATCTAATCTCGAGCTAACAAAAGCGTGGATCAGCTTCTCAGCATCACTCTGAGACAAGATGCTCCTAATCTTGGCAATATTACGCAAATGATAGAAGGCAGTCTTAGAAACAAATTTAATATGTGAATTGAAGGACAATCCTGATCAAAAATAACTCAAGGTTCCTCACAGAGCTATAAGAGAAAGAGTAACTGCATCCAAACTGAAAGTTTGATTTGGAAAGGAATTTCTAAGGTTTTTGGACCAACAAGAATGCACTTCAGTCTTATCTGAATTTAATAGCAGGAAATTACAAGTCATCCAAGCTTTGATTTCCTTAAGACAGGCTTCTAACTTGGCTAACTGATTAGTATCATCTGGCTTCATTGACAGGTATAATTGTGTGTCATCTGCATAGCAATGAAAATGTAAGATAAGATAAGCCTTTATTAGTCCCACAACGGGGAAATTCCAGGATTGCAACAGCACAGGGATAGCAACACTCAGAGCAACAATCAGAAGGCAAGAAAAAAAACAAGCAAGCAAGAGCAGCTAATATACATATGTACATATTACTATAAAATATATATATACACACACACACACACACACACACAGACACACAGTGCAGAGCATTGTAGCTGGATGGAATAAATATATGAATATATGAACACACAGTGCAGAGCATTGTAGCTAGATGGAATAAATATGTAAATATATAAACACCCACAGTACGGAGCATTGCAGCTAGGTGGAATAAATATGCAAGTATATAAACACACACAATGCGGAGCAATGTAGCTAGATGGAATAATATGTAGATATATAAAAACACAGTGCGGAGCATTGTAGCTAGATGGAATAAATATATAGATATATAAATATAAACACACCCAGTGCTGAGCATTGTAGCTAGATGGAATAAATATATAGATATATAAATATAAACACACCCAGTGCAGAGCATTGTAGCTAGATGGAATAAATATGTAAATATACAGTATAAACACACACAGTGTGTTCTGCACGGTGGCGCAGTGGTTTAGCACTGTGGCAGCACAGTTTTACCCTCGGCCGGGGGACCGCGGGGATCATGAGATCGTGGGTTCGATCCCAGCCCCCGACCAACAGTGAGCTGTGTGGAGTTTGCATGTTCTCCCCGTGTTGCGCGGGTTTGCTCCGGGATTTCTCCGGTTTCCTCCCGCACACCAAAAACATGTTGGTTTAGGGCGCTTGCGCACGCAGCGACCAGCAGCCGGTGGCTTGTCACCAGACTGCAAACCAAGTCTACCTACGGGTACAAATAAGTAACAAAAAAAAAAAAAAAAAAAAAAAAAAAAGTGCAGAGCATTGTTGCTAGGTGGGATTCAATTCAATTCAATTCAATTCAACTTTATTTATATAGCGCCATTTCACAACAACAGTCATCTCATAGCACTATCAACTGTAGGGAGGACCCCCACAGTTGCAGAAAGACCCCAGCAATCAGGCGATCCCCTGTGAGCAAGCACTTGGCGACGGTGGAGAGGAAAAACTCCCTTTTAACAGGAAGAAACCTCCAGCAGAACCAGGCTCAGGGAGGGGCAGTCATCTGCTGCGACTGGCTGGGGGGTGAGGGGATAGAGAAGAAGAAAAGAACAGACATGTAGAGAGCAAACAGCACGATGGGGACTCAATCTATGGGAGAGAACAAACAAATGTTAATGACCAGCAAAAAAAAAATATTTCATAGAGAGTGAGGAAAGGAGTGAGGCCCAGTGCATTACTGGAGGTCCCCCGGCTGACTAAACCTATTAGCAGCATAACTAAGGGAGGGTTCAGAAAACACATGATCCCTCCCTAATTGTAGGCTATATCAAAAAGGTAGGTTTTAGCCCTATTCTTAAAAACAGAGATCGAGTCTGACTCCCGAATCCAGATTGGCAGCTGATTCCACAGGAGAGGAGCTTGATAACTGAAGGCTCTGCCTCCCATTGTACTTTTGGAGATTCTAGGTATTACAAGTAAACCTGCATTTTGGGAGCGTAGTGCTCTGTTAGGATGATACGGATAGTATCGATCTTTTAAATAAAAAGGAGCCTGATTGTTTAGAGCTTTGTAAGTAAGAAGAAGGATTTTAAACTTAATTCCTAAACTCTATGGGAAGCCAATGAAGGAGGCCAGAACCGGAGAGATATGATCACTCTTTCTAGTACCTGTTAAAACTCTTGCTGCAGCATTTTGGATCAGCTGAAGACTTTTTTAAAGATGTTTTAGGACAACCTGATAATAAAGAATTACAATAAATCTAATCTCGAGCTAACAAAAGCGTGGATCAGCTTCTCAGCATCACTCTGAGACAAGATGCTCCTAATCTTGGCAATATTACGCAAATGATAGAAGGCAGTCTTAGAAACAACTTTAATATGTGAATTGAAGGACAAATCCTGATCAAAAAATAACTCCAGGTTCCTCACAGAGCTATTAAGAGAAAGAGTAACTGCATCCCAACTGAAAGTTTGATTTGGAAGGAAATTTCTAAGGTTTTTTGGACCAACAAGAATGACTTCAGTCTTATCAGAATTTAATAGCAGGAAATTACAAGTCATCCAAAACTTTGATTTCCTTAAGACAGGCTTCTAACTTGGCTAAATTGATTAGTATCATCTGGCTTCATTGACAGGTATAATTGTGTGTCATCTGCATAACAGTGAAAATGTATACAGTGCTTTCTAATAATGTTGCCTAACGGAGCATATATAAACTAAAAAGAGTAGGGCCAAGCACAGATCCCTGTGGAACTCCATGACTAAGCTTTGAGCTGAGAGAAAACTCATCATTTACATGAACAAACTGGAACCTATCAGATAAATAAGATCTAAACCACTGCAACCGAAGTTCCAATAAGTCCAACATAGTGTTCTAATCTATCAAGTAGAATATTATGATCAATAGTATCAAAGCGCACTAAGATCTAAAGGACAAGTACAGAAGTACTAGTCCATTATCAGATGCAATGAGGAGGGTCGTTAGTGACCTTCGCTAAGGCTGTTTCAGTGCTATGATGGATTCTAAACCCAGATGAAACTCCTCAAATAAACCATTTCCCTGCAGGTGGTCAAAATAATTGGTAGCAACAACTCTTTCTAAGATTTTTGAAATGAAGGGAGATTAGAGATTGGTCTATAGTTAGCTAAAGCTCCTGGATCTAGCGTTGGCTTTTTGAGTAAGGGTTTAATTACAGCCGTTTTAAAAGCCTGCGGTACATGGCCTAAAGTTAATGAAGAATTGATTATATGAAGAATAAAGCTACCAATAAGTGGGAAGACCTTCTTTAAATAACCTGGTAGGAATAGGGTCTAAAAGACAAGTTTGAAGGTTTGGATGAGGAAACTATTTTGTCTAACTCACAAAAGGTCGATTGGAGTAAACTCATCAAGACAGACATCAATAGAAGGAGTTGTAGTGTTACAGTATTTAAGTTAACTGTGGGAAGAATCTGATTGATTTTATCTCTGATGGATGAAATTTTATTATTGAAAAAGTTCATAAAGTCCTGACTGTAAGCTCTAAGGGGATGCTAGGGATTGACAGAGTCCTGACTCTTTGTCAACCTGGCTACAGTACTGAAAAGAAACTGGGATTATTCTTGTTCTCTTCTATTAATGCAGAGTAATAACTCGTTCTAGCTTTTCTAAGAGATTTTTTATAAATTAAAAGATGATTTCTCCAAGCTAATAGATTTCATTAAATTAGTAGAGCGCATTTTCTTTCTAATTGACGAGGTCTTCTGTTTTAAGCTACGAGTTTCTGTGTTGAACCAAGGAGTTAAAAATCTCTGATTAGACTTTTTCTTTTTTAAGGGGGCCACCAAGTCTAGTGCCTGATGCAGAGAAGCTGAAACACTATCCACCATGTTATCAATTACAGAAGGAGCAAGCTGTCTATAGCTTATTTCCGTTGTGTTGACACATGGCATAGAGGAAACAATCTGCATAAATTTGGAAACCGCATCATCTGAGAGGCATCTACTGTGATAATATTCTTTCTTTAGGAGCCAATAGTCAGAAATAGTAAAATCAAAGGTTAACAGACAATGGTCTGACAGTACAGGGTTATGAGGAGACCACTACAGATTTTCTATTTCTATTGCCATATGTCAGAACAAGGTCCCAATGTATGTGGAGGTAATGAGTAGAAATTTCCTACTTTCTGAGGAAAACCCAATCGAGTCTAATATTGACATTAAAAGCCACATTAAGGCAGTCACTATCTACATCCCACATGTATATTAAAGTCCCCTACTATAATTATTCTATCAGATTTCAGCACTAAATCAGCTAAGAAATCAGCAAATTCGGATAAAAAATTCTGAATAGGTTGATGGGGGACGATAAACTATGGCAAATAAAATTGGGTTTAACCTGGAATTGCTAAAGTGCCCAATACTGAGGACCAGGCCCTCAAAGGAATTATAACATGTTTTTTGCTTTACACTTAACTAGTAATTTGGGAATGGTAAATTGATGCTACTCCTCCTCCACGACCAGAACTTCTGGGATTTTGACAGTTTAAATAACCAGAGGGAGTTGATTTCATTTAAACCAACAATAATCCTCTTGTCCTAACCAAGTCTCTGTAAGGGAAATTAAATCAATCTGATGATTCAATTAACAGATCATGGACTAACAGAGACTTGGGAGTTAGAGACCTAAATATTAATAAAACCACATTTAATTTTTAAATTATGAGGAGGAACAGAGGCCAAATCATTCAATTTAGAGGCTTTATGTTTAATTTGAGTTTTACCAATTATTTTGCTTTATCACTTTGGGATGCCTTATACATTATATTTTTATTTACTTTGGAGGGAGCAGACAACGATTCCTCTGATGGGGAAGACAGGGGCTAAGCTGAGGGTGGCGGATGAAGAGGAGCTGCAGAGAGGCGTGTAAGACTGCGACTCTGCTTCCTGGTCCCAACTCTGAGTAGTCAGGGTTTTGGAAATTTGGATAAAAAAGATGCAGATTGTTAGAATAAATGAGAAGCACCATCCAAAGTGGGATGAATGCTGTCTCGTCTCATAAGACCAGGTTTTCCCAAAAGAGCTCCAATTGTCAATGTAGCCCACGTCATTTTTAGGACACCACACAGACAGCCAGCGGTTCAAGGATGACGAGGGCTGAACATGTCATCACTGGTCAGATTGGGGGAGGGGCCCAGAGGAATACTACAGTGGCAGACATCGTTATTGCAAAGTCACACACCGATTCTACATTAAGTTCGTGACTTCCGAACTGCCGGAGACGGATGTCATTCATGCCGGCGTGAATAACAATTGTGGAATATTTACAGTTACTTTTAGCCAGCATTTTCAAATTTGACTCGATGTCGCCTGCTCTGGCCCCAGGAATGCATGTGACTATGGCCGCTGGAGTCTCTAGGTTCACGTTTCTGACTACAGAGTCGCCAATGATCAGAGTTTTTTCCTCAGCGGGTGTGTCGCTGAGCGGGGAAAAACGATTAGAAACGTGAACAGGTTGGTGGTGAACCGGGGCTTTGCGACTAGGCTTCCTTCTCACCGTCACCCACCCAGTCTCCTCGCTGCTGAGGAGAGCCGGGGAACCGGTGACAGGGGGACCTAAGCTAGCTAGCTCCGCTGCAGCTAAGGGCGTCCGTCGAGATTAACTGGCGCAGACGGTGTTTCAATGCAGCGGAGCCGGGATTCCAAATCAGACAACCTCGCCTCGAGCGCCTCAAAAAGACAACATTTATTACATTTACCGTTATCACTAAAAGAGGCAGAGGTGTAGCTAAACATCTGCACAGAGAGAGCACAACCAGAGGAGGAAGAGAAAGAGAGCTAGATAGCCATAGCTAGTGGCTCGAGAGCTGGAGAGCAACCACACCAGGCAGACAGCAAAACAGGAAGTGACGATTACGTTACCACAAGGAAGGAATGAACAGCATAACACGTCTATTTTCAGTTATCATACATGGTATGATTATGTGCCCATACATATTCTCACCCCTCCTAGCGACCGGTAATGTCCTAGTTGTATGCCGAGAGGACCATTGTGTAAGTCTATGCATCTTTTGCATTCCAAAAAACTATTAGTTTGTTACGTCTTTTTGCTATCTCTGCCGAGCAGGCCCTGCTTAGGTTGTACAGTCTGACAGCCGTTGGTAGGAAGGACCTACGAAACCTCTCGGTTGTGCACCTGGATGATGTAGTCTGCTGCTAAATGAGCTCTCAGTGCATCCAGTATGTCCTGCATAGGGTGGAACTCGGACTCCAGCAGAGATGACAGTTTAGCCACCGTCCTTCTCTCTCCTATCTCCTCCATCGGATCAAGGCGTTGCCCCAGGACAGAGCTAGCTTTCTTAATCAGTTTGTTCAGTCTCTTCCTATCGGCTGCAGTAATGCCACTGCCCCAGCAGACCACTCCAAAAGTGATGGCTGATGCCACCACCGTGTCATAGAATGACTTCAGCAGCGCCCCTTGTACACCCGAAAGACCTGAGTCTCCTCAGCAGGAACAGCCTGCGCTGTCCCCTTCTTGTAGAGTGCGTCAGTATTGTGTGACCAGTCTAGTTTATTGTTCAGATGAAATACCCAGGTACTTGTAGGATGTCACCATCTCGATGTCTGTTCCCTGTATATTTACTGGTGCTGTGAGGGCTGCCCATGCCTGCGGCAGTCCACCACCCAGCTCCTTAGTTTTCCTCGCGTTGATCTGGAGGCAGTTCCGATGGCACCAGTCCACAAAGTCCTGGATAAGCCCTCTGTACTCAGCTTCATCTCCGCTGGAGATGAGACCAACGATCGCAGAGTCATCAGAGAACTTCTGTAGATGGCAATGTGTTGTGTTGTGTGAGAAGTCCGCAGTATAAAGAGTGAACAGGAAGGGAGCCAGCACCGTTCCCTGGGGGGCCCCCGTGCTACTGATGATCGTGTCGGAAACACAGTCCCGGGTTCTCACAAACTGAGGCCGGTTCATGAGGTAGTCCAGGATCCATGATGACAGGTGCTGGTCTACCCCTGCGCGCAGCAGCTTGTCCTTCAGGATCATCGGTTGGATGGTGTTGAAAGCACTGGAGAAGTCAAAGAACATGATCCTCACCATATTCCCGGGCTTCTCCAGGTGGGACAGAGAACGGTGAAGGAGGAAGATCACCGCATCCTCCACCCCAATGCCATGCTGGTAGGCGAACTGGAGTGGATCCATCGCTGGTTCCACCAGGGGGCGGAGATGAGCAAGGAGCAGTCTCTCCAGGGTCTTCATCAAGTGGGACGTCAAGGCCACCGGTCTGAAGCTGTTCAGGTCTTTGGGGTGGGAAGTTTTTGGTACAGGTACCACACAAGATGTTTTCCACAGCTGTGGTACCCTCCCCAGTTTCAGGCTCATGTTGAAGATATATGTCACAATCCCACACAGCTGGTCTGCACAGGACTTGAGGAGCTTTGCGCTGATGCCGTCCGGTCCCGACGCCTTCCTCGCCTTGATCTTCCTCAGCTCCGTCCTCACCTGGGTCTTGGTCAGGGTCAGGGAGGGGGGGCTGTGTGTTGGGAGTGGGGGGGGTGTCGGTGGAGTGGGGTGGGGGTAGCAGGACTTGATTTCTTAGAGGCAGCAGTGGTTGTTGTGCAGACAGGGGGGAGGGCGGTTGGTCAAATCTATTGAAAAACAGATTCAGGTTGTTCGCCCACTCCCTGCCCCCCGTGGCCTGGGGGGGAGGTATTCTGGAGCCCCGAGATGGTTTTGAGGTTTCTCCAGACCCCGCTGATGTCGCTCTGTTGCAGCTTGTCCTCCATCTTCTTCCTGAGCTGTCCTTGCCTTCTCTGATCTTTCTCCTCAGCTCCCTCTGTACGGACTTCAGCATCTCCCTGTTCCCCGACCTGAAGATCCTCTTCTTCTCTCTCAGAAGTGTTTTTATCTCAGGGTTGATCCAGGGTTTGTTGTTTGAGTGACACTGTATGGTCTTGGTGGGAACGGATTTGTCCACACAGAAGCTGAGGTAGCCCGTGAAGGTGTGAATGAGGCCATCGATGTCCTCACCATGTGGATCGCAGAGCTGCTTCCAGGCAGTGGCTTCAAAACAGTCCTTTAGAGTGTCCATTGTCTCCTCAGACCATAACTCCACAGTGTGCATGGCCGGAGGTTGTCTGTGCACTAGGGGTTTGTACACCGGTCGGAGATTAACCAAGTTGTGATCCGATCTCCCAAGTGGGGGGAGTTGTGATGAGGTGTACGCCTCCTAGTGTTTGCGTAGAACAAATCCAGTGTTTTATTGTCTCTAGTGTGGCATGTGACATACTGGGTGAAAGTGGGCAGAATGGGAGACAGTGAAACGTGGTTGAAATCGCCTGAGATGAGGAGAAGAGCATCTGGGTGTTCTGTCTGCAGCCTGCTGGTTACTGAATGGATGACGTCACGCGCTGTCCCAGCGTTCGCCGTCGGATTTGCATAAACAACAATGCAGATCACGTGTGAGTGTTCTCTCGGAGATATGTAGGCCTCATGCTAACAGCTAGCAACTCAATGTCTTTGCTGCAGTGTCGTTGTTTAACAGTGATATGTCCCGGTCTGCACCAGTTGTTGTTAACATACTTATCACTCCACCGCCCCTAGTTTTGCCACTCTCTGGTGTTCGGTCAGCTCGTATCATGTGAAAACCCTCCAGCTCAATGTTAGCATCTGCTGCTAGTTCAGTTAGCCACGTCTCAGTAAACAAAAGGAGAGAGCACTCCCGGTAAGTGCTATCATAACGGGAGATAGCCGCTAGCTCATCTAACTTTCCCAGTATCGACCGTACATTTCCCATGACAACAGATGGAAGGGAGGGTCTGTACCTTATATTTTTTGTCCTCCGCCTTACTCCAGCCCGGCAGCCGCGGCGTTTTCGCCTCAGTTCTCTCGGTATGTCGAGTTTTTCCAGTGGGACCGGGTGGCGGTTAAATGCTAGCAGCTCTTCCCTGTTGTATCGAATCCTGCTATAAACAGTGGCTCCGTCCACCGGCTCAGGAGACATTTGGGACGATCTGTGTGTCCGTGATATAAGTGGGGTGAAAAAAAAAAAGTGATCAAAAGAGAGAGATGTATACAGTGCTTTCTAATAATGTTGCCTAACAAAAGCATATATAAACTAAAAAAGAGTAGGGCCTAGCACAGATCCCTGTGGAACTCCATGACTAAGCTTTGAGCTGAAAGAAAACTCATCATTTACATGAACAAACTGGAACCTATCAGATAAATAAGATCTAAGCCACTGCAACGAAGTTCCATTAAGTCCAACATAGTGTTCTAATCTATCGAGTAGAATATTATGATCAATAGTATCAAAGCTGCACTAAGATCTAAAAGGACAAGTACAGAAACTAGTCCATTATCAGATGCAATGAGGAGGTCGTTAGTGACCTTCGCTAAGGCTGTTTCAGTACTATGATGGATTCTAAACCCAGATTGAAACTCTTCAAGTAAAACCATTTCCCTGCAGGTGGTCAAATAATTGCGTAGCAACAACTCTTTCTAAGATTTTTGAAATGAAAGGGAGATTAGAGATTGGTCTATAGTTAGCTAAAGCTCCTGGATCTAGCGTTGGCTTTTTGAGTAAGGGTTTAATTACAGCCGTTTTAAAAGCCTGCGGTACATGGCCTAAAGTTAATGAAGAATTGATTATATGAAGAATAAAGCTACCAATAAGTGGGAAGACTTCTTTAAATAACCTGGTAGGAATAGGGTCTAAAAGACAAGTTGAAGGTTTGGATGAGGAAACTATTTTGTCTAACTCACAAAGGTCGATTGGAGTAAACTCATCAAGACAGACATCAATAGAAGGAGTTGTAGTAGTTACAGTATTTAAGTTAACTGTGGGAAGAATCTGATTGATTTTATCTCTGATGGATGAAATTTTATTATTGAAAAAGTTCATAAAGTCCTGACTAGTAAGCTCTAAGGGGATGCTAGGATTGACAGAGTCCTGACTCTTTGTCAACCTGGCTACAGTACTGAAAAGAAACCTGGGATTATTCTTGTTCTCTTCTATTAATGCAGAGTAATAACTCGTTCTAGCTTTTCTAAGAGATTTTTTATAAATTAAAAGATGATTTCTCCAAGCTAAATAGATTTCATCTAAATTAGTAGAGCGCCATTTTCTTTCTAATTGACGAGTCTTCTGTTTTAAGCTACGAGTTTCTGTGTTGAACCAAGGAGTTAAAAATCTCTGATTAGACTTTTTCTTTTTTAAGGGGGCTACCAAGTCTAGAGCCTGATGCAGAGAAGCTGAAACACTATCCACCATGTTATCAATTACAGAAGGAGCAAGCTGTCTATAGCTTATTTCCGTTGTGTTGACACATGGCATAGAGGAAACAATCTGCATAAATTTGGAAACAGCATCATCTGAGAGGCATCTACTGTGATAATATTTTTCTTTAGGAGCCAAATAGTCAGAAATAGTAAAATCAAAGGTTAACAGACAATGGTCTGACAGTACAGGGTTATGAGGAGACACTACAAGATTTTCTATTTCTATGCCATATGTCAGAACAAGGTCCAATGTATGGTGGAGGTAATGAGTAGAATTTCCTACTTTCTGAGAAAACCCAATCGAGTCTAATATTGAATTAAAAGCCACATTAAGGCAGTCACTATCTACATCCACATGTATATTAAAGTCCCCTACTATAATTATTCTATCAGATTTCAGCACTAAATCAGCTAAGAAATCAGCAAATTCGGATAAAAATTCTGAATAGGTTGATGGGGGACGATAAACTATGGCAAATAAAATTGGGTTTAACCTGAAATTGCTAAAGTGCCCAACACTGAGGACCAGGCCCTCAAAGGAATTATAACATGTTTTTTGCTTTACATTAACTAGTAATTTGGAATGGTAAATTGTTGCTACTCCTCCTCCACGACCAGAACTTCTGGGATTTTCACAGTTTAAATAACCAGAGGGAGTTGATTCATTTAAACCAACATAATCCTCTTGTCCTAACCAAGTCTCTGTAAGGGAAATTAAATCAATCTGATGATCAATTACCAGATCATGGACTAACAGAGACTTGGGAGTTAGAGACCTAATATTTAATAAACCACATTTAATTTTTAAATTATGAGGAGGAACAGAGGCCAAATCATTCAATTTAGAGGCTTTATGTTTAATTTGAGTTTTACCAATATTTTGCTTTATCACTTTGGGATGCTTATGCATTATATTTTTATTTACTTTGGAGGGAGCAGACAACGATTCTCTGATGGGGAAGACAAGGGCTAAGCTGAGGGGTGGCGGATGAAGAGGAGCTGCAGAGAGGCGTGTAAGACTGCGACTCTGCTTCCTGGTCCCAACTCTGAGTAGTCACGGTTTTGAAAATTTGGATAAAAAAGATGCCAGATTGTTAGATAAATGAGAAGCACCATCCAAAGTGGGATGAATGCTGTCTCGTCTCATAAGACCAGGTTTTCCCCAAAAAGAGCTCCAATTGTCAATGTAGCCCACGTCATTTTTAGGACACCACACAGACAGCCAGCGGTTCAAGGATGACGAGCGACTAAACATGTCATCACTGGTCAGATTGGGGAGGGGCCCAGAGAATACTACAGTGGCAGACATCGTTCTGGCAAACTCACACACCGATTCTACATTAAGTTTCGTGACTTCCGACTGCCGGAGACGGATGTCATTAATGCCGGCGTGAATAACAATTGTGGAGTATTTACAGTTACTTTTAGCCAGCATTTTCAAATTTGACTCGATGTCGCCTGCTCTGGCCCCAGGAATACATTGGACTATGGCCGCTGGAGTCTGTAGGTTCACGTTTCTGACTACAGAGTCGCCAATGATCAGAGTTTTTTCCTCAGCAGGTGTGTCGCTGAGCGGGGAAAAACGATTAGAAACGTGAACAGGTTGGTGGTGAACCGGGGCTTTGCGACTAGGCTTCCTTCTCACCGTCACCCACCCAGTCTCCTCGCTGCTGAGGAGAGCCGGGGAACCGCTGACAGTGGGACCTAAGCTAGCTAGCTCCGCTGCAGCTAATGGGCGTCCATCGAGATTAACTGGCGCAGATGGTGTTTCTATGCAGCGGAGCCGGGATTCCAAATCAGACAACCTCGCCTCGAGCGCCTCAAAAAGACAACATTTATTACATTTACCGTTATCACTAAAAGAGGCAGAGGTGTAGCTAAACATCTGACAGAGAGAGCACACCAGAGGAGGAGAGGAAAGAGAGGTAGTAGCCATAGCTAGTGGCTAGCTAGTGGCTGGAGAGCTGGAGAGCAAACCACACAGGCAGACAGCAAAACAGGAAGTGACGATACGTTACCACAAGGAAGTGACGATCTCCCTAAAACTGCATTGCTTGGTGTTGTTTTGACGGCTCCAATGCACAGGCGAAGCACTCTATGCTACATTCTATTTTTTCCAGAGTCGTCTTTGCCGCTGCTCCATAAGTCATGCATCCGTAGTCTATTGTCGATTGCATTAGTGCTCTGTAAATGTCAATTAATGCCTGTTTATGTGCACCCCATTCATGTCCAGCTACAGCTTTTATGAGATTAATGACTTTTTTGCATTTTGTCTCCAGATTTTCAACATGAACTCTCCATGTGTATCCACTATCAAACCACAATCCTAGATATTTGAATTCACTGACTTTCTCTGTTGGTTGATTATATAATGTTAATGGTTCTGTACTAGTTCTGCATTTTTTTGTGAAAGTCATATAGCAGGTTTTAAGGTTTGAAAATTTAAATCCCCAGTCATATGACCACTTTTCCACTTTCTCCATTGCTTTCCTGATGTTTTTGAACACAAATTTCTCATTTCTTCCCCTCGTCCATATGGGTCCATCATCTGCATATAGTGCTGTTTAGGATATATAGGATTCCTATATAGGATCCCTCTTGATCCTCAAACATGTCATTAATCATTATATTGAATAAAACAGGGCTTATCACACTTCCCTGTGGAACACCATTTTCTATTACAAAGTCATTAGAAACTTCTGATCCTACTTTAACCCTAATTGTCCTGTGTGTTAAAAAAAAATTCCATTATCCAATTATACATCCTACCACCAATGTCCATTTTATTCAATTTCATAAGAAGATCGTCCCTCCACAGTGAGTCATAAACCTTTTCAGTATCCAGATAAACTATAGCCATTACTTCTTTCATTCTGAGAGTCTTTTCAATATCATTACTTACCCTAAATAGAGCATCCACTGTGGATCTTCCTCTTCTAAAACCATTCTGATAGTCGTTTATTAATCGTTTTTGCTCTAATACATATGAGAGTCTGTAAACTAACACCTTCTCCATCCATTTCCCTAAATGTGACGTTAATGCTATTGGCCTGTAGTTGCCTGGATGAGCTGGATCGTTCCCTGGCTTATTAAATGGTAAAATTACAGCCTTTTTCCACCCACTTGGGATAACCCCCTCCTTCCATATCCTGTTAAACAATTTCAGCACCAGTTGCATTGATTGCATAGGCAGCTGCCGGAACAAAGCATAACTTAACTGATCATATCCTGGAGCTGTGTATCCACTATTTTGCAAAGCTCTCTTAAGCTCTGACAATGTGAGCTCGAGGTCTAACACAGTCATGTTCTCTTTCACTTCATTTTTTAAGTTTGCATTTTCTCTGAGTTTATGCTGCCTTTGCTGTCTATGACTCTCACCAAGATGGTCTCCTCTATGCACTGCTGCAAATACTCTACCTAGGAATTCTGCCTTTTCTTTGTCTGATACAGCCGTCTTGTCCCCATCCACTAAAGCTAGAATTTTAACTGATACCCTTTTCCCACTCATTTTTTTAAACATACCCCAGACATCACCTAGTTCTGTTTTCCTACCAAGGGTGGAACAAAATTCTCTCCATGTTGACCTTTTCCTGTTTTTAATAATCCTTTGAGCTACTGCCCTTTTCTTTTTATACTCTCAGCTCTCTGAATGCCTTGTTTCGCGCTTTTATTGCAATACTACATTCGTCATTCCACCAGGGTATAACCTTTTTCCTACCCTGTGTTGTTTTCTTAGGTATACTTGCTATTGCAGCATGGAGAATATGATTGCTTACCTGACTTGAACACTCTTCTATGTCACCTTCTAATGTTACCAAATGACATGATTGAACACAGTATTGCCTAAATTTTCCCCAGTCTGTCTTGTCAAAACACCATATTGTAAAACATCTTCCCTCTTGTATACATGCTTCAGTTTTAATGACTGTAAGTATTGGGAAGTGATCACTTCCCATAGTTGTCCTGTTCATAGCCGTCCATTCACAGGTGCTCACTAAAGAATCAGATACCAGATTCAGGTCAGTACATGATAATGTGCCCCTATGCACATCCACCCTGGTACCTTCACCACTGTGTAGACAAATTAACTATCTTTATCTAACATCTCTTCCACAACATTTCCATTGATATCTGTATGTGTGCTTCCCCACAAGCTATTGTGGGCATTAAAGTCTCCACACCATACCTCTTTCATATGCCCTTCCCCTGCCATAACTCTGAAAATATCTGCTGTTAACTTCCTACATGGGTTGTGATAATTAATCAGCTTAATATTTCCTTGTCCATTTGGCCTACATATTTCAATAATATTACACTCTATATCCTCAAGGGAGGGAATCACCCTATACGCCAGGCCATCTTTAATGAAAGTGGCACATCCTCCTCCATTTACAGTGTTAATTCTATCCTGTCTGATTGAACTGTATCCTGGAATAATAAAATCTAAGTGAGGTTGAAGCTATGTCTCCTGTACACACACTACCTGTGGAACAACTTCTAGTTTGTAAAGATACTTCTTGAGTTCTTGTCCATTTGCTATAAGATTCCTCGCATTCCACTGTTGTATGTGTAGTACCATAATTAAGGTCTTGTTTCGGCATATGCAGTCTCCCCAGTTTCAGCTTTCAATAAAGCATGAATCTGGTCAGCTGTGATATCTTTCACATCTAGGAAGCTTCCTGCTGTTTCCACAATGGTTTTGATTCTGTCACTTTTCTTCTTTAGCTGTGCAGCAACATTCATGGTGTGGCAGATAAAAGCTATAAAGTTTGTCCTCTTAACTATCAATGTGTCATCATCCATTTTGCATTTGTGAACACAAACATGCCTTGCAGCTGCACGATCTTGTGCTTGCGTGGGACCCGTTGATTGCTGGGCTTCCATTTGAATTGAACTTCTTTGAGGAAGGCCTGCTGTGTTACTGACTATTCCTTCCTCTCTAACTGTCTTTAGAGCTTCCACATACAAGATTTTCTTAGTTATTCTGATTTCCTGGGCTTGTCTAGCTTCCCTCTGCACAACACATCCTCCATATGCAGCACTGTGCTCACCCTGCAGTTGCAACACTTTAGTTTGGTGTCCTTGTCACATTTACCATATTCATGCTCCCCTCCACATCTAGCATATCTTAGCTTTCCCCTACATTTCTGAGCAGTGTGACCCATCCTTTTGACATTTGTAGCACCTGAGTGGCTTTGGGACGTCTCTGACACTGAAATACATGTATCCTATTAGGACTGATTTAGGGAGTGTTTCCTCAAACTGAATCATGACAGACTGTGTGTCCTTCAGCAAACCTTCTTTTTTACTCTGTAGCCTTTTCACATTCTTCACCTTTCCTCCTTTTATCTCGTTTTTCACTTCTTCCATAGACATGCACAAAGGGACACCTGATAAAACTACCCTCAAGTTAGCTGTCGTGCCAGGAACATGCACTTTCATTTGTTCTCCGTTTAGACATGTCATTGTCAGTATTTTCTGTTGCTGTTGTTTACTTGTGGCATGAATTAACAGCCGGTTATTCTTCAAGAACTTTTCAAACAACTCTCCCAATTTCTTTCTGAATTGCTTTTGTTAGCTTAACCGGGTGATAGTGCCTCCCCACCCTGATTGAACTCAATGACAACCTTGCAGTTATTCCCTACATCCTCAAACTGCCATCCATTTTGGCCAGTTCGTGTTTTCTTCGCATTGTTACTTTCTCCCGCATCACTCTCATCTGACCCACTTCTAGGTCTTGTTGGCCCCCTAGCTGCTCTTTTCCGGCCCCCAGGCCTGGATAGTGTCCAGCCCACCTCATCTTTATTGTACCCGTCAGACCTAGATGCTATAATGTTACAGACAGCGTACAGTTTTTGCTATCCTCCACAAACAAATCATTCCCACCGCCAGCCGAACACAGACGTAAATGCAGTCCCAGTCTTCTTCTTCCTCTCTTCGATGCCTTCCAGTTCTCCCGTAGTGTCCAAAGTCACCAGCAGTTCTCCTCTTCTTCTTCTTTTAGATTTGACTGGCGGTTGGCAATCAGCTTAAAGGTGCATTGCCGCGCACTGACTTGACTTTATATCACTTCTTCTTCTTTTAGATTTGATTGGCGGTTGGCAACCAGCTTACAGGTGCATTACCGCCACGTACTTCACTCTATATCATCACTCGATCTGGTCAGGAGCTGTCTTCTTCTTCTTCTGTTAGATTTGATTCTTCTTCTTCTTCTTCTTTTAGATTTGATTGGTGGTCGGCAACCAACTTACAGGTGCTTTACCGCCACTGACTTGATTATCATCACTCTATATCTTTGTATAAGGAGTTCTGAACAACTCCTTATGTGTGAAAAAATTATCCATCCTTGGACTGTGTCCTCTTCTTCTTCTTCTTCTTTTAGATTTGATTGGCAGCTGGCAACCAGCTTACAGGTGCATTATTGCCACTGACTTGTCCTCTTCTTCCTCTTCTCTCGGTTACTGGTGGATAGCAAACAACTGAAAGGTGCATACCGCCACTTACAGTACAAGAGTGTGTAACATTATGTCATCTGAGCCCGACCCCTAAATTCTATCCTGACTTGTGCTCTTCTTCTACTTCTTCTTCTCTCGGTTACTGGCGGGTAGCAAACAACTGAAAGGTGCATACCGCCACCTACTGTACAAGAGTGTGCAACATTATGTCATCTGAGCCCGACTCCTAAATTCTATGACTTAATCGTGTGTTATTTAAAAAAGAGAAAAGAGCCCTTCTCGTGATTTTTATTGCCTCTCCATCTCCATCTGTTCCCAGAATCCCAGTTAAATCCCATTCCCAACCAGCTTCTCGAACTTCATTTTCCATTATCTGTCTTTCATTTCCGTATTTGTGACAGTGTAATAAGATGTGCTCAACATTTTCTTTTACTCCACATTCTCTACATTTGTCATTTTCGCTTTTCCCCATGGTGAATAAAGTGCCATTTAAACGTGTGTGATCCAGTCTGAGTCTTGCCATAATGATGTCTTCCCTCCTTTTGGTTGTTATGAAATTCTTTATTGCAATAGATTTTTGTATTTTGTAATACGATCTACCTTTATGATCTTCATCCCATCTTTTTTGCCATAGCTCAGTTCCTTTTTTCTTGATTACTGCTTTCCCTTCACCTTTTCCAAGAGACAATGGTATAGTTATTTCTTTTCCAAGAACACTTTTTGCTAATTTGTCTGCACAGTCATTCCCTTTCAACCCTTCATGTGCAGGAACACAACAAAACTGAACTTCTCCACCACCCCTGTGTACCCTAAATAAACTGTGATATACTGTAGCTCAATCACCAGGTCACTCTATTGCTCTCCATTTATGTAGTGTCTGGTTGGTCTATGTGACATCATAAAGACGTCAAGGCAGGCATCATAGGACACTACATCATTTAGTTACCTATTTATTAATTTCATTTTATATTTATTTTTGTTGGTTTTTTATTTGGGTTCTAAATCTTTTATTGGGTTTTAGACTTTTGAGTTTTTAACCTCTTTGACTAGTCTTTAACTGTTTAATATGATCTCTGTTTTTTCTCTCATCTCTTTGTCTTATATCCTGATTGATGGAGCATTGATGGAGTATTTTTATCATGTTTATAGTCAGCTTCATGTGTGCCTGTGTTTGTGTTTATGTTGAATGTAATTGTGGTTTGTAAATATGGATGTCACCTGACTGCAAAACAAATCTACCTACGGGTACAAATAAAGTAACCTGAACCTGAACCTGTAGCCAGTTGTAAAATACATCATGGTAGGCATCGTGAATGATGGTCTATATGACATCATAAAGACATCAAGGCAGCCATCAAAGGACACTACATCATAGGTAGCCAGTCCTATTGCCTATATGACGGCATCACCTATATGACGGCATTGCGAGTCCTATGTAGCCTGAGATCATAGGATCATCGTAGGACATCATGCAGACATCATAGGCCGTCCTATGATGTCCTATGATCGTGACACACAGACAGACACACAGATTTCTTGAATTTATAGAGTGAAGTGATAATGTAGTCATATTGTTTTGGCTTGGTTTCTCTGTCTGTTAGCAGGATCACACAAAAACTCCTAGATGGATTTGAATGACATTTTCACCAGAGGTGGCCCTTGGCCCAAAGATGAACTCATTAGATGTTGGAGGTGATCCGTGAGTGCATACGTCTGCCAAGGCCCTAGCTCCCTCAGTGTACCGATGGATGGTGATATGGACGTACAAAGGGATGGAGAGGAGGACAAAGGAAGGGAGGGACGCAGCCTTGGCAGAAGTATGCGGTCTCTGAGTACCCTGTAGTTTTGTATTTTTTTTAAAAAGCTAAGCAGGGTCTGGCTTGGTTTCTACTTGGATGGGTGACTGCTTGGTAATTTTTTTATTTATTTTAAATTTAACCCTAATTTATTATACAGGGAAGGTCCATCGAGAGGGAACCTCTTTTTTCAAGGACGCCCTGTTCACATCCACACAGATAGACATGCACACCAGGAAGCAGCCCAGTACAACCACAGACTGACCTGTGGCCACTGAGCAGCTCAACTGGAGCAGCTGGGGTTAAGGGCCTTGCTCAAGGGCACCACAGTGAGGTTAAGGAGGGTGAGGCAAACACTGCTATATTATCTGTCCCACCCAGATCTGATTGAACCGGCAACCCTCCATTCACCAGTCCACATCCCTAACTATTAGGCCACCACTGCCATACCAGGTGCTGTGATGGACTGGTGATATGCCCAGGATGTACTCTGCCTCTTGCCCAAATATGGTGGGGTAGGCTCCAACAACCCAAAAAGGGTTAAAATTAATGATTTCACTCTATTCAACAACCTGAAAAAGGCAGCTTTTCAACCAAATTTAGGCCATACAGAGACATCTTTATGAGGACGCCTTTTCAGTAATCTGAAAAAGACGTCTTTTCATCTTTCACTTTTCACCCAAATCCGGACATTTTTTTAGACGGTTGGCAACGCTGTCTTTTCAACATTTTTTTTAACCAATTTGTGCTGGAAGGGTAGTCATGTTTTGCTTTCTGCTCAATCGCAATCTACAGACTAGTTTTCATCATTAACATGTGGGGAGTCTGTGTAAAACATGCAGTAAAACATGCAGATACTGCTGACCAGTATTACTCTCTTATTCTACACTTTATTGCATGTATAGTTTATTTCTTTTATTTTGTCATGTTTAATGTTGCAGCATTGCACCGAGACAAATTCCTAGTTTGTGTACTACATGAACAATGGCAATAAATCTGATTCTGATTCAGATAAAATGTTGATAAACCACATTAAACTGACAGCTCTCCATGCATGTAATGCGAGCCTATAGAGTGGGGAAAAAACGTTTTAGATACACACGCTTCATAAGGCGTTAGCACCAAACAGGTTCAGCAAGACAGTAAAGTTGTGATGAAAAAAAGGGCAGCTTGGTGGTGCAGTGGTTAGCACTGTGGCAGCACAGCAAGAAGGTCACAGGATCGATTCCACCCCTGGCCATCGTGGGTTTGATCCCACCCCCTGACCATCGGTGACCCTTCTGTGAGGAGTTTGCATGTTCTCCCTGTGTCTGCATGGGTTTACTCCAGGTACTCCGGTTCCCTCCAACAGGCCAAAAACATGCAAGTTAGGTTAATTGGAGACTCTAAAGTGGCCCTAGGTGTGAATGTGTGTGTGAGTGGTGATATATATATATATATATATATATGTATATATATATATATATTTAATTTCCAGCTCTTCAAAAATGTGCACTGTAAGTCACATGTAACCTTTTCTGTAAATGGGGTATAATTTGCGATTTTGTTGCAATAGTTTCAGCTAATATGTTGCCTCATACTGGATATCTGTCAATATTTGTCTAACTTCGTTGAACTTCCAGTTCTTTTTTATCTGATTCATTTCAATGTCACCTTTATTTAAATAGCACTTTTAAAATCAACAGGAGTCACACCAAAGGCCACACAAAGCAAGAGTCAAAAGTACTAATAATGAAACACAGTAACAGCTCATTAGTTAAATCAGTAAAAGTAAATAAATGAAATAAAAGAATAAGATAGCAAAAAAGTATAGCATTAAAAGATACAATCAACATAACAGATAAAATCAAGGTGACAAGCTGTACTTCAGTCAAATGTCAATGAATAGAAGTGGGTGTTTAATAGTAATTAAAAAGTCTGAGCAGATTGTATATGGAATAGTATGTTGTTCTGTAGCTCAGATGCAAATGCACAATCACCTCTACTTTTTAGTCTGGATCTTGGAACATCTAGGAGTAATTTGGTTAGCTGATCTTAATGTTTGGGATTATAAAAGCAAGTCACACAAGGTTCTTTTCTCTCCTTCAGGCTATTTTGTACAAGACGCAGGTGATATTATCCTGACAGGACATGGCAGAAGATCATGGGAATTCTTACTCCATCATGCCATGGTAAGACATGTCTTCTTAACTCCACCAGAGAAGTTTTTCTGGTTTAGATAATATGTGTCTGTCTTTATGTTAAAACCAGCCAACCAGCAAGAGGAAGGTAATATCAAGGTGATCTGTTCAGCTGACCCCTTCTACATGTGTTAAGAAAGAAATGAACAAAACAAGAAGTGAAATGTCATTTATTGGACTTCAGTTTGTTTATAAGTATGGTATTAGTAAATGAGGCAGAAAATAAATCAGAATCAGAATCATTTTATTGTTATTGCACAAGGTAAAACCAGTGCAACAAAATGACAAATATTCTGACCTACAGTGACACTCCTACCTAAAGTTGTACAAGGTACATCAAGGCTTAGATTACAGTGTTCTGTTATTTTATGCTCTTTAATAGTTAATCAAGTGTTTACTGAACAAACACAAGATAAAAGTAACAGACTTTGTACAGCCTCATGTTAACATGACGTGTTTTTGTATATCAGTTGATTCTGGGTCAATCAAGCTGCAAGGCAATAATGCTAACCTTTGTACCACCATGCACCCTACATTAATATAATTCAGACTGTATATAAACGTTGGAGTAAATCATGATATCACTGGTGTACTTTGCACTGGAGCCACTGATGACAGTATTGAGAAGACATTTTACAGCTGGAAAACAGAGTAGCTGCTTGTTAGGGCTGAACAATAAACTAATAAAGTAGAAATATTTCTGAATAGCACAACACCACATTATTGGATGGGCATACATCAGAGTAGTCAACATAACTGGTCAGATCATTCGGTCAGAGATGATCCAACAATTATCACAATCAGACTAGCACACTCCAAATTTATGGCTTAGTAAAATCCAAATGGGTTAGTAATATTTGAAAAAAAATCACTCCCAATGAAACTGTTGTAAAGGAAAATTAAGCTATAGCATGCAGTAACCATTGCTGTAGCTAGCTGACTATTGTTACCATAAGGCTGGATTTATGCTCTATTTCCATATTTCACGTCTGTGACGTGGACAAGTCCGGTGCGCACTTGGTTGTATACTGCATATGCTTTGTTTTTGCATCTGCCAGGCTAAGCAGACGCTGCAGTTTCACCCCAGCTTGATAGGTAGTGGCAAGGAGCAGACGCGCTAGTTTGTTCACCGGCTATACAAGAGACGAAGTCGATCTTTAAAAAGAAGAATCCATTTTGTGGGTTCACTAACCACTATTAATTTGCTTTTCCTCTGGCCACGCTACTGCTGCTACTGCATTTTGCTGTTTGCCTACTTCCTCCTCTTCTTTGTCTTTTTAAAAATGTTGTTTCAGTTAGGCCCCATTTGGATGGGAGGTTGACTTTTGCGTAGTAATCATGCACAGTCAACACAGTCACAAAATCTGGGCTGCATGCGGCCAACTGCAGACTGTCCCCGCGACTGGAGATGACTGAAGCCACGATCTTGCACAGCTACGTTCAAATCGAGCTGCTCTTGGCTCAAT
Source organism: Pholidichthys leucotaenia (assembly GCA_020510985.1). Classification (NCBI taxonomy): domain Eukaryota; kingdom Metazoa; phylum Chordata; class Actinopteri; order Cichliformes; family Pholidichthyidae; genus Pholidichthys; species Pholidichthys leucotaenia. Next base: position 246,759,866 of record CM035847.1, on the reverse strand, counting down.
TCGCCAGCAGGCAGATGCTGCACTGTGAGCTGAGAACATCCATCCATCCATCCATCCATCTTCTTCTGCTTAATCCTTTTCGGGTCACGGGGGGGGGGGGGGGGGCTGGAGCCAATCCCAGCATCTTTGGGCGAGAGGCAGGGTACACCCTGGACAGATCGCCAGTCCATCGCAGGGCCAACACAGAGAGACAGACAACCATTCACTCCCACAGTCATAACAGTTTAGAATCCCCAGTTTTGATGCCAATTAACCTAACTTGCGTGTTTTTGGCATGTGGGAGGAAACCAGAGAAATCCCGGAGTAAACCCACACGGAGAACATGCAAACTCCTCACAGATCACTGTTGGTTGGGGGCTGGGATCGAACCCAGGATCCCCTGACCAAGGTTGAGTTGCTGTGCTGCCGCAGTGCTAACCACTCCGCCACCGCGCTGCGAGCTGAGAGCAGCCACATTCAAATCACCCCCCCCTCAGTCGCTGGCAGACTGGGGGACTGATTGTTAGTAAAAAGTAAACACATATTTGGCAACTGCACTTTTATCTCTCTTCCCCTCTGTGGATCGTCACCTCATCGTGGTGGAGGGGTTTAAGCGCTCGAATGATTCCAGAAGCTATGTTGTCAGGGGCAGCTTGCCCCTAATAAGGTCTTCCAAGGCAAACTGGTCCTGGATGAACTGCCAGACTAAGAGTGGTCCAGTGGATCTCCATGAAAAACGTTACATTGTGGAGGAATTTAATCAAGCAAGATGAGACGAGTTGGAAGGTTGCAGAATTTTATTTCCTCCATCAAAATGAGACGCACTTGTAAGATAAGATAAGATAAGCCTTTATTAGTCCCACAATGGGGAAATTCCAGGATTGCAACAGCACAGGGATAGCAACACTCAGAGCAACAATCAGAAGGCAAGAAAAAAAGCAAGCAAGCAAGAGCAGCTAATATACTTATGTACATATTACTATAAAATATATACTATATACACACACACAGACACACAGTGCAGAGCATTGTAGCTGGATGGAATAAATATATGAATATATAAACACACAGTGCAGAGCATTGTAGCTAGATGGAATAAATATGTAGATATATAAACACCCACAGTACGGAGCATTGCAGCTAGGTGTAATAAATATGTAAATATATAAACACACACAGTGCGGAGCAATGTAGCTAGATGGAATAATATGTAGATATATAAACACAGTGCGGAGCATTGTAGCTAGATGGAATAAATATATATATATATATACAGTATATATATATATATATATATTTTATATTATATTATATTATATTTTTATATTTTTGTAGCGCTGTGTGCTACTGTGCTGTACTGCTGTGTGTTGTCTGTGCCCTGAGGCATGTATCATCAGCTCTTTTATATGTTATACAAACAGAGAGAATGCATAGTACATTAGCATATTGATATACACTACCGTTCAAAAGTTTGGGGTCACTTAGAAATGTCCTTATTTTTGAAAGAAAAGCACTTTTTTCAATGAAGATAACTTTAAACTAATCAGAAATACACTCTATACATTGCTAATGTGGTAAATGACTATTATAGCTGCAAATGTCTGGTTTTTGGTGCAATATCTAGATAGGTGTATAGAGGCCCATTTCCAGCAACTATCACTCCAGTGTTCTAATGGTACAATGTGTTTGCTCATTGCATCAGAAGGCTAATGGATGATTAGAAAACCCTTGTGCAAACATGTTAGGCCTGCAATGCTGTAATTGCTGCAAATGGAGGATTCTTTGATGAAAGCAAAGTTTGAAGGAAAAAATTATTATTTCAAATACAAATCATTATTTCTAACCTTGTCAATGTCTTGACTATATTTTCTATTCATTTTACAACTCATGGTGGTAAATAAGTGTGACTTTTCATGGAAAACACAAAATAATTGTCTGGGTGACCCCAAACTTTTGAACGGTAGTGTACATATCAGTCAATATATATGATTAGCATGACCAACTGGCGCCTGGACGTCTTCTCCTTAATCCGGGGATGTATAAACAATAGTCCATTGTTCTGGTTGTCCCCCCAGGTGCTCTCTGTCCGTATGTGAATGGTCCTCTGCTTCTTCCGGACCTACTGAGTGTGAGGATGAATGTCCCTGCAGATTGTGGTGGGTCACCACAACATCAAGGACCCAGTGTACCCAAAGGAGGCACATGGGTCTGTCCTCCAGTGGGCTTACCACCTGCAGGCAGGAGGGATCATGGGGATCATGGTGTTATGTGAACCGGGCAGAAGTCTGGGCTACTCTGCCTGGACTGATGCCCCCGTGACCCGGATCCCTGGATAAGCGGTAGCGGATGGATGGATGGATGGACATTTATCTCTCGCCTTGACCGTTTTCAGAAAAATGTTTTACTTTTTACTTTTGAAGATGTAGGCAAAACTTGTCCGTCCGGAAGCATCTTGAACAGACTAGCAGCCCACCCACCAGGAGTCACGGCAACCAATCACTTGCAAGCCCTGCAGGCCACTAATTAGAATATTCATAGACCCAAGCATACTTAAGTAGGTGCAAGATTTAAAATCTCTTTCCAAGCAATTCTATGGTAATGAAAGTATTTTTTTTTGTGGGTAAAAAGCCACAATATCCTATTTTGGGCAATACATATTTGTTTTTGAGGTGGTTTTAGAGCCGCCAGAGTGCACCTTTAATAGTCGACATGAAGCCAATAACAAAGCTTCTAATATTAAATTTACAGTAGGCTGTTAATTACTCAAGTAACAGGAGTCAGAGTGGGCCCTTACTTCAGCCCCTCAAAATGTCTCTGTACATTCCTGTGATTGTTGTAAGGGGAGAAGTTTTATGTTATGAAATTATTCCCAGTTATGCATCTTTTCAACTGGAATGTGATCATGTGACTATTCTATTCTCCTGTTTTGCATGTAACCTATTACTCAGCTTTACCGTCGCTTTGGGGAATGGCACAAGATTTGCACATGTTTAACTTGACCATCTGTGCTGTTATTGTTTGACTGGTCATGGTGGGCTGCCTGGACCAAGGGGCCAGGGCCATTTTTTTTATCCCAGTCCAGCCCTGGCTGCTGTTTACTAGTGAAATGTTTGTTTTTCCAAGTAACCATAGAAACATGTAATTTCCGTCAATGGTATAATGGTGTGATGTTATTACTCATCCAAATTAGAATATTGCAATATTAACTTTTACCCCAGGGTCAAATTTTGTAACAGTATTATCGTGAATGATATGATATGGCACATCACTAGCATGAAGGCCGTGGTCTTGACGGTCTTGACCCTTATAATCTTGATCTTGTAAGACTCTGGTTTCAGTCTGGTCTTGACTACAACACTAGTGTAGGGCTTCACTTCTCATTGACTTCATTGCAGCATGTTCCTCAATCTAAAAAATAATTTCTTTGAAGAAATAACTGACAAATGTAGACATTTACAAATAGTATGGACTTCCATCCTCTGTATGTGTCTTTCTCAGGTGATCTCATGTTTCCTGTACACCCTCTACACCCAGCTGTATGTAGCTGGTGCTGTCATCGTGCTCTTTGTGGAGGTCAACAGCGTCCCCCTGCACCTGAGGCTCATGCTGACGCTGGCGGGCGCTCAGTCCTCTTCCCTTTACTACTATAACAAGTTTGTCAACCTGTTCACCTATGTCATTTTTCGCCTCGGCACCCAGTTCTACCTCACCTGGTTTATCGTTCACAACTATTCCCAGCTGGATAATGGTGGATACTTTCTCACCTGCATGATTGTGCTAAATATTATGATGATTATTTATTTCTACCGCTTGCTTCGTGCAGACTTCTTCCCCCAGAGTAAGAGTTACATGGGACAGAATGGGATGCATAGCAACAACACCAGAAAGTTTATAAGTGATTGACTGGATCAGGTTTACAGGACTTTGTTTTTATTTTAGTCTGGGAATTTACACATTTTATTTATTTATTTTTTTATTTTTTAACTGTTGGCATTCCTCTTGATGACAGGTTCTCTAACTGAGTCTCACTGCCAATGAAAAAAAAGAAAAGAAGTAATTTTCCAAAAATAGTAGGTTTTAGTTATAAATGGTGCTGCTTGATTAAAGTCACAAATTTGACTTTCTTTGAAAAAAAAGAAAAAATATTTAAAATGTAGGTATGTCACATTTTCTCCATGTTTGGCGTAATGAAGTAGCTTTTTTGGTATAATATAAAGCTAAAGAAAAAAGTTACAATTTTGGAAAATATAATTGGTGGCTTTTGTGCTGAGAGTCTTATGTCTGTACCATAGATTGTGTATAAAGGATGGACATGGGGGAGTGGGTAAAATGCTAAATTAGCATCTAAGATTTATTAAAGACGTGTGGCTCTGCAGCTGGCCATTATTTGCACAATTGTCACACCCCATTTGTAATATTAGAAGGGATGAGTTAATAAAAAAAAAAAAATCACTGCCTGTAGAGTTTTTTCTACGCTTGAAGGTACTGTATGGAACACTTAAAAACTTAGAATGACAACCTGTGGTCTCAGGGTGAACTGCAGCCCCATTCACTCCATTCATTTCCTGCCACTTTCAAACCAAAATTGTGAAAGTTTAAATCTTGGGTTCAGTTGGCATTAATTAACACCTTAACAACCTTCCTGATTCCTTTAAACTACCAGTAGACTAGGGCTGTGCGATATGACCAAAATTTCATATCACTGTAGTACCCTGCCTCTCACCCAAAGATGCTGGGATAGGCTCCAGCCCCCCCGCGACCCGAAAAGGATTATGCGGAAGAAGATGGATGGATGGATGTAGTCTTATTTGATGATAACAATATTTTTTTTTTTTTTTTTTTTTTTGTTACTTATTTGTACCCGTAGGTAGACTTGGTTTGCAGTCTGGTGACAAGCCACCGGCTGCTGGTCGCTGCGTGCGCGAGCGCCCTAAACCTACATGTTTTTGGTATGCGGGAGGAAACCGGAGAAATCCCGGAGTAAACCCACGCAACACGGGGAGAACATGCAAACTCCACACAGCTCACTGTTGGTCGGGGGCTGGGATCGAACCCACGATCTCATGATCCCCGCGATCCCCCGGCCGAGGGTAAAACTGTGCTGCCACAGTGCTAAACCACTGCGCCACCGTGCAGCCCGTATGCGGTTACATCTCAAAAGATTAGAATATCATGAAAAAGTTCAATATTTTTTGTCACTCATTTCAGAAAGTGAAACCCATATATTATATAGATTCATTACACAGAGAGTGATATATTTCACAGTGTTTGTTTATTTTAATTTTGATTATTATGGCTTACAGCCCATGAAAACCCCAAATTCAGTTTCTCAAAAAATTAGAATATTACATAAAATTAATTTTAAAAAATAGTTTTAGTTGAAAAGTATGTCCATGTACACACTCAATACTTGGTCTGGGCAAATATTGGATTAATTACTGTGTCAATGTGGCGTGGCATGGAGGGGATCAGCCTGTGGCACTGCTGAGGTGTTATGAAGGTCCAGGTTGCTTTGATAGTGACCTTCAGCTCGTCTGCATTGTTGGGTCTGGTGTCTCTCATCTTCCTCTTGACAATACTCCATAGATTCTCTACGGGGTTTAGGTCAGGAGAGTTTGCTGGCCAATCAAACACAGTGATGTCATGATCATTAAACCAGGTTTTGATACCTTTGGCAGTGTTGGGGGAGGGGGGGGTGCCAAGTCCTGCTGGAAAATTAAATCAGCTTCTCCATAAAGCTTGTCAGCAGAGGGAAGCATGAAGTGTTCTTAAATTTCTTAGAAGACAACTCCGCTGACCTTGGTCTTGATAAAACACAGTGGACAAACACCAGCAGATGACCTCTGTTCAGATAAAAGTAAATTTTGCATTTCATTTGTAAATCAAAGTCCCACAGTCTGGAGAAAGAGTGGAGATGCACAGAATCTAAGTTGCTTGAGGTTTAGTGTGAAGTTTCCACAGTCAGTGATGATTTGAGGAACCATGTCATCTGCTGGTGTTGGTCCACTGTGTTTTATGAAGACCAAAGTCAGCGCAGTCGTCTACCAGGAAATTTTAGAGCACTTCAAGCTCCCCTCTGCTGACAAGCTTTATGGAGAAGCTGATTTCATTTTCCAGCAGGACTTGGCACCCCCCCCCCCCCCCACCAACACTGCCAAAGGTATCAAAACCTGGTTTAATGATCATGGCATCACTGTGCTTGATTGGCCAGCAAACTCTCCTGACCTAAACCCCATAGATAATCTATGGAGTATTGTCAAGAGGAAGATGAGAGACACCAGACCCAACAATGCAGACGAGCTGAAGGTCACTATCAAAGCAACCTGGACCTTCATAACTCCTCAGCAGTGCCACAGGCTGATCACCTCCATGCCACGCCCCATTGATACAGTAATTTATCCAAAATTTGACCCGACCAAGTATTGAGTGTGTACATGGACATACTTTTCAGTCGGTCCACATTTGTATTAAAAAACTATTTTTTTAAATTAATTTTATGTAACATTCTAATTTTTTGAGAAACTGAATTTGGGGTTTTCATGGGCTGCAAGCCATAATCATCAAAATTAAAATAAACAAACACTTGAAATATATCACTCTCTGTGTAATGAATCTATATAATACAGGTACATCTCAAAAAATTAGAATATCATGAAAAAGTTCAATATTTTTGTCACTCATTTCAGAAAGTGAAACCCATATATTATATACGTAGATTCATTACACAGCGAGTGATATATTTCAAGTGTTTATTTATTTTAATCTTGATGATTATGGCTTACAGCCCATGAAAACCCCAAATTCAGTTTCTCAAAAAATTAGAATATTACATAAAATGAATTTAAAAAAATAGTTTTTAAATAGAAATGTTGGCCAAATGAAACGTATGTCCACGTACACACTCAATACTCTCTGTGTAATGAATCTATATAATATATGGGTTTCATTTTCTGAAATGAGTGACCAAAAATATGGACCTTTTTCATGATATTCAAATTTTTTCAGATGTACCTGCATATTGTGATCAGTGTTGGGAGTAACGTGTTACAAAGCGTTACTGTAATGCCACTACTTTTGCAGTAATGTGTTGTGTAACAAAATTACTGTTTAAAAATTCAGTAATGCATTACACCTACTGAAATTTGATCAGATGCATTACTCGTGTTACTCGTTTTATTAATGTGGATAGATATTTTTAGCGCAAACAAATACATACTGACCCTACGTAGCTGCCACAGCTGTCAGTCACCATGGCCTGTTGCAAAGAGCCTGTTCACTGCTGAGCGGAGGAAAAGATGAAGCTACTTTGTTTTTATGGAAATAGACAGATTATTTTTCCTTTGTCACGGTTAAGGACAAAAGCATATTGGTGGGTTGCAAGCTAAATTGCCGGTTGAGACTGACTGCAATCTTCAGAAGCGCTTGAGAATAGCAACAAGACCCGACAAAGCTTGTGCTGTGCTATGCTAATAACACTGTGTTAGTGGATCTACTGTATTCTGAACAGCCACAGCTGGATGTAAAGTGGAAATACTCTTATCTGAACACCCACGGCTGGATTTCAAGCACAGATATGCATCTGGACAGTTTGTGACACAGCAAGAATTAAAACTGACTGATTGCCAGATACGGTGTTACAGAATGAAGATGTGATAACAATCATTTCCCATCAGAAAGCTGAGCCTGTGAGCCACTGAAAGTAAAACACATTTACTTGCTACCTGGATAAAGATTATTCAAAAATGGATTTGATCTCCAAAAGGAATTTAAGGGACTGGATCATGTCTCTGTCACAGCAGACATTTGGACTGTGGATAATGGACATTTTCTTTGGATCACTGCACATCGGTTTAAATCCATTATATGAAGGTAAATAAAACACTGACATCTTTATGCAAGGGCAGCGCGGTGGCGGAGTGGTTAGCACTGCGGCAGCACAGCAACTCACCCTTGGCTGGGGGATCCTGGGTTCGATCCCAGCCCCCGACCAACAGTGATCTGTATGGAGTTTACATGTTCTACCCGTGTCTGCATGGGTTTACTCTGGGATTTCTCCGGTTTCCCCCCACATGCCAAAAACATGCAAGTTAAGTTAATTGGCATCAAACTGGGGATTCTAAACTGTCCTTAGGTATGACTGTGAGAGTGAATGGTTGTCTGTCTGTCTGTGTTGGCCCTGCGATGGACTGGCGATCTGTCCAGGATGTACCCTGCCTCTCGCCCAGTGATGCTGGGATAGGCTCCAGCCCCCCCGCGACCCGAAAAGGATTAAGCGGAAGAAGATGAATGGATGGATGGATGGATCTTTATGCAGTGTTGCCAACTCACTCTTTTGGAGTGATTCTCACTCTTTTTCCCTCTCTCACTCCACAAACCCTATTTCTCGCTCCAAAATGAGGAAATTACTGGCAATTTTGTGTTGATTTTCTTCAGATTTTTCCCACAATCAGAGCTCTCAAGGCAGGATAAAGCAGACTGAACATGTTCTAAAAGCTCTGTCTGAAACAGTCTGTTTTCAGCCTGACATGAATAAACCCGTAATGTAATCCATTAATTAAATTATCTTGCTATGTGTGCAAGATGATTTAAGTATGCATTTAAAAGTAACATGAAACTTATTTTTCCAAGTAACTAGTTACTTTAATCATGCAGTATTTGGTAAGTAGTTCAGCTACTTTTGAAAAGAAGTAACTAGTAACTAATTAGTTACTATTTTTTAGTTACTTGCCCAACACTGATTTTGATATATGTTTTTGTAAATTCTGTCGTTTATACATAACCAATAAAAAGAACCATCTCTTTTTCTACATTTTAAATTATATAGTGAAAAAAATCAACTCTACGAATTCATCTGTCATTAATTTATGCACCCTTTTTCCACTCGATTTTGCAGTGTTATAAGTTTTTTTTAAATGTCCATTTGAGATGACTCAAACTTTATTCATTATACTACTTGACTAATTAAAAATTAGTAGAACTCACGTTACATTAAGAGCCAGTTTGTTCCTCCAACAAGTTTTATTTATTATTTATTTAGTGTGTATGAGGCCGCTGTCACGCACTTTTGCAGCTTTAGTTATGTTTTTTTCAGACAAAACTAGAAAAGCACTCGGACAGTGCAGACCTCTGCCAAGCAGCTCATTTCCCCCAAATGACATTGTTAGAAATGCAGCAGTTTTCTAAATGCAACATTTCTGCTTTTGATATTGATGAAAAATACTAATTCAAGTTTCCTTCTATAAGATTTATTGAAATAACAAATAAATAGTATTAGGTAACTTAGCTACAAAAATTCTGTTGTACCAGCAAAAGTAAAATTTAAGCAAGTTGATACTGATTTTATCTAAAAATTTCTGGATCCAGGTGGTGATCCAGATCACCACAAAAATGTAATCATCTGTTCCCCATGCCATGACACACCTTTCCTGAAAATTTCATCAAAATCCGTTCACAGATTTTGAAGTAATGTTGCTAAGAGACAGACAGACAAAGCAGTGCCGGTGTAGTAGCAAGAAATAATCAGCTGCTAAAACTTTGATCACCAGGTGCCATATTGTAGTTATGGGGTTATATTAGCCATAAAATATATATTTCTGCAGGTAAACAGTACTGAGTTAGGTATAATAAGATATACAGTCATGTGAACAAATTAGGACACCCTGTATAAGCCTGTGTGTTTTTAACATATTTGGACATATGGATATTTAATATCAATGTTAAAAAATACTGGGAGATTCATGCAATACAACTAAACAATTAAAAATGAATTAAAGACTTCTCACAAATTGTCTGTAAAATGTCATTCTAAACAAATAGTGAGGAATAAATTAGGACACCCCTCATCTTTTTTAGGACACCCCCGCATTCATTCCCACTTAAAATGACTAAAATAAATGTTAAAAAATGCAAATACAAACAAACACAAGGTTAGACATAGATATGTGAACATTTATTAATAAAGAACTGAATATTTAATGGGGTGTCCTAATTTTTTCACATGCCTGTATTTAACACTTATGATGCATTTTGAACTCGAAACAAACTTGATGTAGGATTAAAAGCAATTAAAATAATGCAGTCACAAGGTTACATGGAAAAATACATAGATTTTCTAGATATATACATGTAGATATTGTATAAATACATATCCTATGCATCAACAATGGACAATTACAGTGTAGCTTCTAAACAACAATGAGGTTTTTGCACATAAATATTGGAATCAATTGCAATCTCATAAATGCTATGTTGTTATCCAAACTGCAACCACTTTGTCCAACACGATAATTTTTTTTCTTCAGATGCGATAAAACCTCAAAACATTTACAGACACATTGTAGGTGGACTGAGACCAGGCGGTACACCTTTAACAAGCAGGCGCTCCCAGCTCCTGCTGCCGGTGATCACTTTTTGGCATGACACCGGCAAATCAATACCACCTCCTCTTGGCGGCGGTAATAAAGATTAAACATTGTCCAGTGCTGTGTGTTTACATACCGTGTGGCGTAATGTGCCTCGCAAGACATCCTTAGCTTGTCTGTCAGTACGCTGTCCCCGTGCCATTATACACCTTTCCTGAAAATGTCATCAAAATCCGTTCATAAACTGCACAGTTTGCTTGTCTTTTCTTGGCATCTTCAAATGAAATAATGTCAACCATCACATACTACTACACATACTGTTAACCAGAGTGGTGGCTCAGTTGGTAGAGCATCTGCCCCACACCCGGGAGGCAGGGGTTCAAATCCCAGCCGGGTCATGCCGAAGACCATATAAAAGCGGAACTTCCTGCCGTCCAGCTTGGTGCTCAGCAATAATGGAATGGAGGAGGGAAATCTGTGGCGGTGCCTTGCATGGCAGCGGCCCCTCTGATTCTATATATGGGGTGTGTGTGATTAACACTGTAGATAGGAGAAACACAATTTCGTTCTGCTGTACATGATTGGTTGAATGACAATAAAGGGTGATTTTAAATTTACTATTGCTGTGCTCGAAATGTTCACTTGTTCCCCATGTAGTGTACTAATATAGTGAATCAGCCATTTTGTAGTGCTGTTCGAAATCTTAACTGAAATTTTAATTCATTATACAGTACACTCAAAATATCCCACAATGCATTTTGAAAAGTAGTGTACAACGGATGGTCACTACATTAGCTAATATATCCCATAATGCAACGCACAGCCAATGGAGCAGTGAGAGGAGAGCTTCACATCACAACATAAGCTACCTTAAGTTATTTATATTTATTAAGTCAGCAAAAATGATTTGATTCAATACATATTTACTACAAATTACATGCAGGTATTCATTTTTTACTACCGTCAGTCTGTTACGTTTTACTGTCTCACCATGATGAAGTCATTAACCGCACCATGAAAACAAGCCCAGTAGTGTCTGAAAGCTATTAATTTTATTGTTATATTGAGCTTACTATATAGTCCACTATATCTAAATTAACTATATAGCGAGAAGTGTACACTACCGTTCAAAAGTTTGGGGTCACCCAGACAATTATTTCGTGTTTTCCATGAAAAGTCACAGTTATTTACCACCATGAATTGTAAAATGAATAGAAAATATAGTCAAGACATTGACAAGGTTAGAAATAATGATTTGTATTTGAAATAATAATTTTTTCCTTCAAACTTTGCTTTCATCAAAGAATCCTCCATTTGCAGCAATTACAGCATTGCAGGCCTAACATGTTTGCACAAGGGTTTTCTAATCATCCATTAGCCTTCTGATGCAATGAGCAAACACATTGTACCATTAGAACACTGGAGTGATAGTTGCTGGAAATGGGCCTCTATACACCTATGTAGATATTGCACCAAAAACCAGACATTTGCAGCTATAATAGTCATTTACCACATTAGCAATGTATAGAGTGTATTTCTGATTAGTTTAAAGTTATCTTCATTGAAAAAAGTGCTTTTCTTTCAAAAATAAGGAAATTTCTAAGTGACCCCAAACTTTTGAACGGTAGTGTATATGGGTGCGGAGGTGAACGTAACTCTGTGGACACGTCTTAAAGAGGAAGCTCAATATTATTATTATTTTCCCTCAAAAAAATGTCTGGATCCAGATCGTGATCACCACCAAAATCTAATCATCTGTTCTCCGTGCCATTATTATAATTATTTTTTTAATTTTGATTTTGTGTACTTTATTGATCCCCATAGGGGAAATTCAGGGCATCCACCTGGATGGATGAAGCAGCCACGGTACCGTGCTATCCCTTCACCATTCACACACACATTCACACCAAGGGCCATTTTAGAGTCTCCAGTTAACCTAACCTGCATGTTTTTGGCCTGTTGGAGGAAACCGGAGAAATCCCGGACTAAACCCATGCAGACATGGGAGAACATGCAAACTCCACACAGATCACTGTTGGTCAGGGGCTGGGATCGAACCCAGGATCCCATAGCCAAGGGAGAGTTGCTGTGCTGCCACAGTGCTAACCACTGTTCCAATGCACTACCCATTACACACCTTTCCCGAAAATTTCATCAAAAGGTGTTCAGAACTTTTTGAGTTATCTTGCTAACAGACAGACAAATCAACCAACCAACGCTGCCAAAAACATTACCTCCTCCTCTTGGCGGAGGTAATTAAGATACTCGGCAATAATTTAAACCAAAGAAACGATGGTCTGATATGCCATAATGTTTCCTATTAGCGACAAGTTAGCATTTGCTGTTTTATAATTAGAGAGAGATGGTGTTAACGTTACTTACCTCCAGTTAAAACAAGGTTAGAGGACTATCCTTTCTGACGCAGCACAGTGGGAAAAAGTCACACATCACTGGCAAACAGAAGTAGTGGCTATATGACCAATTCATTAGCTTGCAGTTACAGCAGTGGACAAAATTGTTGGTACCCCTCTGTTAATGAAAGAAAAACCCACAATGGTCACAGAAATAACTTGAATCTGACAAAAGTGGTAATAAATAAAAATTATATGAAAATTGACCAATGAAAATCAGACAATGCTTTTGAATTGTGGTTCAACAGAAACTTTAAAAAACAAACTCATGAAACAGGCCTGGACAAAAATGATGGCACCCCTAGAAAAGATTGAAAATAATGTGACCATAGGGACATGTTCAACCAAGATGTGTCCTCTAATTAACATCACAGGTGTCTACAAACTTGTAATCAGTCAGTCGGCCTATTTAACCTCTTGCACTCCGGGATACCGCGGGCGGTCACGTCTCTGCGTCCTAGGGTGCACGAGGGTGCACTGAAAAAAAAAAAGCTGCATTTCCGTTCTTCCACTACAGACACAGCCGCGAACAGAAAGACAAAGGAGTGCTTTGATTGATTTAATTTGATTGACCTCTCATTCGACTAATAAGAGCCTTGAATTGGGTTTCTGAAATCTTGAAGAACCAATGACTAAAAACCTAGCAAGAAGGACCTGCCTACCAACGGCTGTGAATACAGCGAGCCAATTGAAGCAGAGAACTTCGACAATTGAAAGCGTACGTCCCGTGCGTAAAATCTGTTTTGTGTAAGCCGCTGGGTGACACACACGCTTTGCCAGTCTTTTTTTCTTACTACTGTTCTTATTTGTTTTGAAAAATCGTTCGCCAAAACCGCAATCATTGAAGCGCAAAACCGCAATAATGGAATCATGGTTTGACCGGGTCGCGTGACCAGAACCACGAGTCCGTAACAAGCGAACCAGCGTCATGTTCGTCTGACAATGAGGAAGAGAAGTTCGCCAGCGACACTGCTGTTGTGGACAGGTAAGTGTTATAAGCTAAATTATTCTTTATCCCTGAAAATTGTAATCAAAATGACTTTTGACCGATCGGTAAATTACAACTGTGCGTCATCGCCACATGACGGACCGCGGCGACCCGTGCGCCGCGTCCGAACCGTGAACGCCCCCCCCCCCCCCGCTACTCTTCTGTAGCGGATTGCAGATATTATTGCAGATATTTTAGTACAACTGTGCGTAGTAGACCGCGGCGCACTGTCACCGCGGTCCGTCATGTAGCGATTGGCAATGTCCATCCTCTGTAGCGGGGGGGTGGGAGTTGTTATCTTCTACATTACAGATATTTTAGTATAATTTTTAGTGCACTGTAGGTTATTTTTTCTTGTAAAAAAAAAGCCACACATTTTTTACGTGGCATGCTTCTTTGTGTGTGGGGGCTTGTTTGTTCATTCATTCATTCATGAATGAATAAACCCCCCCACACACACACACACAGCCCTGAGTGTCACCTTTCATTAGAACCCAAGATCAAGCTTCTATATTGAATCATTCAAAAGTTACAGACGTTTTTCCAAACTCTGCCATTTGGCACAATTTGGCACAGTTCAAAAACGCCTGGGAACAACCTGAGGAAAAAGCTGTGTAATATATTCATTTTTTGTGGTATTGTTACAAAATTTTGACCTCAGCTGGATAACACTTGGTTCTACATTTCTGTTGCATTTTCCAGCCCGGATCTGACAGCTGTGTGTTATTTGCAAGCATTTGTATCCAAAAAAACACCCAGGCGAAATTTATTTTCTTCAAGTTCAGTATGTTTAGATGACTGTTACTCAGTGGCAGGAGCACTTAGAGAGATTATGACTGTTTTGCCAAAAAATTCAAAGTGTTTTCTTTTAAATGAGACCAACCCCATGAAGATGCTGCAAAGGGTTGAAGAATAGCTTTTGATTTACTTTGGGTACGTTATTTTTTGGCGTTTTTAGGGAAATTGACCAGAGTGCAAGGGGTTAAAGGGTGACAAGTAGTCACTGTGCTGTTTGGTGACATGGTGTGTACCACACTAAACATGGACCAGAGGAAGCAATGGAGAGAGTTGTCTCAGGAGATTAGAAAGAAAATTATAGATAAGCATGTTAAAGGTAAAGGCTATAAGACCATCTCCAAGCAGCTTGATGTTCCTTTGACTACAGTTGCACATATTATTCAGAAATTTAAGATCCACGGGACTGTAGCCAACCTCCCTGGACGTGGCTGCAGGAGGAGATGGATAATACGAATGGTAACAAAAGAGCCCAGAACAACCTTGAAACACATTCATGGTGAACTCCAAGGTCAAGGTACATCAGTGTCAGATCGCATCATCCGTTGTTGTTTGAGCCAAAGTGGACTTCATGGGAGACAACCAAGGAAGACACCACTGTTGAAAACAAATTAAAAAAAAGCCAGACTGGAATTTGCCAAACTGCATGTTGACAAGCCACAAAGCTTCTGAGAGAATGTTCTATGGACAGACGAGACAAAACTGGAACTTTTTGGCAAGGCACATCAGCTCTATGTTCTCGGACGCAAAAATGAAGCATAGCAAGAAAAAAACACTGTCCCTACTGTGAAACATGGAGGAGGTTCTGTTATGTTCTGGGGCTGCTTTGCTGCATCTGGCCCAGGGTGTCTTGAATCTGTGCAGGGTACAATGAAATCTCAAGACTATTAAGGTATTCTAGAGAGAAATGTGCTGCCCAGTGTCAGATAGCTTGGTCTCAGTCACAGGTCATGGGTCTTGCAACAGGATAATGAGCCAAAACACACAGCTAAAAACACCCAAGAATGGCTAAGAGCAAAACATTGAACTATTCTAAAGTGGCCTTCTTTGAGCCCTGATCTAAATCCTATTGAACATCTGTGGAAGGAGCTGAAACATGCCGTCTGGAGAAGGCACCCTTCAAACCTGAGACAACTGGAGTAGTTTGCTCATGAGGAGTGGGCCAAAATACCTACTGAGAGGTGCAGAACTCTCATTGACAGTAACAGAAATCGTTTGATTGCAGTGATTGCCTCAAAAGGTTGTGCAACAAAATATTAAGTTAAGGGTACCATTATTTTTGTCCAGGCCTGTTTCATGAGTTTGTTTTTTAAAATAATTCTGTTGAACCACAATTCAAAAGCATTGACTGATTTTCATTGGTTAATTTTCATAGAATTTTTATTTATTACCACTTTTGTCAGATTCAAGTTATTTCTGTGACCATTGTGGGTTTTTCTTTCATTAACAGAGGGGTACCAACAATTTTGTCCACGTGTGTAACTGCTGTGCTAACCACCGGAACCCTCTATAGCACACACCTGGCACACTGTGGGGGAAAAGGCAGGGTGGTGACAAGTAGAAACGGGATATGTGCCTTTTAAATCCGGATGTAAACCATACAGTTTTATACGAAACGGTAGACGTTTTTATTGCGTCACCAATATATATTGTCATATCGCACAGCCCTACAGCAGACTAGTATCTGATCTCCTACAGATAAGCTTACAATTCTGTGGGGAGTCAAGTTTGATGTCCTCATGCTGCTGAAGTCACATGAGCGCACTGATCAGCCTGAAAGACGGTGGCCACCAGCATTTTAAAAAAATCTGTTTTTGCTCTGTCAAACTCTGTGCAGAAAGTGTTTGCTCCAGACATTACTTGTTGTCCTGTAACGGACAGGGTTGTAAAATGTCTGTGATTATTTATTACCTGTCATTTTAATTTTGATATAAGACTGAATATCTTTTCCTTTCATTCATTTAATCATTATTTTTTTACAGAATGAGCAAATACAGTACAGTAGGTTATGCATTTACAGTATTTATTTTTTCAGGGAATGAATTAATAGAGATTGTGTGTGGCACTTTTGTTGTCCAGTGCCACGCAAAGCAGATTGTTTTTTTCAGCTGTCACTGAAGAAGGAGGTGGGGAGGATCCATCTCTACTGCTACCCTCACCCACCCATGGGGTCCTGGAACCATCCAAGATGGTCTGATCCCGAGGGGCTCGATTGAAACGTGATGCTGAGACAGGAGTGCAAGGTGTGAGCCAAAGTGTTGATGATCAATTATTAGTTCTCACAATGGCATTCCATTTTACCAGGTTCCCCAAGGAGGTTCTCCACCATCAAGAAAGGGGAGTCAGGAACCCTCTGATGGATGACCACTGTCTCTAATATTTCCTTTACATCAATTGCTCTTTTTCACTGCTTCTATTAACAATATTATAACTACCTGGCCATTTAAAGTAACTTGACCCACTTCTGCTGTTATAGTGGATGCAGGGTGATCTGTTGTACCAGTTACAAGTTAGAATAGACCACCCTACATGTAGTATGTCAAAATGACACAGGGCCTTCAGATTTCTTTCCTGTTTCTGTCACTAGGCTGTGACATGGAGACAGTGTCACCTGCTTCAAGTGCGTTTATCCATGAGCGCTGTTCAAATCACTGCCAATTGGAGGTTAGGTCTACAACAACAACCCATCTCCATTATAAGGTGACTGTTACCGGGGACTGAGTCCTGGTTTTTTTTTTTTTTTTTTCAAACTGCAGACACCACAAGTCTTAGAGAGTTTTCAAAAGTTATTTGGCCAGTTTGAAAAGGGCTTCTGAGAATGAAAAGATACAAGGATGGATTCCAAACCATAGCACCTGTGTGAATGGAATGAATGGGGCCACAGCTGACAAGGTGCAACTAAAACTGGAACTACTGAAAGTTGATTGCAGTATCTTTAAAAATAACCATTAGCGCAAAAGTCCTTTTTGTACAAGGTTGTAAATATGTTGTTTACATAGCAAAAGTTGGTTTGATTTCAGAATTTATGACGATTGACCCATTTTTGGAAATCTGGGGGACAGAAGAGGACTAACAGATTTTTGCACTTCCATGTCTGCTTAGTTTTTTCAACATTTTTCATTTTGTGTGGTATATCTGACTGAGACGGAGCAGTCTTCGGGAGACAATCTATGAGTCACTGCAAACAAGAATATTCCTTATTTATGCATTCAATAATTTATAACAAAATTATTTTTATTTAATTAATTACTTTTATTTATTAAAGACATCATATTCCAAAATAATTCCAAGGACCAGTGTATAATGTTTAACAAAATGAGGCCTCCTCTTCCTGCTCTCCACACCCACACAACCATGCCTTGATCAGTCAGCTTGATTGCACAAAGCACTGATAGAATTCCACTGTTAAAAACTAATGTGAATGAAGCAAAAGAAATATCTGACTTCTACGCCAGGGAGCTCAGATCATACACTAGTGACTCATCAGTGAGAAGGTTGGCCGATCCTAATTCACATCTGCATTATTATCTGTTCTGGAAACTGATGTTCAAGAGAGTGTAATGCTGTGTTATAACATAGCTTAATACTTCAACAACTGCTGTGAGTCAAACTGAATACTTGTGTAGTTTAGATCACTGGACTCTTCTCCTGCTCAGTGGTTGCCATATTAGAGCTTTTGCCAGTGTTCTGGTACAAGTAATACATTGTTAATGGAAACTATTAATATCAACATACTAGTATGTTTTATTCAAGTGGAGTAAATATAGCTTGCCTCAGCTGAGAAAGATGCAGTTTTCTTTTATGTCACATAAGAACAAGCTTATTTTCAAAGGAGTAGCA
This sequence comes from Pholidichthys leucotaenia, assembly GCA_020510985.1. Taxonomy (NCBI): domain Eukaryota; kingdom Metazoa; phylum Chordata; class Actinopteri; order Cichliformes; family Pholidichthyidae; genus Pholidichthys; species Pholidichthys leucotaenia. The sequence continues at coordinate 246,741,492 of CM035847.1, read as the reverse complement.
GCTAACATTTTTTTCAGTTTATGCTAATCAAGTCAGTAATTGTTATTTCTGGTAAGTTTGCAAAATTATGTTGACACTAACCTTTGAAATTTTGCACTGCACACAAGAAATTATGTAATGTGATGTACTATTCTATTGTACTTAAGTGTACCAAGGGAAGTGATTGATTTGAGACGTGGCACTTAATGAGGAAAGATTTACTGGTGGTTACGGATTCCAGAGTAGTTTTCCATATCATTTCTGTTTAACCAAACCTCTTTTTGAAACCCCAGTCATGTCCTCATGTCCACCAGAAAAAAAGTGGACATTTAAACGTGGTGTTTGGAAGTTTTGGAAACAGGTTTCTAGTGACAACTTGTGGTCACTCAGTGAACAGCAGCCCAACTCATTGCATTCATACACATCAAGTCCACAGCTGCTTTGGAAAGAGGGTCCTTGCTCCGGGTATGTGGAACAGAAGAGTCATGATAAAAAGGGGTGGTTTGATTTTAAAATTGTGATTTGATCTCTAAATCTAACCCTAACCCACCGTCTAAACCTAACCACCACTAGATGCCCAGCTCCATGTTCTGCTGCTGGTACTTGACTTTGGAGGGAACTCTGTTCCATAGACTTAGTGACCAAAACGAGTTTCTAAAAGTTTGATACAATACCTCTACAGTTGGGGTAGGCAGAACAATTTTGTTTAAATTTGAAATTAACTCAATTATCATCCAATAGCAATTTGTAATGTAAGTGATCTAAGAGGACAGCTACACCACAGCATCTCCTCTGGGCTCTGTTCAGCCTGCAGAAGGTTTCACATCTATGACAGTTGCTTTGCCCAATCACAGGTCTTGTCAGCTAGAGGCATTGCTATTGACTGCCCTACAAAAAGCCAACATGTCACAGACGTGCACTTCAGATAAGGAGTGGCTACGGATGGAGAAATGAACAAGAGCTTCTTTTATCAAAGGCAGGCTTTCTGTTATCTTTGATTTCTGCTTACCCCAGCTTTAAGGCAGCTGAAATGGCTTAACTTTGTACACTGGATTCATCAACATTCATCTTTTATATGCAATCTATGCTTTTAGCCTTGGACAAGAATGCTATTTTTGTCCCTCAAGAATGTCAAACTCCAATCCAAAATGTGTGACATAATATGGAGATGGGAAATTTAATGTAGCAGTTGCTACCTATTTAAACATTTGCATGGGGACAGTAGTTTTATGTTGGGAACAAAGCTTCTTGCCAGTTGAGAATGTACAGCCTTGGACTTTGAATTTTATCTCTCTACAATTTTAGTAATACCTTGTGCATATTTGTATATACAGCTGACTTCTCCCTCTGTCTGTATGAAGCCACTTGTGGCTGAAGAGACAACTGTCTCAGAACAGGTGATAAAACACAAAGCTGTTAAACAGTGACTGATGTGATGACACACCGACACTGTGGGATAAGTGATGGTTCTCCTGTGGTTACACATAAAAAAAAAACGTTTTGGTGTTTGACTCAAGTCGAGCTGAAGCTGGATCTTCCTGCCACCTACCCACTGGTCATCTGAAGATGAGAAGAAGAACCTTCATGGTGAGCAGGCAGCAGCACAGTTACCGGCAGTCAGACAGTATGTTTCCTTTTTGTTTCCAAAATGGTACTTCTGAACAAAGGAAGACACCCTTTTAGGGAATCTGATGCAGATGTGTTCCTTTGTCCTTCTGTTTTTCTTGACGATGGATATACAGCACTTTGTAAAGAATGATCTTGAGTGTACATTCCCTTTTGATATATTTAAAATTAAAAAAAAGGTCACTGGATATAAGTGAACTTTAAATGTTCATTTCCTGATTGCATCACAAATCACACATGCTGACAGTGTTATTGAAAATTATTAAAAGTGAGAAAATTTCATTTTATACTTCAGCCGATGCCAAGAAAGTCCAAACAGATGTGGACTGAGTTTGCCTGAGTGCCTTTACCACAGTGCCTTTACACAAACTTAGCAGAGAGAAAATGTGTGAATAACTTATTACTGCAGAGAAAGAAATGTACAGATGATTCATTTGACCATGACCACAATAATGTAAAATGTTCCTTGTGTTTTTTAGGAGCCCTGTATTTTGGACTGTTGAGTGATGAAATAAAAAAAAGAATTTAAAAGCAGAGAGGTGATAATCTTTGCTCCCTGACTTTTAGAGACTGATGTAGGCACACCAAAATAAAATCATTCATCCATTGGCAGTAATGTCTGTTTTATGGCGCCCCCTATCGTTAAAGTGCTTATTGACCCCACAAACAACTCAAAACTAATCAAATGCCTGTTTATATATATATATATATATATATATATATATATATATAAAAAATCCTATACATTTACATACTTTGTTATCACCAAACAAATACTGTACATTGCTCTCTTACAGAGATGATTACACCCTCAGAGATAGGGTGAGGAGCTCAGTCATCCGGGAGAGGCTCAGAGTAGAACCGCTGCTCCTCCACATTGAAAGGAGCCAGTTCAGGTGGTTTGAGCATCTGATCAGGATGCCTTCTGGATGCCTCCCACTTGAGGTGTTTTGGGCACATTCCTCTGGGAGGAGACCCCGGGGCAGACCCAGGATTCGCTGGAGAAACTATGTCTCCCAGCTGGTCTGGGAACGCCTTGGTATCCTCTCTGAAGAGCTGGAGCAAGTGGCTGGGGAGAGGGAAGTCTGGGCCCCTCTGCTTGAACTGCTGCCTCCACGACCCGGACCTCTGGAAAAGCGGTAGAAGATGGATGGATGGATGGGGATGGATGTTCTCTTACATATATATTTTCTTTTTTTCAATTCCCCATCTCTCTATTTCTCTTTCATCCATGCATGTCTGAACTGAGTTTTGATCTAAAAACATGTTTTCCCAGCATTTCTGTCAACATTTGCTTAGACTGACTTAGGTGAACTCTGCATAACTTAGCCCAACACTCAGGAACTGAGGAACAAACTAATCACAACTTTCACCAATGTTTATTTCCAAACTTTGGCAAATTTTCAGCATGTTGAAAATTCTCAACGAACACAGCTTTTGGCACCAGCATTTGCCAACAAACACCAACTATCTTTAACTTTCGCCAGCAGAGCCAGACGTTTGCCAAAACATCAGTAAAAGTCAGTCCAAATGTTGTAGCGTGAACCCAGCTTTACAGGCCCAAATGTAGGCTGTGTTTGAAAGTGGAGTACAAAGAGGTGCAGGCTATATGTCGGCAAGCACGTTACAACTCTGACAAAGATTTATTTGACTGTGTGAATATTAATTACAGAATACCTAATTATTGAAAACGAATGGGACATCTAATATTAGTGACTGTTTCATATTTGTTTGTCAGATCACTTATTTGTGTGATCTATCACTTATATTCATAATAGTGTATTTTGCACTTTGGGGAATGGGAGTTGTTCAGTCATCATTATAATTATTTTAGTTTATGTCACTGTTCAGTGATGGAATTAAGTGTAATATTGAATTTCTTCTGTGTATCATCAATAAACTTATGCAGTACTACAACAGGACACGTTTACAAATATTTGAGACCCATTGTTGTGAATCAATTTATATTTTAGCAATATTTTGTTATTAAAAGTTTAAAAAAAAAACTGTAATCAACCGAATTCTATTCTATCTATTATTATACACAGCAGAAGGACCTGTTTGATTGCAACCGTTGCATCAGTGTTGCCCATTTGTCAGTAAATATTTAACTAAAAATATATACAGTGGGGTAAAAAAGTATTTAGTCAGCCACCAATTGTGCAAGTTCTCCCACTTAAAAGATGAGAGAGGTCTCCAATTTTCATCATAGGTATACCTCAACTATGAGAGACAAAATGAGAAAAAAAAAAATCCGGAAAATCACATTGTCTGATTTTTAAAGAATTTATTTGCAAATTATGGTGAAAAATAAGTATTTGGTCAATAACAAAAGTTCATCTCAATACTTTGTTATATACCCTTTGTTGGCAATGACAGAGGTCAAACATTTTCTGTAAGTCTTCACAAGGTTTTCACACACTGTTGCTGGTATTTTGGCCCATTCCTCCATGCAGATCTCCTCTAGAGCAGTGATGTTTTGGGGCTGTCGCTGGGCAACACAGACTTTCAACTCCCTCCAAAGATTTTCTATGGGGTTGAGATCTGGAGACTGGCTAGGCCACTCCAGGACCTTGAAATGCTTCTTACGAAGCCACTCCTTCATTGCCTGGGCTGTGTGTTTGGGATCATTGTCATGCTGAAAGACCCAGCCACGTTTCATCTTCAATGCCCTTGCTGATGGAAGGAGGTTTTCACTCAAAATCTCACGATACATGGCCCCATTCATTCTTTCCTTTACACGGATCAGTCGTCCTGGTCCCTTTGCAGAAAAACAGCCCCAAAGCATGATGTTTCCACCCCCATGCTTCACAGTAGATATGGTGTTCTTTCTCCTCCAAACACGACAAGTTGAGTTTTTACCAAAAAGTTCTATTTTGGTTTCATCTGACCATATGACATTCTCCCAATCCTCTTCTGGATCATCCAAATGCTCTCTAGCAAACTTCAGACGGGCCTGGACATGTACTGGCTTAAGCAGGGGGACACGTCTGGCACTGCAGGATTTGAGTCCCTGGCGGCGTAGTGTGTTTCTGATGGTAGCCTTTGTTACTTTGGTCCCAGCTCTCTGCAGGTCATTCACTAGGTCCCCCCGTGTGGTTCTGGGATTTTTGCTCACCGTTCTCGTGATCATTTTGACCCCACGGGGTGAGATCTTGCGTGGAGCCCCAGATCGAGGGAGATTATCAGTGGTCTTGTATGTCTTCCATCTTCTAATAATTGCTCCCACAGTTGATTTTTTCACACCAAGCTGCTTACCTATTGCAGATTCAGTCTTCCCAGCCTGGTGCAGGTCTACAATTTTGTTTCTGGTGTCCTTTGACAGCTCTTTGGTCTTGGCCATAGTGGAGTTTGGAGTCTGACTGTTTGAGGTTGTGGACAGGTGTCTTTTATACTGATAATGAGTTCAAACAGGTGCCATTAATACAGGTAACGAGTGGAGGACAGAGGAGCCTCTTAAAGAAAAAGTTACAGGTCTGTGAGAGCCAGAAATCTTGCTTGTTTGTAGGTGACCAAATACTTATTTTCCACCATAATTTGCAAATAAATTCTTTAAAAATCCTTCAATGTGATTTTCTGGATTTTTTTTTTCTCATTTTGTCTCTCATAGTTGAGGTATACCTATGATGAAAATTGGAGACCTCTCTCATCTTTTAACTGGGAGAACTTGCACAATTGGTGGCTGACTAAATACTTTTTTGCCCCACTGTATGTCATTATTTGGGCGTTTTTGTGTCCTGTGTTTGGTCGTTAAGTCATTCCATTCCACAATCCTGGTGGTATTATTAGCCATCCATCCATCTTCTTCCGCTTAATTCTTTTCGGGTCGCGGTGGGGGGTGGGCTGGAGCCTATCCCAGCATCTTTGGGCGAGAGGCAGGGTACACCCTGGACAGATCGCCAGTCCATCGCAGGACCAACACAGAGTTAGGTTAATTGGCATCAAACTGGGGATTCTAAATTGTCCTTAGGTATGACTGTGAGAGTGAATGGTATTAAGTTTTTAATTTTTAGATACTCGCTCGAGAGGAGAGACTCGCAGTCCTGCATAGCACAGTGGTACCACATGGGTGAAGTAGAAGCAGGGTCTCCCGTCCACCACTGACTGGGCAGGCTGGGCGTGCCTCCCCGCGAAGGACCGTGGTCCGCCCGATCGGGCCGCTGCTTCTCCCGGTATGTTGTGTGTTGATACACCGGTATTCTTTGTCAGACCCATCCCCGCTGACGCTCCACCCAGTCTGCTTGCGTGCCTCATGTTCTCCACATATGGCAAGTCATCCTTTAGACCTACGCAATCATGGCAACTTTATGGTATAATTTTTTTAAAGCATTAACTCTTCAGTATTATCTTTTTTTTAGTCATTTTTCACTTACTTATTGTGTCCATTGAACACTGTGGTGACTGACAGATTGTGATGCTATGTGTTATCCAATCAGCATGGTCGTGATGTAGTGTATTATCCAATCAGCATGGTCGTTATATATGAAATAAGCGAGCTGTGAGCCATCTTATGCGGAACAATCAACTGAACTTTATTACAGAAGAGACGGATAACTATACAGGGACCACAGCCTGCCTGACGTCATGACGCCTGACACCCAATGCCGGCTACGGCAAGCCCCAGAGCTTAAACCCTCCCAAAGTCACACATCACACCCCCTCAGAAAAATGTAGAACACATAACTTAGTAAGTCAACCCCCTTATTATATCTTAAAGAACACTTTTTTTTTTAAACTTAGAACTAGGGTCCACGGGTGGACCGCCGCTGGACCCAGCAGGCTAAGTGGATTATTCTGCCACTTTTTGTAGCCGCGCTCCTAACTAAACAATCATTCTTTTCTTTTTTTTTTTACAGTCTTCCATGGGAGGAACAGTTCTGCCTGAGGGGTTTTGTGGTGGGCCCGTGGCAGCCTCCTCTCTGGAGCTTTGAAACGGACCCCTGGCGGCCTCGTCCCTGAGTCTGTCGGACCCCCAGGGCCAATCTTCATGATGTTGGGGCCCAGGTCCCACACTGCGGTAGCTGACTCCCATGGAGCCTCACCGTCTGGAGCAGCCACCCGGACACGCCGTACAACACCTTCCATACGCACAACATTCGTCGTGGGTACAGAAGGTGTCCGGTGCCTCTCCGGTGTCGCTCATTGAAGCAGACTCTTCACCCATCAGCTCAGTCGTAACCTCCGTAGCTTGTTGAGTGAGGGTACGGGAGCAGTCCGGTTCTTCTTCTCCCTCGTCTGATGTGCTTTATTGTTGTCGTCATTGTGCCGCGCCGTAGATAGAGTCTGTGCCTGGTTGCTGCTGCTGTGCTTTGGGGCTCTCTGCATGCTCGGGCTCTTTCTCCCGTGGCTCTGATTCTGGTTGAGGGGGGAACGGAGGCGAGTCTGGTCGCTGCTCTCTCTCTCTGTCATCTTCGTTCTCCGTGTCATGTTCTTCGTTCTTCGTTCTCCGTGACCCACCATACTGTGGTCACTCTTATTACTGAATTCTCCCTTTTTGCCGTGCTTACTCTTCGGCTGCCTTGTCACGGATTAGCTCGTCATTGTCATTCTCGATGGGCACGGGCTCCCTCTCCTCCAGATGAGCGAAGAATGGAGGCAAGTCTGGCCGCTGCCCCCCTCCCGGGCAGCTCTACTCCTGAGCACACGGGATGGATAGAGTGCTGTCGGTGCCATCCTTAATTACCTCATCCCACACCACGACGTCGTCATCCAGGTCCGCTGTACTCCAACTGTCGCATCCGGACCATTTGAACCCAGCGCTCTGATAGCGAAGCCCAGTCTGTAGAAAAGGTCACATCCCATCCTTGTTGACAAATTTTATGTATGAAATAAGCGAGCCGTGAGCCATCTTACACCAAACAACCAAATGAACTTTATTACAGAAGAGATGAGTAAATATACAGAGACCACAGCCTGCCTGACGTCGCGACGCCTGACACCGGCTACGGCAAGCCCCAGAGCTCAAACCCTCCCAAAGTGACACATCACAGTTGTGATACCGCGTATTATCCAGTGGGCATGGAGTCAATCCGAAACCCCATCCACACCTCCTGAAACCATGGCATGAAGACAGAGCGGTGGATAAACTTTTATTGATGAGAATTACATATTTTGACTGAGTGACTCCATACTCAGGGATGCACACCCTCCTAACCTCAGCAAAGCATGTATAAAATCTTAGGCCAGTCTGACGAACAATTCAAGAGATATGCGTGGAAAAGACACAAAGACACACAGATAGACACACACACACAGATATGCTGCATTTATAGATAGATTTACTGTCATCAGTGTTTCCAAACCTCCTTGTCTATAATGCACTTTTGAGAATGGACCTGCAGTATTTTTCATTTACACACTTATTTCTTTATTTATTCTATATTCCATTGGTCTAATTCTTTTGTATATTTCCCATTTTTGGCTAGTAGAGCATCTTTAACAAACCCAGTTTCCAATTAAGGTCAATATACTGTCATGTGCACAGACATTTTTAGGGGCACGTGGTCAAAAAAAGCACTCCTAAATAAAGAAAAAAGGAATTTTACATACAGTAGTGCAAATTTTACTGTACATGTTTGGTATATCCATTTTATTTTAATGCCTATACACCCATGGACATATTTAATATCCCATAGATTTTTACAAAATTATTAACTAACACAGAGACCATGGTCTTAATCATTACTTATCTAAAAGTTAATGACAAAAAATGGGCATCTTTCGTAGAAAAATAAATATCTCTTCAAAATACCCCAAAATTTGCAAAAATATGAAAAAGCTTGTTTTTCAATAAATAAAATATTAAACCTCCATTCAAATAAATAAATATTTGCAAAAAAAATTAAAAAGTCTATTCCCCTTGTCAAGTAAATGAGCCAGAATCCTCCCCTCTGTTAACCCGTCCCCCTCCATCCTCATAAAGACGAAGGATAGTTTATACAGGGAAACTTAGTTTATCAGTGAGAGGAGAGGAGCACATGGACAGGAAAAATAATGAAAATTCAACAAAAAAAACTTTCAGAATTAAAAAAAAACAAACTTTATAGGAAAGATAACATGTTTATCAGAAAACATGGCTAATTTATAGGAAACATTGTAATAAATTCATGGTAGTGGCTATGGATAAGACGTTGCCCGACACAAAATGTCTATTGCTACAGTTGACAATCCGACAGAGGATTTTCTGATCAACTCCAAACCATCTGTGGCTTAGGTAGATAGTATGGTGGGTCTGTAATCAGAAGGTTGTAGGTTTGTGTCCTGCTATCAGCCCCTTGTTTAAACTGTTTTACTTGAGATGAAATTTGGAATTAAAATTAAAGAGGTTAGCCTTAGGATTTGGGAATGGGTAAGGTTGAAAAGGTAGTAAAAAGATATTAAAATTTTGAAACAAATTAATGCCTCAGATTCCCGTACCTGTAGCCTGCTGCTTTTAAGACACGAGTTAGCCAATCAGATTCAAGCCGTACCTGTAGAAAACATTCTGTGGCTACTGTTATGTCCACAAACCTGGTAATGAAGACGGATGAGTAGGTTGTGCCGGAACTGAACCTTATTACATAAATACCAAATACACAGAGCACATTAATGAGCACTTAGCTCCTGACCATCCCCTTAGTGAGAGTACCGGCAGAAGAGACCATAACATGTTCTCTGTCCCACCTGGAGAAGCCCGGGAATGCGGTGAGGATCATGTTCTTTGACTTCTCCAGTGCTTTCAACACCATCCAACCGATGATCCTGAAGGACAAGCTGCTGTGCGCAGGGGTGGACCAGCACCTGTCATCATGGATCCTGGACTACCTCACTAACCGGCCTCAGTTTGTGAGAACCCGGGACTGTGTGTCCGACACGATCATCAGTAGCACTGGGGCCCCCCAGAGAACGGTTTTGGCTCCCTTCCTGTTTACCCTTTATACTGCGGACTTCTCAAACAACACAACACACTGCCATCTAGAGAAGTTCTCTGACGACTCTGCAATCGTCGGCCTCATCTCTCAGAGGACTTATCCAGGACTTCGTGGACTGGTGCCATAGGAACTGCCTCCAGATCAACGCGAGGAAAACTAAGGAGCTGGTGGTGGACTGCCGCAGGCAAGGACAACCCCTCACAGCACCAGTAAACATACAGGGAACAGACATCGAGATGGTGACATCCTACAAGTACCTGAGTGTTCATCTGAACAATAAACTAGACTGGTCACACAATACCGATGCACTCTACAAGAAGGGACAGCGCAGGCTGTTCCTACTGAGGAGACTCAGGTCTTTTGGTGTACAAGGGGCACTGCTGAAGACATTCTTCGACACGGTGGTGGCATCAGCCATCACTTTTGGAGTGGTCTGCTGGGGCAGTGGCATTACAGCAGCCGATAGGAAGAGACTGAACAAACTGATCAAGAAAGCTAGCTCTGTCCTGGGGCAGCACCCTGACCCAGTGGAGGAGATAGGAGAGAGAAGGATGGTGGCTAAACTGTCATCTCTGCTGGAGTCCGAGTCCCACCCTATGCAGGACATACTGAATGCACTGAGGAGTTCATTTAGCAGCAGACTACATCATCCTAGGTGCGCAACCAAGAGGTTTCGCAGGTCCTTCCTACCTACGGCTGTCAGACTGTATAACCTAAGCAGGGCTCCTTGCAGAGATAGCAAAAAAACGTGACGACCTATTAGTATTGAATGCAAAAGACGCAATAGACTTACACAATGGTCCCCTCCAGTATATACAACTAGGCCAGTATCGGTCGCTACGGAGGGTGACAATATGTATGGGTACATATTCATACTATGTAGGATAACTAAGTAGACGGTTATGCTGTTTATTCCATCTCGCTACAATGCTCCGCACTTTGTATATATATTTATATATTGATGTGTACGTATGTATATCCACTGCTCTTATTTACACTACCGTTCAAAAGTTTGGGGTCACCCAGACAATTATTTCGTGTTTTCCATGAAAAGTCACACTTATTTACCACCATGAATTGTAAAATGAATAGAAAATATAGTCAAGACATTGACAAGGTTAGAAATAATGATTTGTATTTGAAATAATATTTTTTTCCAGATACGCAACCTGCTCAAAGGAAGGTCAGTTTTATAGCTTCTCTAACTAGCTAAACTGTTTTCAGCTGTGCTAACATGATTGCACAAGGGTTTTCTAATCATCAACTAGCCTTCTGACGCAATGAGCAAACACATTGTACCATTAGAACACTGGAGTGATAGTTGCTGGAAATGGGCCTCTATACACCTATGTAGATATTGCACCAAAAACCAGACATTTGCAGCTAGAATAGTCATTTACCACATTAGCAATGTATATTAGATATTAGAGTGTATTTCTGATTAGTTTAAAGTTATCTTCATTGAAAAAAACAGTGCTTTTCTTTCAAAAATAAGGAAATTTCTAAGTGACCCCAAACTTTTGAACGGTAGTGTATATCTTCCGTATCTTCTTAATTATTGCTCTGAGTGTTGCTATCCCTGTGCTGTTGCAATCCTGGAATTTCCCCATTGTGGGACTAATAAAGGCTTATCTTATCTTATCTTATCTTAACATGACCGGCTCCTCCCTTAAGTATGTCGGCATGATGACTGCACCAGCCGGCTATGTCATCATGCCGCTCTCTGTTATAAAATCCTTTTATAAAATTCCCCCCCCACCCCGGAAAAACACAGAACACTTTAATAATTATAACCCTCCCCAATTTGGCATAAACAACAGGAATATTCAACAATCTTAACTAGGTTTAGTGGGTAGACTGCCGCTCAACCCAATGCGACTGAGTGGATTATTTTGCCACTCGTCTCAGCAGCCGCGCCCCTAACTAAACAGTCACTTGTTTTTGTTTGTGACAGTCTTCCATGGGGAAGGTGGTTCTGCTGGAGGGACCTTGTAGAGGGCCCGCGGTGGACGTGTCCCTGGAGATGCTGGGCCCCTGGACTGATCTTCATAATGTTGGGGCCCAGGTCCCACACTGCATCCACTGACTCCCACGAAGACTTGCCATCTGGAACCATCACCTGGACATGCCAGAGATGGTTTGCATGCCGAACCGATCCATCCATCAGGCTGAAGCACGCTGGACCCAGCTGCGTCACGATCCTCAGTGTTCATGGTCTCATCGACTGTACCTTGGCCTGCCGTTGTCCCAGTCTCTCATCGGTGCGGACTCGAACCTAGTCCATGACTTTGAGAGGCACTTTGCTCGGCCTTATATGCCATTGTGATCGCGGTGGCACTGCGTGTCCATCCGTCACTATCGTGTTGGTCACAGATTCTTCCCCCAGTGCCCCAGCAGCAGTCTCTGAGGACCCAAGCTGGTCATGGGTACTCACGACGTCTGGCATCTCTCCTGTATCACTTACCATCAAGGACCCTTCACCCATTGGCTCAGCTGTGGGTCCCGTAGACTGGTGCTGAGTGAGGATACTGAAGCGGTCCGGCTCCTCTTCTCCTTTCGCTAGTATGCCTTGTTGTTGTTGTTGTTCCCTGTCGTGGATAATGTTCGTCCTCAGTTGTTGTGCCCCGAGGTTCTCTGCGTGCATGGGCTCCCTCTCCTGCAACTCCGCAGCGGCCTCCATAGTCTCCGGCTGAGCGATGATATGAGGCGAGTCCAGCTGCTGCCCCCCCTCCAGGCAGTTCTCCTCCTGTGTGCTCGGGATGGCTTGTTTGGTGTCGGTATCACCCTTTGTAAACACGTCCCAATTACCATAGCCTGACAAGTTGAGCCTGTTGCCTTTGCAAATGGTGAAGCCCAGTCAGTAGAAGAGGTCACATCCCATAATGTTTTCACCATATGTAGCCACTTGAAACTCGAAATCCTAAGCAATCTTTGACTTGTAGTAGACCGTTAACTCTGTGAACACCATATCCATACAACGTCACTGGATTTTTTATAATCGGATAGTTGGGGAAAAATTTCTTCACCGTGGTCCAATTCTTCTGTGACTTAACCACCACAGTGTCGAGCAGCAGTGGCGCAGTCATGTCATCCAGTTTACCATGCTGTATGCACATGAATTAATTTCAGGGCTTACTGCATGGATGGTGATCGCTGGTGGGCGTTTTTTTCTTGCTTGGCAGGTCCCACGGCATTGGCGACCGGCACACTTTGGCGAAATGATTGTACCTTCCACACTCATTACATTGTTGTCTTCTTGCCTGGCAAAAACGTGCTCTCTCATGGTGCATCGGGGAACCACAGTTACCGCACGTGGGGCCGCTCAGGGCGGTCCTCCGGTTCACAGCATTCATCTCAAACTCCACTGCCGTATCTTTGTGTTCCTCCATGCCCACCGCGTTGGCTAATATTGTCTGTCCTTGTTGTCTCTGTTGTTGATGCACACTTAGCTCTGATGCTAACTTGTCCGCTGATTCTAATTGAAACGCTAGCTCAATGGCGTTAGCTAGCATTATGTCATTTGGCGCCATTAGCATCTTAGCCCTTAGCCTCGGCTTGTTTGTGTGCTCCGCCAATTGGTCCCGCACCATCTCATCTTCTAACAGTCCAAATCTGTACATGCTAGCCAGTTGTCTCAAATCAGCAACAAATTTTTGGGTGAACTCTCCAATTCCCTTTCACCTCTAGCGGAATCTTATATGGCGCGCTAGCATGTTGTCCGGTGTAGCAAAGTAGCTAGCTAGTAGCTCCACAGCATCTACATACGAGTCCGTCGCACCAGGCGTGTGAAAAATCCTCTGACCTTCTAAGCCCAGGTTGTGGACAAGCAGTGCCCGCTTCCTTCCTTTATCCAACTTTCCTAGGTCCAATTCTGCAACGTAGATCTCAAACGTGTCCAGCCAACGTGGCTGGACGAGTCCCCAGGTCACGGCCGATTCACCTGGGGACTCGAGAAAAGGCCTCAGCGGTCTTAGGCATGCTTCCATGGTTTGCTAATTCTCATCACCAAATATTATGTCCACAAACCTGGTAATGAAGATGGACGAGTAGGCTGTACTGGAACTTAACTTTATTACATAAATACCAAATACACAGAGCATATTAATGAGCATTCAAGTCCTGACTATCCCCTTAGTGAGAGTGCCGGCAGAAGAGACCATAACATGGCCAGCTCCTCCCTTAAGTATGTTGGCGCGATGACGGCACCAGCCGGCTAAGTCATCACACCGCTATCTGTTATAAAATCCTTTTGCAACAGCTATGTCTTACAAATCCACTGCCTAAATTTATCTTATCTTAGCTTAAATTTATCAGGAAAAAGTTGCAAATGGATTTTTATGAAAGTTAACTTTCGAAGAAAAATGTTTAAGAGAGAAAATTGGACATTTGTGAGAGAAAAAAGTATTATCCACCTTATTCCTGAGGACGCTGCTGTAGAAACGATTGTGGGGGCAACTTCCGGTTTTGGGCTGAAGTAGTGTTAAATCACTCAGCAAGAGTGGAGTAGTGGGGCATTTAAAACAGCATTTTTAAAGGTGTTTCACATTTGTTTTAATGTATTTTGTATTTGTATTTATTTTTCTATTTAAAATTTAATCAGTCTGTAATCCATGATAAAAGATAAAAGAAAATATAACAATAAAAAAATGAAAAGGGTGTAGGCTGAAGCCGAGGCTTATGTAACGCCTACCCCTAATATTGTACAACAAAAATTCATTCATTCATTCATTTATCTTCTTAACCACCCAATGCCTTATGGGTCACGGTGGGGCTGGAGCCCATCCCAGCATCCTTGGGCGGAAGGCGGGGCACACCCGGGGCAGATCGCCAATCCATCACAGACAACAAAAATTTAAACTCACAAAATAAATCAAATCCATCTTAAATGAAAACAGAAACAAATTCCAACAAAGAAGTACCAGTCTTACAGAATCAATATAAATGATGTCAAATTAATTAGCCACTTAAGAGCACCATTTCTCTACTCAACATGACAATACTGAGAAATTATATTTTCTTTATGCATTTTTTTAAACATTTCAAATGTACTACACAATTTAATTTTGTCTGAACAATAGTTCCATAAAGTACTGCCAACAACAGAAACACAGAGCTGTTTAATGTTGGTCTTGAACTTGGGTTTAACTAAAAGACAATTTCCGCTCAAATTATATGTACTTTTTCTAATTTTGAACAGCTTTTGAATATTTGATGGTAATTGTTTATTGACTACTTTAAACATAATTTGAATTGTACTATATTCTACTAAATCTTTATATTTTAGTGCATTTAACCAAGTAAATAGTGGATTAGTTGGCTCACAATATGGTTTTATTGCAATTATCCTAATAGCCTTTTTTTATTGTAAAAAAAATTGGGTGTATATTTATCTTGTAAGTATTTCCCCACACCACTGAATAGTAGGATATATAGGGAACAATAAGTGAATTATACAAAATGCATAATGACTTTTGATATAAGAGATCTTTTACTTTATACAATATTGCAATTGATTTGGCCATTTTGGTTCTAACATAGATTATATGGGATTTCCAGTTTTGTTTGTTATTAACAATTACACCTAAGAATTTTGTTTCAACAATTGTATCTATTACATCATTTATTTTAATTTGTCTATGATTATTCATAGTCTGATGTTCAAATATTATACATTTAGTTTGTCCTAGGTGAAGAGATCATTTATTTAGTTCAAAACATTTTTTAATAATTGACAATTCCCTATTCACTGCATTCAGAAGCTGCCCCAAATTATTTCCACTACAAAAAAAAAGTTGTATCTTCAGAAAATAAAATACACTTCAGTTCCTTAGCAACCAAACACAAATCATTAATATACGATAGAAACAACAATGGTTCCAAAGCTGAGCCCTGAGGCACTCCACGTCATTTTTAACAAGACAGAATCAGCATTGTTTATGTGTACTTAATGCATAGTCCACATATGTGTTTTGCAGTCAAGTGGCAACACCAGCAGATGACATGGTTTCTCAAATCATCACTGACTGTGGAAACTTCACACTAAACTTCCGGCAACTTAGATTCTGTGCTTCTCCACTCTTTCTCCAGACTCTGGGACTTTGATTTCCATATGAAATGCAAAATTTACTTTTATCTGAACAGAGATCATCTGCTGGTGTTTGTCTACTGTGTTTTATCAAGACCAGAGTCAGCGCAGTCGTCTACCAGGAAATTTTAGAGCACTTCATGCTTCCCTGTGCTGACAAGCTTTATGGAGAAGCTGATTTAATTTTCCAGCAGGTCTTGGCAACCCCCCACACACTGCCGTAAGTATCAAAACCTGGTTTAATGACCATGGCATCACTGTGTTTGATTGGCCAGCAAACTCCCCTGACCTAAACCCCATAGAGAATCTATGGAGTATTCTCCAGAGGAAGATGAGAGACACAAGACCCAACAATGCAGATGAGCTGAAGGTCACTATCAAAGCAGCCTGGACCTTCATAACACCTCAGCAGTGCCACAGGCTGATCACCTCCATACCACGCCACATTGATACAGTAATTAATCCAATATTTGCCCAGACCAAGTATTGAGTGTGTACATGGACATACTTATCAGTCGGCTAACATTTCTATTAAAAAGCTATTTTTTAAAAATTAATTTTATGTAACATTCTAATTTTTTGAGAAACTGAATTTGGGGTTTTCATGGGCTGTAAGCCATAATCATCAAAATTAAAATAAATAAACACTTGAAATATATCACTCTCTGTGTAATGAATTTATATAATATATGGGTTTCACTTTCTGAAATGAGTGGCCAAAAATATTGAACTTTTTTATGATATTCTAATTTTTTGAGATGTACTTGTAAGCACAGCTAAATCTGTAGCTTCAACAGCAATGAGTACATTATGCACTGAAAACTAAGGAGGACTGTTCATGTGATTGGTGGTACAGACACAGGACCAGGTATGTTTTCACTTGTATGAATGTCACAGATCTGACATTTATACATGTCACTAGATGCAAGGCTGCATGAAGTAAAATAATAAATAAAAAATAGTAATAGTTTGCTTCCTAAGGCTTAATGACTTAAGAAAGATATCAAATGATTTTTCTTTTTTGTTGTCATTCGTTGTACTACATTGGAACGATATGGACTTGAGCATGCATTAATTTTTAAAATATCACAAAATATAAATCAATAAAATTTTGAACAGATGTCAGAAAAGGTCTGTACAAGCAAAGTTAAATTACAAGCATTTACAGCATGACAGCAGCATGGGCATTTTAATTTTGGGGTAAAACGAACAGCTGCAGCTGTCTGTATTTACCCCGACATTAAAACACCTATGCTTGGTGTTCTGGGTCTTTATGGCTCTGACTAGATTCTACGTCTGCTCTGAGGTAAATTTGATTATGTCCATCATATTTTAACAAAATGGAACCAACTTTATTGCGGTAGAGACATTGATATACCTCAGAGCTTTTATTTGTTTACAGCATTAGCATTTTAGCAATGGAGCTAACTAACGGCACTGCTGTTTGCCAGGCCACTTTTTGAGGTCATCTTCTCATCCCTTGATAGTCGTGGGAAGTGGTATGATTATATTACTTTTGTAGATGTGCAAAAGGCCATGTTCTCACATTTCTGATGCCGAAGTTATTGTTTTTTAACAAAGAAAAGTTTTCCGTTTCTGTGACAACCCCCTTCTAAACTAGTACCGGAAGTTGTGCACATAATTCAAGCACGGCATCATGGGGGCTAGGAATAAGGTGGATATATTTTTTAAATGTTTCAGAAAAACTTTTTTGGGTAAATTTGTGACTTTACTGTTGTAAATTTCAGATTTTTTTTTCTTACAAATGTGTGTGTGTGTGTGTGTGTGGGGGGGGGGGGGTCCACCATTTGGAAACTCTGGCTTTTCTCACGAAAATCAAATGTTTTTCCTCATAAATTTGGAAGTTGCTTTTAGTAAATGTGACTTTTTAAGTTGTAAATTACCATATTTTATCATATTTTTGCACCTTTATTCTTGCAAATTTGTACTGAAACTATATTTATGCTTTTGTAGTTCTACCAAATGCTAACTTTATGAATATCACCCACTACCACTAGCGTTGGTCTGGATGAATCTGAAGCTCTGGAGCATGTGTCAAAAAAACAGCACAGTTGTTCAGAAACACTGCTTCTGAGGCTTGATTCGTTTGGCTCGAGTTACATGATCAATGACTCAGTGGTTTTAAGGAAGTGAAGTATTGGCAGGATTTGTGGTGTGTTTTGGTGAAGATTTTGCGTGAGAGACATGGAGCCAGCAAGGAACAGAGGACATTCTGTCATGTGACAATATTTTGAATTGATTTCAGTCAATCCGGTAGGTTTGGTAACTTTCTGTTGTTGTTTTTTGCTTTGTATGTTTTTATGTTATCTGAAAAATATTATCTCTCTCTCCCTCACTCCCGCTCTCTCTCTCCTGCATGGTCTAAGGACTACAATCCATCTGAGATGAGGAAAATGTCTCTGGGACGTACAACGGAACTGGCTGCGGCCGCACAGCGCTATCTCTGCTGCCGGAGGAA
Source organism: Pholidichthys leucotaenia (assembly GCA_020510985.1). Lineage (NCBI taxonomy): Eukaryota > Metazoa > Chordata > Actinopteri > Cichliformes > Pholidichthyidae > Pholidichthys > Pholidichthys leucotaenia. The sequence goes on along the minus strand of CM035847.1, from coordinate 246,723,413 downwards.
GGGGACTTGGCCTTGCTTAAGAACTGGAGGCCTGTGGCTCATCTTTGCACGGACTACAACGACGACTCGGACTACTGCCACTGGCAATGTGGAATAGGTGGACTGCAAGGAATACTTTGTGTTGTGTGGGGGAGGGGGATGACTTATGCTTGCACTTTTCCAATGTGAGACACTTCGTGGAATGATATTGGTGCTCTTACATTTTCTTGAATTGTGCAATAAAGGCATTTTTTAAAACTCAAACTCTCTCTCTCTCTCTCTCTCTCTCTCTCTCTCTCTCTCATATATATATATATATATATATATATATATATATATATATATATAGGTGAGCATATTACAAGGCCCCATTAGTGTGAAAAAAATAATATTTAAATAACTTGATAACAGGGCTGTACAGTTGTGATGTGAAAATTGATCTCTGCCAAGAATGAATGAACTGACGTGGCACCAGATGGAGGATCCACTGCACTTCTGGGCAATGAGGAAGACTGTATAATGCATCTGTATAAACTTGCACTGCAGTTTCTATGCACTCCTGCATCATCAGTTCCATGTGGGAGGATTTTCTTTAAAGCAGGAGAAATCATCACCAAGAACAGAAACAGACTCAGCCCACACACTGTTGAACAAATCCTTTTCTTGAATAAAAACCAAACAGAATAACCATATCTGCATTATGTGTTCATGTTATCAGTTCAAAAGCATTTACACTGTCCAGTTGCTAAATACTTCCCAAGTTCACAAGAACTTCTATACCCAGGTAAAAAAAAAAAATACTGCACCTATAAGTTACTGTATATAAAAATGTACCTGTCCACTGGTTAATTGCAGAAGTATGTGGGAGGCAGGGACCTTACAGCACAAGCATACTCCCAAGCTATTCTAAGATTGTGTTGTACATTAATATATGTTTTTTATTATGTTTACAAACATCAAAAGGCACTCACACCATGGCACATGCTTAACCAAGGACAGGTTATTCATCAAAATTATTTACCATTATTTCTAAACAAACAAAAAAGAAAAACATGTTCAAAGCACCACGACAATAGCCCGATATCAGAGAAAACTGTCACATAATAATAAACAGAAGTTCTCAACTCTCGAGTGGGAAACCATAAAACAGTTCACTTTGGCCATCAGATGGTACCAAAGAGGACTGTGTTGAAAAGCTTCAAGTAATGAACCCTTTTCAGACACAAGCTTCAGTGTTTGAGAAAGTTTAATTTGTCCACGACTACCCACAACTCCATCCATCCATCTTCTTCCGCTTAATCCTTTTCGGGTCGCAGGGGGGCTGGAGCCTATCCCAGCATCATTGGGCGAGAGGCAGGGTACACCCTGGACAGATCGCCAGTCCATCGCAGGGCCAACACAGAGAGACAGATAACCATTCACTCTCACAGTCATACCTAAGGACAATTTAGAATCCCCAGTTTTGATGCCAATTAACCTAACTTGCATGTTTTTAGCATGTGGGAGGAAACCGGAGAAATCCCGGAGTAAACCCACACAGACATGGGGAGAACATGCAAACTCCACACAGATCACTGTTGGTCGGGGGCTGGGCTCGAACCCAGGATCCTCCGGCTAAGGGTGAGTTGCTGTGCTGCCACAGTGCTCACCACTCTGCCAGAGGGCAATTATAAAATATAAAATATAAAAGCAATTATAGATGCTTTTAAAAATTATCTTGCACCTGTGAGATTAGTGTGAGAATGGAATGTCAATTATATATGTTTTTAAAAATTATCTTTGACCTATGAGAATACTGTGGGTATAGAATGTCAATTAAATATGGTTTTAAAATGACCTTTGAGATTAATGGGAGATTGGAATGTCAATTATATATGTTTCTAAAAATGATATTTGACCTGTGAGATTAATGTGGGTATAGAATGTCAATTATATATGCTTTTAAAATTATCTTTCATCTGCGACATTAGTGTAGAGATTAATGTGGGTATAGAATGTCAATTATATAAGCTTTTAAAAATGATCTTTGACCCAATGGGATTAGCGTGAGAATGGAATGTTAATTATGGGGGAAACAGCTTTCAAGGATAATCAATGTCATGTTTTTTGTTTGTTCATTTTACAAAACACACATCAGTCAGAGTCACCAAATAAGCACTAGAATTCACACACACACACACACACACACACACACACACACACACACACACACACACACACACACACACACACACACATTCCAAGCAGTACATTTCCCACCTCCCTACATGCTTTAAAAATACAACCTCTGTGGCAAACATCAAACACCATTGGTAAACCAATGAGCAATCCAAAGAGAAACTACACTGCCAGACATATTGCGCTTACCTTTGTGAAGTCGGGTTGGGATCCTTCAAAGTTTTGGGGTCCTCAGTCCAAAATTAAAACATCGGATGTGGAACCAGCAGAGAAACGGCTCACTCCAGCCCCACAATATCAACAGCCCTTGCAGACCCCGGAGATCTTACAGCCCGAGCAGACCCTAGAGGCTCCAGGACCCGTGCAACGTGCAGAGCCCCCGGAGCCCCCGCTGTCCGTGGAGATCCCGGAGAGCCAATGCCCTCTACAACCTGTAAATCTTCCAAACACACCAGCTCAGGACCTGGTTGGCATGGATATCCCCCTCTCTTAGTCTCCGGAACTGGACACCGATGATATCGACCATCCTAAAACCCTGAGTTCCACAGACTTCAAGTGTGACTGTGGGGAGTATCTGATCCCACACCCTTCACCTACATTATCGAACCCCATTTCACCATCAACACTGGTAACATCTGCAGAAGATCAACCTGATGGGTGAATGAGCGACGTGTTCTTCAGAGTTGTAAAATCAGCAGTGCTCCATCTGCTTAGCAAAACTCTGGAGGAGTACCAGCATGAGAAATGTCTGGGATGTCGTATTAATCACCCCAGTCAGAGGCAGCATCAATGCTTGGATGTGATCACCGAGGGTTTCTACCAGGAAAATTTTTACTGGTTGATGGGAAGACTACACACTGGGGTTTATTCCAGCCATCCGACACCTCTTACAATTCCACAGCATTCAGGCTGACGATCAACATATCAAAACTACAGCCCAGACTCTTCTGTTGGAGCTACAATCAACCAGAATTATCCACGAGCCCATCCACAATATGTACGAGAAACTGGTTGGAAAAAATAAGATTGACCCGGTGCATCTCCAGAAAGCCACGGAGCTGTGGATAAATCCTTTGTTTTGGGACGTCTAAAAGAAAAATGTGGAGAATGGGGAGTTTCATTAAGAAACCATGGAGCAAGTTTGAGAGCCATCTTGACTCTCTTTACTTAGCAAATCTCTTGTATCGTGTTATTGATAGCAGAGTAAATAAAAATGTGGCAGGTGTAAGGAGCGATGTGGAGTTTGAGAGACTGGAGAACCTGCTAGAAAAAGTACGGACTCTATCCATCGATACACCATGGAAAAGACTGGTATGGGTCTGTGTGACTGAGTGCAACTCCAACTTCTCCCACAGTTGTAGAGAGATCGTTAGAGGAATGGGAAGCGACCCTCTTGGGCCTAGTCATCTATTCACATTCTACGCTTTATTTGTTGATGTTACTGCAGAACTTTTGCAAGCCAGACACCTTATCAACGTCTTTGGTGAACTCCTGAAAATACGCGACGTCATTCATAGTACTGTAGATCATTCTGTCCTAGCTCAAACTTCATCTATTATAAAAGGTGAGTGCTAAGTTTCTGATACATTTTGCAGCGTTAGAGTTAGATTTTTTTTTATTTGTTTACTTTTCACACATTTTATGGTGTGTAGATGGTAGTTTTAGGTTATTTTTAAGAAATTGTTTTTCTCTTCCTGGCTATATTTTAAATCTTCAATCAAAAGTGTTTTTCACGCATCCATTGTTATGTTGTAACGCTGGTATAAAGATGTTTAATTAAAAGAAGATGAATAAAGAACCTCTGTCCTGTCTTTTTTTCTCATTCTGGTTTCATCATGTCAGAGACACGCTTCATGAAAATGGTGTATTACAACCCCGCACACCCAGGTAGCTTCGGAGGTGTAGAACGACTCCGCAGGGGTGTGCAAGATGAAACGGGGGAGAAGGTCGTGGTTGAAAGCATCAAGAAGTTTTTATCCAAACAGGATGCTTACACTTTACACAAACCTGCCAGAGTACATTTCCCTAGAAACAAAGTTTTTGTCCCACGACCGTTAAACCAATTTCAAGCCGATCTATGCAATACGCAGGCTTTAGTTGAATATAATGACGGATACAATTATTTATTAACGGTTATAGATGTATTTTCCAAGAAGGCGTATGTACGGGCTCTGAGGAGAAAGACGGCCGCTGAGGTGGTACGGGCCCTTGAATCCATTTTTGAAGAAAGCCAAACACCCGTCAAACTACAAACCAATGTGGGAAAAGAATTTTTCAACAAAAGTTTTGAGGCTTTAATGGAAAAACATGGTATAACACATTTTCCCACGGCCAGCGATCTCAAGGCCTCTGTGATCGAAAGGTTTAATCGTACATTAAAAGGCAGAATGTGGAGGTATTTTACAGCCAACAACACACTGCGGTACCTCAACATCTTACAAGACTTGGTGACAGGCTACAATCGAGGTTATCACAAGAGTATTAAAATGGAACCAACGCAGGTGACTGCGGAGAACATGAGCCAAGTGTTTCAAAACCTGTATGGCACACCCTGAGCTCGACAGAGCGGTGAATTAAAGACGAATTTTAAAATGGGGACTCCGTCAGGATATCAAATTTGAGGGGAGTGTTTGATAAGAAATATGAACAGAGTTTTACGGACGAAGTGTTTATGGTGTCTGAGTGCATCCCCCATGACCCCCCTGTCTACAAACTGAAAGATTATGACGGAGAACCAATTCAAGGTTCATTTTATGAGGCGGAGTTGCAAAAAATAACTCTGGGTAATGACAGAATCTACCGTGTGGAGAAGATTCTAAAACAATGTACCGTCAAAGGTGAAAAGCAGGTACTGGTCTGATGGAAAAATTGGCCTGAGAAATTTAACAGTTGGGTCAAGGCTTCCGATTTAAAAAACATAGACATTCGCACGCACCACCGACCACAGTGCTTACAGTCATTCCATCATGTACGGATCTAAAGATGAGGGTTTTTTCATCACCCTACCTTCCAACTCCAGTTTTGATGTTTTTAAAGACAAGTTCCAGTTTTTGTGTGGATTTAGTGCAACATATCGATTTAGAAGGACCATGGGAGGTTGCTTTGATGGAAATTTCATACCCACACACTTGGTATAACCTAGCTCAAAAAGCTGCCTACTTTTATTGGAGAGCAAAACCACAAGAACCAGAAACAGAGACTAAAATGCATTATCAAAGGATTACAGGCAGTTATTGCAGCAATATAAATCGGTTCAGGGCAGAGCTGGAGGGGTTCTTTAGAAAAATTAATTCTGATATTTTTATGGTCTACGGTAACATTCAGAAAAGAATGGGTTTCCAGAGCGGAGGTCAAACTCATGTACGCTTTGACGCACCAGCGGCTTACATGCTGGGTGTCGAACCGGGATAATGGTTCAAGTTTGATTGGAAGTTGGCGCCCAATCCAGCCGATTTGAAGGCTGGATTTTATCACATGTACTGTTACAGCGACGTGGTACGTCCGCAATTAGTGGGGGACTCTTATGCACCGCTCCTGAGAACAATCAATATTGAAGAAACGTACTGTGACTTTATCACAAAGCATTTCAACTCACCTTGCTGTTTACTTGTAGCAAAACAGTACACTGGAACCATCCACGTGGAGATAAAAACGGATCAAAACATGCCGGTGGAATTTACCTACGGGAAGACTATAGTGATGCTTCACTTTAGACCTAAACCTTGAATAAACAACATACTATATAACCCGTCCATCCACACACACGCGCATCATTTGGTCTACAACTGCCATTGTGCAGCGGGTATCGGAGTGTGATCGGATGCGCTAAGTTACAACAATACAACCTCTCAACAAAAAAAATGAGGTCTGAGGGAGTATCCCCAGTTTTGTACATTATTATGAGAATCAAGTAGGGGGAGCTTTACCAGGGTTTTATGGAGCACCTGTCATGTACGGACGCGGTATCGGCTCGCTGTTTTCAAGACTGTTCCATTTTGTAGCCCCTCTGGTGAAGCACGGTTTCCATCCATCCATCCATCTTCTACCGCTTTTCCGGAGGTCCGGGTCGCGGAGGCAGCAGTTCAAGCAGAGAAGCCCAGACTTCCCTCTCCCCAGCCACCTGCTCCAGCTCTTCAGAGGGGATACCAAGGCGTTCCCAGACTAGCTGGGAGACATAGTCTCTCCACCGAGTCCTGGGTCTGCCCCGGGGTCTCCTCCCAGTGGGACGTGCCTGAAACACCTCAAGTGGGAGGCGTCCAGGAGGCATCCTAATCAGATGCCCATACCACCTCAACTGACTCCTTTCAATGTGGAGGAGCAGCGGTTCTACTCTGAGCCTCTCCCGGATGACTGAGCTCCTCACCCTATCTCTGAGGGTGAGTCCAGCAATCCTACGGAGAAAGCTCATTTCAGCCACTTGTATCCGCGATCTCGTTCTTTCGGTCATTACCCAAAGCTCGTGACCATAGGTGAGAGTAGGAACGTAGATTGACTGGTAAATCGACAGCTTTGCCTTAGAACTAAGCTCCCTCTTCACCACAACAGACCGGTACAACGTCCGCATCACTGCAGATGCTGCTCCAATCCGTCTGTCGATCTCTCGCTCCATTTTCCCCTCACTCGTGAACAAGACCCCAAGATACTTAAACTCCTCCACTTGGGGCAGGAGCCTGTCCCCAACCCGGAGAGGACAATCCACCTTTTTCCGGCTGAGGACCATGGACTCGGACTTGGAGGTGCTGATTCTCATCCCAGCCGCTTCACACTCAGCGGCAAACCGTCCCAGCAAGAGCTGTAGGTCATTGCTGGATGAAGCCAACAGGACAACATCATCTGCAAACAACAGAGATGAGATCCTGTGGTCACCAAGCATGACACCCTCCATTCCCTGGCTGCGCCTAGAAATCCTGTCCATAAAAATTATGAACAGGACCGGTGACAAAGGGCAGCCCTGGCGGAGTCCAACTCTCACTGGGAATGACTCCGACCGAGTGTTGGCAATGCGAACTAAACTCTCACAACGGTCGTACAGAGACCGAATAGCTCGTAACAACAAGCCCGATACCCCATACTCCCGAAGCACCCCCCACAAAAATCCACGAGGGACGCGGTCAAATGCCTTCTCCAAGTCCACAAAACACATGTAAACTGGTTGGGCAAACTCCCACGAACCCTCAAGAATTCTCGAGAGGGTAAAGAGCTGGTCCGATGTGCCACGGCCAGGACGAAAACCACATTGCTCCTCCTGAATCCGAGGTTCGACCAACGGCCGGACTCTCCTCTCCAATACCTTGGCATAGACCTTCCCAGGGAGGCTGAGGAGTGTGATCCCTCTAAAGTTGGAGCACACCCTCCGGTCCCCTTTTTTGAAGAGAGGAACCACCACCCCGGTTTGCCATGCCAAAGGCACTGCCCCCGACCTCCACGCAATGTTGCAGAGGCGTGTCAACCATGACAACCCAACAACATCCAGGGCCTTGAGGTACTCGGGGCGAATCTCGTCCACCCCCGGGGCCCGGCCACCAAGGAGATTTTTAACCACCTTGGCGACCTCAGCCCCTGTGATAGGCGAGTCATCCCCCTCGTCCCCAAACCCTGCTTCCTCTGTGGAAGGCGTATCAGTGGGATTGAGGAGATCCTCGAAGTATTCCTTCCACCGCCCGACGATATCCCCAGTTGAAGTCAACAGTGTCCCATCCGCACCATACACAGTGTGGACGGGGAGCTGCTTTCCCCTCCTGAGCCGCCGAACAGTTTGCCAGAATCTCTTTGAAGCCGACCGAAAGTCTTGTTCCATGGCCTCACCGAACTCCTCCCATACCCGGGTTTTTGCTTCAGCAACCACCCGAGCTGCACTCCGCTTGGCCTGCCGGTACACCTCAGCTGCTTCGGGAGTCCCACAAGCCAACCAAGCTTGATAGGACTCCTTCTTCAGCTTAATGGCCCCCCTCACCACTGGTGTCCACCACTTGGTTCGGGGGTTGCCACCACGAGATGCACCGACCACCTTGCGGCCGCAGCTCTGGGCTGCCGCTTCAACAACAGAGGTGGAGAACATGGCCCATTCAGACTCCATGTCTCCAGACTCCCTCGGAATGTGGTTGAAGTTCTTCCGGAGGTGGGAGTTGAAGACCTCCCGGACAGGGGCCTCAGCCAGACGCTCCCAGCACACCCTCACTATACGTTTGGGTCTACCAGGTCTGAATGGCTTCCTCCCCTGCCATCGGATCCAACTCACCACCAGGTGGTGATCAGTTGACAGCTCTGCACCTCTCTTTACTCGGGTGTCCAAGACATACGGTCGCAGGTCTGATGATACGATAACAAAATCGATCATCGACCTGCGGCCTAGGGTGTCCTGGTGCCAGGTGCACATATGGACACCCTTATGCTTGAACATGGTGTTCGTTATAGACAGACTGTGGTTAGCACAGAAGTCCAATAACTGAACACCACTCGGGTTCAGATCGGGCAGGCCGTTCCTCCCAATCACCCCCCTCCAGGTTTCACTGTCGTTGCCCACGTGCGCATTGAAGTCCCCCAGTAGGACAATGGAGTCTCCAGGAGGAGCACCCTCCAGCACCCCAGTCACAGACTCCAAAAAGGGTGGGTACTCTGAAACATCATTTGGTGCATAGGCACAAATGATGGTCAGGACCCGTTTCCCAACCCGAAGGCGCAGGGAAGCAACCCTTTCGTCCACCGGGGAAAACTCCAATATAGAGGCAGCAAGGTGGGGCGATACAAGAATACCTACCCCTGCTCGTCGCCTCTCGCCCGGGGCAACTCCAGAAAAGGCCAAGCTCCAGCCCCTCTCCAGGAGACTGGTTCCGGAACCGGAGCTGTGTGTTGAGGTGAGGCCAACTATATCTAGCCGGTATCGCTCAATCTCGTACACCAGCTCAGGCTCCTTCCCCACCAGAGAGGTGACATTCCACGTACCAAAAGCCAGTTTAGAAAGCTTGGGATCAGTCCGCCAAGGTCTCCGCCTTTGACTGCCACCTAATCCACATAGCACCGGACTTCCATGATCCCTCCTGCAGGTGGTGAACCTACTGGAGGGCGGACCCATGTAACTCCTTCGGGCTGAGCCCGGCCGGGTCCCATGGGTGGAAACCCGGCCACCAGACGCTAGCCTTCGAGCCCCTCCCCCAGGCCTGGCTCCAGGGTGGGGCCCCGGTAACCCCATACCGGGCGGGGTACACTGAATCCTTGATATACAATTTATCATGAGAGTCTGTTGGATCGAAGCACGGTTTTACCATTGCAAAACCTCATCTTAAAACAGCGGCCAGTGGCATCGCATCAGACATGTTTAACCAAGCAGTGGGAAAAATGATGAACACAGACACGAGACAAGAGGGCTCAGGAGGTATTATTATCTTGTCACGCAGATCGAGGAAGTGACCCCCCGGTGAGCATGTCTCATTACTCTCCCATAAACGCTCCGGTCCTAAAAAGAGAAAATCAGTTGGGAAAAGTAAGCGGGTGACGAGGAAGTCCAGAACTCAGAGCTCGGATATATTTTAAGCAAAGGTTGTTTTTTTTTTTTTTTTAACAAATTAAACTGGAAAAACCATGGTGCTGTTACATCAAAAATCTCCTGAATGCACCCTGGCTGAGTTGGATTTATTTTCAGCACCTATGACTCAGCTCTCTGGGGAGGATAAAATCTACACGTGTGGTGCCTGGGGAGAGCCTAATTGTGTACCATCTCAGACAGGAACAAAAGAGCAGGGGTTCCCTAGTGAGATAACAGGGAGGTGTTAAGGATGAGTGGGTTGAATGCAATGTGACGCAAAGGTCATCTTTTGTGTGTGAGAAGATTCTAGAAGAATGCCAGGATATTTAAGAGAGGAGCTTCTGCTGGAATGTATTCTGTCTATGCTTGAAGATGTGAGAGTGTGTAATAAATCGTCTGAAACAAATCTGCCTCTTCATTTACACGCTCCACATTGGTGACCCAAGACGTATCATGGAACACGAGTCAAGATCCCCGGAGCTGACCTCGACGGGAACCTACAGCCACGCATGTGCGGTCGCAGTCAAGCTACCGGATTTCTGGCAGCACAACCCGCGCTCTTGGTTCCACCTCATCGAGGCGCAGTTCGCCCTCCTGGGGATAACGGCAGATGACACCAAGTTCCACTATGTGGTCGCAGTGCTCGACGCCCGCACAGCTCAGCACGTAGCGAGCCTGCTCGATCAGCCACCAACCGGCAACAAGTACGAGGCGCTAAAGGCTGCGCTCATCCAGTGCTTCACTCTCTCGGATGGTGAGAGAGCAGAGAGGCTCCTGACGAGGACCGAGTTGGGAGATGGGTCGGCAATAGACCTCATGGAGAAGATGCTGACGTTAAGGGGCACGGACGACAACCACTTTCTGTTTACCCACCTCTTTCTCCGGAACCTTCCGACAGCGGCGAGAGCGACCCTGGCCAATTTGCTGTTGCTGACCAAGCAGGACTTTCGTGCGATAGCCCGGGAGGCAGACCAGATCATCATCGCCACCAGGGCGTTCACGACCATCGCGGCAGCGACGGAGCTCAGCGAGGCGACCAGAGGAGGTGAGGAGCCACCGACGGCAGCAGCAGCGGGGGCCAAGGAGCGCGAGGGAGACACGCTTTGTTTCTACCACCGCCGCTTCGGAGAGAAGGCATGCAGATGTACACCACCGTGCCAATTCAAGCGCTCGGGAAACGCCAAGACCGGGGGGTCGGTAGCAGCCGCGACCCTTGGGGAGGAGAACAAGCTGCTCTACCTGACGGACGCACGTTCAGGGAGGCATTTCCTCGTGGACACCGGCGCCCAGAAGAGCTTCATCCGGCCGACCTACGCTGACCGGCTGGAAGGATCTAGCGGCCCCAAGATGGCCACAGCAAACGGCTCGGAGATTAAGACCTTTGGTGAGAAGACTCTACTCTTGTCTCTACACGGCCGTACATATGAGTGGACTTTTGTCATAGCAGCATTGAATTACCATATACTGGGGGCTGATTTTCTGTGTGCACATGGTTTACTGGTTGATGTTGCTAACAGGCGCCTAGTTAATGCACTGTCTTTTGACTATCTCCCCTGTACAGCTCGAGTGACCCGGCCAACAGCACAAGCCAATGTCACAGCAGCAGGCGGTAAGTTCCACACACTGCTCACTCAGTTCCCAGCACTCACAGTCCCGACGTTTTCGGCAGCCATCGCTAAACACGGGGTGGAGCATTTTATCACCACCACCGGGCCGCCCGTTTTTGCACGACCTCGGTGCTTGGACGCAGCTAAACTGGCCATAGCGCGCAAGGAGTTCGCCAATCTGGAAAGGTTGGGCATCATCAGGCACTCAAACAGCCCATGGGCATCCCCGCTACACATGGTCCCTAAAGCTGAGGGTTCGTGGCGACCGTGCGGGGATTTCCGCAGGTTGAACAACGCCACAGCGCATGACCGCTACCCAATTCCCCACATACAGGATTTTTCCGCTCACCTTGCTGGAGCGCGCATTTTTTCCAAAATAGATCTGGTCCGCGGTTACCACCAAGTCCCAGTGTGCGCCGAGGATATATCCAAAACAGCGGTAATAACTCTGTTCGGTTTATTCGAGTTCCTGCGTATGCCATTCGGGTTAAAAGGAGCGGCACGGACGTTCCAGCGCATGATGGATGCAGTGCTGCGCGATCTCTCGTTCGTGTTCGTCTACCTGGACGATATCCTAGTAGCCAGCGCGTCCGAAGACAAACACGAAACCCACCTCACGACGGTTTTTCGGAGGTTGGAGGAGCACGGGTTAATAATCAACCCAGCGAAATGTCAGTTCGGAGTGACGGAGATTGATTTTTTGGGGCACCACGTCTCTCCCGAAGGAGCGATCCCGCTGCCTGACAAGATGCGTGCAGTGGCGGATTTTCCCCGGCTGCAAACGGTCAGGGCGCTACAAGAATTTTTGGGAATGGTGAACTTTTATAACCGTTTCCTTCCCCTTGCAGCGCAGCTCATGCAACCATTGTGCGCCGCGCTCAAAAAACAGAAACCCTCGGATAGGGTCGAATGGACCCCGGAGCGGGAGCGCGCGTTCTCGGAAGTCAAGGCAGCCCTGGCAAGCGCCGCATTGCTGGCACATCCGGACCCAACGGCCCGCATAGCGCTCACCACTGACGCTTCAGATGTGGCCATAGGGGCTGTCGTGGAGCAGCGCATAGCCAGGGCTTGGCAGCCGCTCTCCTTTTTCAGCAGGACTTTGCGTGACAGTGAACGTAAATACAGCGCGTTCGACAGAGAGTTGCTGGCTCTCCACCTGGCCATTCGCCACTTCCAGTTCTGGCTGGAAGGGTGCAATTTCACCGCGTTCATTGACCACAAGCCGCTAACATTCGCGATGGCCAAAGTTTCAGAACCATGGTCGGGCCGGCAGCAGAGACAACTGGCCGCGATCTCAGAGTTTACTACCGATATTCAGCATGTGTCGGGTAAACTGAATGTAGTGGCAGACTGCCTCTCGCGCGCCGTGGTGGCCCCGGTCTGCGTGGGGATAGATTACGCAGCCATGGCCGCGGAGCAGGTTAGTGACGCAGACGTGCGCGCGCTCCAGTCTGGACCAACAGGGTTAAGGCTGGAGAGCAGGGTGCTCCAAGACGGCATGCCCCCTCTAATCTGCGATGTCTCCACAGGTCGCCCACGTCCCGTGGTCCCGGCCGCGTGGCGCCGCCGCGTGTTTGAGTCGGTTCACTCTTTGGTGCACCCAGGAGTGTGCGTGCCGGTCAAAATGGTAGGAGAGAAATTTGTGTGGCCGAGCCTTCGCAAATAAGTGAAAGAGTGGGCGGCAGCCTGCGTGGCATGCCAACGAGCCAAAGTACACAGACACACGAAGGCTCCCTTGGAGCCGTTTCGTATTCCGGCTAAGAGGTTCGACCATGTTCGCGTGGACCTCGTGGGCCCCCTCCCGCCATCACAGGGGTGCACGCACCTCCTGACAATGGTGGACCGCACCACGCGCTGGCCGGAAGCGGTTCCGCTGGCGGCAACCACGTCCGAGGAGGTGGTGCGCGCTTTTTTAACAGCATGGGTGGCGCGTTTTGGAGTCCCGTCGGACATTACGTCCGACAGAGGCCCTCAATTTGTCTCCGAACTCTGGTCAGCGATGGCCTGCAGCCTGGGTATTACAATTCACCGCACAACCGCGTACAACCCACAGGCTAATGGGTTATGTGAACGTTTTCATAGATCATTGAAAGCGGCTCTCAGGGCTTCAATGACGGATGCAAATTGGGTAGACAGGCTACCGTGGGTTTAATTGGGGTTGCGCTCCGCACCTAAAGAGGATCTGGAAGCTTCCCCAGCAGAACTCGTTTTTGCGCAACCACTCTGGCTGCCCGGGGAGTTTCTGCCAGATAATCCCGCGCCGGGCAGCTGCCCGTCTCAGCTTTTGCAGCGTAGCGCAGACACAGGCACGCTGCCGGGCCCTGCTCACCACAGTTTTCTGCGCATTTTTGCGCCTAAAACTTTGAAGAACGCGGAGTTCGTGTTTGTCAGACACGACGCCCACCGCCCTCCACTGCGCCCACCCTGTGATGGACCGTTCAGAGTGCTGGAAACAGGGGATAAGCATTTTTTGCTAGACTTGGGGGGTAGGAGGGAAAAAATTGGCATAGACAGACTCAAACCTGCTTTCGTTGTGGCGGACGAGCAAGTGCTGTTGGCGAGGGCCCCTCGGCGTGGAAGACCCCCATGGGGAGCTCCCCAGAGAAACGATTCCCCAGAGCACCCACACGGACAGACAGAAAGGTTTCCCCCCCAAACAACAGCCCCCCAAAGGCAGGGCAGCGCCGCGGAGGCGGTGACTTCTGGTTACAGCAGATACGGGAGAAGACTGAAGCCCAAGCTGCATGTGGGCTGATGTTTAATGGTTCTATCACAGCATGTGGACTGTTATCCTATTGTCCTATCTAAGATGCTCGGGGGGGGGGGGTGGCGCCTGGGGAGAGCCTAATTGTGTACCATCTCAGACAGGAACAAAAGAGCCGGGGTTCCCTAGTGAGATAACAGGGAGGTGTTAAGGATGAGTGGGTTGAATGCAATGTGACGCGAAGGTCATCTTTTGTGTGTGAGAAGATTCTAGAAGAATGCCAGGATATTTAAGAGAGGAGCTTCTGCTGGAATGTATTCTGTCTATGCTTGAAGATGTGAGAGTGTGTAATAAATCGTCTGAAACAAATCTGCCTCTTCATTTACACACTCCACACACGGAAATTTCCCCTGTTGTGGGCAGCTAGAGCGCGCCCCTCCCTTCTGGTCTCACCTTCACAAACTCATCACGGCACCTGAGGCAGAAGACACACCTGCGCCCGCTCATCAGCCAGCGTACATAAGGAGGCTTCTTCCTCCACGCAGTCAACGCTGGCTGGTCTGGGTATACTGCCCCTTCTCAGGCAAGCAAACAAGCTGTAATACATTAACAATGCATTAATCATTACTCTCTTCTCCTTCTTTTCAGGTTGCTGCCACCGTGTAGGTGTGTCTCCAGGACTGCGCGCGCTCTCCTGCCTCACCACATCGTTCCCTCAGCAATCAACTTCACCCGGTCAGGCACCGTCAGCTCACCTTTCCCCCAGCTCACCTTTCCCCCTTACCCTACTGGCTCGTCTATTCCCCGCTGGGCCCTGCCGGTAGCCTCTCTGGATTTCTCGAGTAAGTGGCAATTTGGCTCGCCCATTTCCCCTTACTCTACTCCTCAGCTCACTGCTCTCGTCTTCTCTTCACAAGTCCTTTCCTCTGGCGAGTGACTGTTTCTGTTGCTATGCGCTTTGGATTTTGATATTAACAAAATTGTCAAACATGCCCCTCTGTGTGGTTCCTTCCTGTGTTTGGCATCATGCACGTGAGCTGTCAAAACTTAATACGTCATGACAGAACGAGCCAGCCAGGACGATAGCTCAGCCGGTGCCTCACTGCAGGAGCTGTCAGCTCTGGAACGCCTAGCGGCGACCAAGCATCAGCTCTCTGCACTGACGCAGCAGGTATTAAACATGATGACGCTGTGGTCTACAGCGCGTCCTGCAGTTGCCTCCCCTCAGCCTGCTCTGCGCACTTCGGTGCGCTGTACAACCTCCGTTCCCATGCCTTCCCCATACACAGGGGAGGTGGGGAAATGTAAGGCTTTTCTTCTTCAAGTTCAGATGTACTTGGAGCAGGTTGGAGGGGAGTATCCGGGGGACGTCGCTTGGATCCAGTTTTTCACTCTGTTGCTCAGCGATCAAGCCCTGGAGTTGGCACAGTCCACTCTAAACAACCCCAAGGGGCATCGTTATACATTTGACCAATTTGTTGGTGCATTCCCTTGCACGTTTGGTCGGACCAAGAGTTAGGGCAATGTGATGAGCCGCCTGATGACGCTCCACCAGGGTACCCGGTCTGCGACCAAGTACTCGGTGGAGTTCCGGGTTGTGGCATCCGATTCAGGGTGGAAGGAGACTGCATTATGCAGCCCGTTCCTCCACGGGTTGAACGACCAACTCCGTGACGATCTGGCGGACCACCCTGTCACGGAGACACTCGACGGCCTCATAGATCAGGCAGTTGGGTTGGATTATCAGTACAGTGAGCGTGCGAGGGAGCACGAGTCCTCCTCTTGCATGCGCGCTAAGCGTGTACCCGCCGTGGTTACTGGCACTGGTGGCACCGGCTCGTCGCCTGAACCAAAGCTCACTCTGCACTTGACCGATGATGAGCGCCGGCAAAGGCGAAGGGTTGGCACATGCATGTACTGTGGTTCACCTAACCACAGTCTGCACGAGTGCCACCAGCGGCCAAAAAGACGTGGACCGTCAGTCGCCAAGGGGGGTCTGGCGGGTGGGACCAAATCCACTTCCCCAATAATTTTTCTATTTCGGCCCTCGTACAGTTGCCGGGGGTTGAGAGGAGGGTTATGGCGCTGATCGATTCGGGGTCGGAGGGTAATTTCGTGTCTGCTGAGTTCGTGAAGCAGGTGGGCATTCACACACATAAATTGCCCTGTGATCAGAGAAGCACCACCATATCTGGCTGTGAGGTCGCAGTGGTCGCTCCTAGCATGGTGCCCATATCCTTCCTCCTTTCCAGAAACCACCGGGAGGAACTGTCATTCCTGGTTTCATCATCCCCGGTGGTTCTCGGCTATTCGTGGCTCCAGAGGCATAACCCAAAGATCAATTGGGCCAAAAATACTATCTCTGCCTGGAGTCTGTTTTGTATGGCCCACTGTATGCTCTTCATTGCTGTCTGTCCCTCCCTCTCGGGCTGAGCTGCCGGACCTCATCCTCATCCCTCGGGCTTATCACGATTTGAAAGAGGTCTTTAGCAAGTCAAGAGTATTGTCGCTGCTGCCTCACTGCTCTTATGACTGTGCTATCGACCTCATCCCGGGGGTGAGGCTGCCGTCCAGCCGGCTGTATAGTATTTCTGGCCCAGAGAGGGAGGCAATGGAGCAGTATCTTAAGGAGTCGCTGAACGCCGGCCTAATTCGGCCATCTTCGGCTCCACTTGGAGCCAGATTCTTCTTCGTCGGAAATAAGGATGGCTCGTTGTGCCCATGCATTGACTACCAAGAGCTTAACGCAATTACCATCAAGGATAAGTACCCTCTGCCTTTGATCAATTCAGCGTTCGAGCTCCTTCAGCGCTCACAGGTGTTTACCAAGTTAGACCTCAGGAACACGTATCATCTGGTCCACATTCGCGAGGGCAATGAATGGAAGACGGCCTTTAAAACACACCAGGGCCAATTCAAATACTCAGTGATGCCATTCGGGCTCACTAACGCCCCCACCGTCTTCCAGCGGTTAATAAATGACGTCCTCTGCGATATGCTATTACAATACGTTTTTGTCTATCTTGATGATATTTTGATTTTCTCCCGCACGCCAGAGGAACATGAGGTCTATGTCAGAGCCGTTTTACAATGGCTGTTGGAGAACCAGCTTTACGTTAAAGCCAAGAAATGAGAACCCACCTTCTTGGGTTTCATCATGGCTGAGGGGGAGCTGATTGCCGACCCGGCCAAGATAAAGGCAGTGTTAGATTGGCCAACTCCCCACTCCAGCAGGGAGCTCCAATGCTTCCTTGGGTTTGTGAACTTCTATCACAGGTTCATCAGGAACTATAGTGGGATCACACTGCCTTTGACGCAGCTGACCTCCGTTAAAGTCCCCTTTTGGTGGACTGAGGCAGCTGAACTGGGTTTAACAAATTAAAGCGCCAGTTCACAGAAACGCCTATCTTGGCTTAGGTCGACACGCAGCTTCCATTTGTCCTCGAGGTGGATGCGTCTGATTCAGGGGTTGGCGCTGTACTGTTGCAGCACACATCCCCCGATCAGAAGCTTCGCCCATGCACATATTTCTCTCGGCGGCTCACGCCGGCTGAGAAGAACTATGACCTAGGGGACAGAGAGCTGCTGGCCATTAAGTTGGCATTAGAGGAGTGGAGACACTGGCTAGAGGGGGCCATTCACCACATCGTCATGTGGACCGACCACAAGAACCTTGAGTACTTGCGGTTAGTCCGCCGACTGAATGCCAGGCAGGCCCGCTGGTCGTTGTTCTTCCAGCAATTTAATTTTACCATCACCTACCAGCCTGGTGCCCAGAATACCAAACCAGACATGTTCTCACACCAGTTTGATTCTGGGGACATAGCCCCCCCTTCCCCCCTCCCCCAAACCATCATACCACCTTCATGCATCCTCGGAGCCCTTACTTGGGATATCAAGCGGAGGGTCCGCCAGGCCCAGTCCCAGGAGCCTGTGCCGGTAGGGTGCCCCCGGAACCGTCTGTACGTCCCAGCCACCCTCTGCAGTGATGTCATCCATTGGGGTCACACCAGTCTCTTCGCATGCCACCCTGGAATCTCACGGACCATTGACTTTGTCCAACGGGTGTTCTGGTGGCCCACGCTGTGGCAGCACATCCAAGAGTGTCAGAGCCTCCCAGACGTGCGTCCGGGGTAAATCTGACTCCTCCCCACCATCGGGACTTCTCCATCCTCTCCCCATCCCTGGTCGGCCGTGGTCCCACATCGCCATGGACTTTGTGACCGGGTTGCCCTCCTCCCACAGCAAGACGGTGATCCTGACCATCGTGGATCACTTCTCCAAGGCAGTCCATCTGGTGGCCCTTCCTAAATTCCCATTGGCCTTGGAGACTGTGGTCCTCCTCACCGATCATGTGATCTGGATTCACGGCATCCCTATTGACATTGTGTCTGACCGGGGTCCACAATTTACGTCCCAGGTCTGGAGGGCCTTTTGCTGGACCCTGGGAACTACTGTGAGTCTCTCCTCAGGAAATCATCCACAGAGCAATGGGCAGGCGGAGTGCACCAATCAGTCCTTGGAGGCTGATTTTGGAGGTGGATTTGAGCTTCGACAGTGGGCCAGCAGCAAGCCTGACCTCCTCAGCCACCTTCCAGCGGAGCTGAGGTCAGAGAGCAGTGAACAATGGCTGAATCACACTGAGATGAACCATCAAGAGCCTGCTTTAGGCTTGCGTTGGTCATGCCATTCTGACACTCTTCACTACAAGTCTAAACAGCTTGAGAGTAGTCCTCTCACAATGAGGAACATTTACAGAGTATTGGCGAGTCAATACGACCCACTAGGGTTCCTCATTCCATTCACCGCAAAGGCTAAAGTACTTGTCCAGCAACTGTGGAGCAAGAAACGTGAGTGGGATGACCCTCTACTCCCTAGTGATCTACTTACATCGTGGAAAGAATGGGAAGCGGAACTGCCACAACTGGACAACATCTGCCTGCCTCGTTGCTACATCAGCCCAGCCCTTGACAGGCCTGAATGCAGCAGAGAGTTACACATCTTCTGCGATGCCTCTCTACATGCATATGGCAGTGTGGCATATCTTCCCACAGAGGACACACATGAGCAGGTGGAAGTTGCATTCCTGACCGCACGATCCAGGGTGGCTCCCAAACGTCAGCTTTCTGTGCCACGCCTTGAGTTATGCACAGCTCTCTCAGGGGCACAGCTTGCCAGCTTACTGACCAGAGAGCTAACCCTACCATTGTCCAAAGTTGTAATGTGGACAGATTCCACGATCGTCCTGACCTGGATCAAGTCTGACTCCTACCTATAAGGGCAGCACGTGACTGCTATTTAATATTGGATTTGACCAACATTATTTTCGTTTATTATAAGCTGTTATATTTTCACCAATGCTTTAGTTATATTTTCCTGGTTATTTATGTTATTGAAGTATTAGGTAGAATTTATATCTGATATGCTCTTCCATTTTATTTGTTACAGAACCACACACACACACACACATGTTGGAACAAGTGTTGAAACAAGTCTGAATAAAAATCATAGAGAATTCATCCAGCCCAGTTCATGGCATTCTAACCGATGCCCACTCCGTGATCACAACTATACAGAACCAGATAGATAATTCTCCACTACAAATTTTTGGAATTTGTAGTGGAGCATGCATCTGACCTGGGTGGAGTACTCCATGAACTCTGCTATATCCTCAGCTACTGGACTCACCTCTTTCACGCCACCTCTACTTCCTATGGCCGAGAGGGAGGTCTCGGTTCCATTTGTAGGGGCTCACGCTTGGTGCTGCCGACACGTCTGGAGGTCAATTCGGGCCACCCTGGCCCACACCACGGAGCGCACCCAGGCCGCTGCTGACAGGAGGTGGGTCCCAGCCCCCAAATACGCAGTGGGACAGCAGGTCTAGCTGGCAGCAAGCCAGATTCCTCTTAAAGAGAAGTCAAGGAAGCTGTCCCCCCGCTTTTTTTTTTGGCCTTATTCCATCTCATGGGTGATTAACGACACGTCAGTTCAGCTGCCCCCGTCCCTATGGGTGAACCCCACCTTTCACGTTAGTCACATCAAGCCCCTCTCAGCCAGTCCCCTCTACACCCTCCCCCCCCTGAAGCCGCCTCCCCCTCTCCGCATCATCGATGGCCACCCTGCCTACATGATGCAGCAGATTCTGGATGTTTGCCGTCGGGGCCGGGGTCTTCAATATCTCGTCGACTGGGAGGGCTACAGCCCGGAGGAACAGTCCTGGACCCCATCATCACAGATACTGGACAAGGGGATGCCCCGGGCTTTCCACTGTGCTCACCCGGACAAGCCCTCCGGACTACCAGGAGGCGTTCCTACAAGGGGCGGCCCTGTCATGGGCAGCAAGAGCACGCCCCTCCCTTCCGGTCTCACCTTCACAAACTCATCACGGTACCTGAGGCAGAAGACACACCTGCGCCCGCTCAGCCAGCGCACATAAGGAGGCTCCCACCATGCAGTCAACGCTGGCTTGTCTGGGTATACTGCCCGTTCTCAGGCAAGAAAACAAGCCGTAATATGTTAACACGTCGTTAACCATTACTCTCTTCTCCTTCTTTTCAGGTTGCTGCCACTGTGTAGGTGTGTCTCCAGGACTGCGCGTGCTCTCCTGCCTCACTACACCGTTCCCTCAACAATCAACTTCACCTGGTCATGCACCGTCAGGTCACCTTTCCCCCTTACCCTACTGGTTTGTCTATTCCCCACTGGGTCCTGCCAGTCCTCTCTGGATTTCTTGAGTAAGTGGCAATTTGGCTCGCCCATTTCCCCTTACTCTACTCCTCAGCTCACTGCTCTCGTCTTCTCTCCACAGGTCCTTTCCTCTGGTGAGTGACTGTTTCTGTAGCTGTGCACTTTGGATTTTAATATTAATAAAATTGTCAAATGTGCCCCTCTGTGTGGTTCCTTCCTGTTTGGCATCGTGCACGTGAGCTGTCAAAACTTAATACGTCATGACATCCCCCATGTTGGCCATCACCGACGGAGGTCCTATAGAGTTTTTCATCCCCGGAGATGGGGAAAAGTACCTCAATATGAACGATACCCTGCTGCACCTCCGTGTGAAAATTACCAATGCGGACAGTATGAACTTGGTGGACCGCGCAGCGGTGGACCTCATCAATTACCCTCTAAACACAATTTTCAGTCAATGCGATGTGATTCTGGGAGATAGATTGATTTCGCAATCCAGTGCTACACACCCCTACCGAGCCTTAATTGAGATGATACTGAACTATTCCGATGACATTCTCAAGAGCCAATTTAGCGCCGGTCTTTTTTTTTTACAAAGATACAGCCGGAGCTGTAAACTCTATCATGACCGTGGATTTCCCTAATGCAGTTTTAAATAAAGGGGCCTGTTTTACTGCCAATTCTCGAGAAGTGCACCTGCTCAGTCCTCTTCACGGGAATATATTTTTTTGCAAGAGGCTCTTGTTGAACTCTATCAATTTGAGAATCAAACTAACCAGGGCCAATGACGCTTTCTGTCTCATGGGAGCCGGCAATTCCACATTTGAAAATATTGGGGGCCTCTCTATTTGTTAAAAAATTGTCCATGTCCCCCGCGGTCAGATTAGGTCGCGCTGCAGCCCTATTGAAAGGCAATGCACTCTACCCCCTCTCACACGTCAATGTAAAAACATACTCCATCCCACAAAATTCTAGGATGTGCAACCAGGAGAATCTAGTTTCTGGGGGCCATTCCCAAATACGTGGTTCTGGGTATGGTGCATCACGAGGCTTTCACGGGGAGAAGAGACCTATCACCTTTCAGTTTTATTCACAGTGATGTGGAATATCTGACTCTCTGTCAGAACGGTCCACAGATCCCCGCCAAGGCTTTCCAACCTCAGTTTAATAACCAACTGTCTGTTAGGGAATTTTACAACATGTTCCTGGCAACGGGGAGACATCTTAAAGATTTACCTCTCAGTATTGACAGAGAGGAATTTAACAACGGGTACACCCTGTTTGTGTTTAATCTCACCCCGGGAGATGACAACGATGCACTATCCACCGTCTGGAACAGTAATTCAAGACTCGAAATGAGATTTAGAACAGCCCTGTCCGACACCACGACGCTGATAGTCTACACCTGTTACGATTCTATTCTGGAAATTAACTCTAAAAGAGAAGTGCTGGTGGACTATTACTAGGAACATGAATAATATTCAGCTGGAGAGTCTTCTACATCATCTGCTGGGAGATGTGTTTTGTGGGGTGTGGCCCTCTGACCAGTTGCCATTGTTGACCCCCGCCTTTAGATCCCCCACCTACTTCGTCATCAACACACATCCCGCACACATGCCTGGAGAGCACTGGTTAGCTATCACCCTGGAAAAGGACGGTGAAGCCACCTTTTTTGATTCTTATGGGCTCCTGCTTAATTTTTTTTTTACTATCCCAACAGTATCTTAAAGTTCTTGGAGAAGCATTCACAAAACATCAGGTGCCATAATGCCCAGCTACAGCATCAACTATCAATGATTTGCGGTCAACACTGCGTCTATTTCCTTGCACATCGGATCTGCGGATTATCTTTTGAACATGTACTGTCATTGTACGATGAAGATGTGAAGAAAAATGTCCTGATGGTGTACAATTTTGTGAGAAAATATCTAAACTGTACCGAAAATAAAATTGGTGCACCCCATTAACAGGGATGTTGTTCTTTACAACTGTTTAAAAACTGTGTTGTGTAGAAACTTAGGATAAAGAGTGTATGATATACACTCTTTGATGATTATACATGTTGATGTTGAGAGTGACTGTCTTAATAAGGCTTTCAATTCAATTTTAGACTCAATGGGGTTTTCCCAAAAAGTAAAAAATTCTACCCATTATTTCCACCATACATTGGACCTTGTTTTGACATATTGTATAGATATCGAAAATCTGGTTGTGTCTCCTCATAATCCTGTACTGTCTGACCATTGTCTGTCAATTTTTGATTTCATTATCTCTGATCACTTATTTCCTAAAGAAAAATACTACTACAGCAGATGTCTTTCTGATGACGTTGTTGCTAAATTTTTGCAGATTGTCTCCTCTATGCCATGGGTCAACACAACAGAAACACCTGAAATAAGTGATGGAGAGTCTGCTCCATTCGTGATTGATAGCATGGTTGATGGTGTTACTGCCTCTCTGCATCGGACTCTAGATTTGGTAGCCCCTTTAAAAAAGAAAAAGTCTAACCAGAGATTTCTTACTCCTTGGTTTAACTCAGAAACTCGTGGCTTGAAACAGAAGGCTCGTCAATTGGAAAGAAAATGGCGTTCAACTAATTCAGATGAATTCTACTTGGCGTGGAGAAATCATCTCTTAATCTATAAAAAAAATCTCTTAGAAAAGCTAGATCAAGCTATTATTCTGCATTAATAGAAGCAAACAAGAATAACCCCAGGTTTCTCTTCAACACTGTAGCCAGGCTTACAAAGAGCCATGACTCGGTCAATCCTTGCATCCCCCTGAGCTTTCTTGTCAGGACTTTCTGAACTATTTCAATTTTAAAATTTTATCTATTAGAGATGAAATTAGTCAGATTCTTCCTACCGTAAACTCTAGTACATTAACTACTGCTGCTCCCTCAATAGATATCTGCTTGGATAGATTTACTCCAATCAACCTCTTGGAGTTGGATAGGGTAGTTTTCTCTTCTAAGCCTTCATCTTGCCTTCTGGACCCTATTCCTTCCAGGTTATTGAAAATTATTTTCCCAATTATTAGTAGCCGTATTCTTCTTATCATTAATTCTTCTTTATCTCTGGGTTATGTTCCACTGGCTTTTAAAACTGCTGTAATTAAACCTTTACTTAAAAAACCAACGCTCGATCCTGGAGTTTTGGCCAATTATCGACCAATCTCCAATTTGCCTTTCATTTCAAAAATCCTGGAAAGAGTTGTTGCTGTGCAATTATCTGACCATTTGCAGGGAGTTGGTTTGTTTGAGGTGTTTCAATCTGGGTTCAGAGCTCATCACAGCACTGAAACTGCCTTAGTGAAGGTCTCTAATGACTTCCTGACTGCATCTGATTATGGGCTTGTCTCTGTTCTTGTTCTTTTAGATCTCAGTGCAGCCTTTGACACTATCGATCATGCCATTCTACTTGATAGATTGGAACACTTTGTTGGACTCAGTGGAACTCCGTTGCAGTGGCTTAGATCTTATTTGTCTGATAGATTTCAGTTTGTCCATGTCAATGATGGATTTTCTTCCAGCTCTAAGCTCACTCACGGAGTTCCACAGGGATCTGTGTTGGGCCCTACTCTTTTTAGTCTATATATGCTCCCGCTGGGCAATATCATCAGAAAGCACTGTATACATTTTCATTGTTACGCTGATGACACACAACTATACCTGTCAATGAAACCTGACGATTGTGATCAGTTGGCCAAGCTAGATGCCTGTCTTAAGGACATCAAAGCTTGGATGACTTGTAATTTTTTACTATTGAACTCTGATAAGACTGAAGTCATTGTTGTTGGCCCAAAACATCTTAGAAATTCCTTTTCAGATTATGCCCTTAATTTAGATGCTGCCACTCTCACTCTCAACAGTTGTGTGAGGAACCTTGGAGTGATTTTTGACCAGAATTTGACCTTTAATTCACATATTAAAACTGTTTCTAGGACCGCCTTATATCATCTAAAATCAGGAGCATCTTGTCTCTGGGTGATGCTGAGAAACTGATTCACGCCTTTGTCAGTTCGCGATTAGATTATTGTAATTCGCTATTATCTGGTTGTCCTAGAGTATCTTTAAAAAGTCTTCAGTTGATTCAAAATGCTGCTGCTAGAGTTTTAACTGGTTCTAGAAAAAGAGATCATATTTCCCCGGTTCTGTCCTCCCTCCATTGGCTTCCCATTGAATTCAGAATCAAGTTTAAAATCCTTCTTCTTACTTTCAAAGCTCTTAACAATCTGGCCCCCCAATATATAAAAGATCTGATATTACCTTACCATCCTAACAGAGCATTACGCTCCCAAAATGCTGGCTTACTTGTGGTTCCCAGAATCTCCAAAAGTATGGTGGGAGGCAGAGCCTTCTGCTATCAAGCCCCTTCTCTCTGGAACCAGTTATCACTCTGGGTCCGGGAGTCAGACTTGGTCTCTGTCTTTAAGAACAGGGTAAAATCCTTCCTTTTTAATCTAGCTTTCGTTTAAGGAGGGTATTTGTGTCTTTTAACCCCACTCTTATTCTATTGTTATCTGATCCATACTGCTGGTTGATCTCCAATATTGTACTTGGCATCTTACTGCTATGTTCTTTATGTCTGTCCTTTCCATCCTCCCTATCCCCTCATCCCCAGCCAGTCGCAGCAGACGACTGCCCCTCCCTGAGCCTGGTTCTGCTAGAGGTTTCTTCCTTCCAAATGGGAGTTTTTCCCTCTCCACTGTCGCCTAGTGCTTGCTCATAGGGGATCGTCTGATTGCTGGGTCTTTCTGTGATTGTGTGATTTTTTTTATCTGCACTGTGGCGCCACGAGACGGCTTTTGTTGTGATGTGGCGCATTATAAATAAAGCTGAATTGAATTGAATGGAATTGAATTGAATTGATATAGAGTATACGTTTGACAACTATGTTACTAATACCATGAATAATTACCCTTTTTGTGATTTTATTTGAAAGAAAAAAGACTATGTTTGAAAAGTATGATGAATAAATGGTTTATAGTTAAAAGACAGAAAACGTGTGGTTTACAATTATATCTAATCTCAAATTTCTCTTCTTAAGGTGTGGTCCATGGAGGGGAGAGTTTCTTTTGTCTCCTATTCCTCTGCGTTCTAGTCTCAAGTTTTCTTTTTCTTTCTTTCTTTCTTTTATTTTATTTAATATGGACATAACAAATTACATTAGTACAATCACAAGGAGAGACCAGATGTTTTGCATAGGTGTATATAGCACAAGTGCTAATTCTCAACACCAGTCCATAGGTGGCTTATATAGGTCATAAATTAGGCTGTATAAACAAAATTTACAAGTTAATTAAAATTACAAATTCATTACAAATTATAAATAGAGCAAGAGATCCATGATCCCAACAAACACAATTCAGACTAGACATGCACACATTGCTGGTGGGATTTTAGCCAATCTTTAGCACCTCTGTTGAAGAGGTTGGCATTTGTCTCCAATTTTAAGTGAGTTGGCAGAGAGTTCCATAAGTTTGCCCCTTTCATGGAGAAAGCAGACTGACCAAATGAAGTTCTAGACATGGTGACAATGCAGTCACCGTTGATGGAAGCTCGTGTGCAGGCTCTGCTAGAGCTCAAGCGTCTAGCCACCAAACCAGAGAAAGGAGGTGAAACAAGATTGTACAGACATTTAAAAACCAGTCTGATATTACAGAAGATAATAAAATTTTCAAAGGTAAGAAGATTGTGCTTGGCTAAAATACCACAGTGATGCCACAGCATTGGTTTGTGGTCCAAGATTTTTATAGCCTGTTTATACTGTATATTGCAGTTATGGGTTTTAGTGTAATTTGAGATGTTTGTGACCAAGATGTGATACAGTATGACAGATGTGAAAGAATCATCGCGTTGTGGAGTGTGTCAAATAAGAGGCTGACTCATGGCAGACGGTTTATTGCACACTTCACATCTCTCAAGCACAGAACAGACTGACTCATTTCAGCAGGCACTCTCTTTTCACCCAAATCTCTCCTCACAAGTTTCATGGCATTTCTCCACACACAACATGACATTTGCATTACACTGCATTCAAACCCCTACGTCCTTGACTCCTTCCTGCTATCTCGCCAGGAACCTCCTGAGCATTGTTCTCCCATGCTTATCCACTGTCTCTTGTCTGAGATGCTAAATAATCTGACTCCCCCAAGGTGCTACACTTCCCCCCCAGCATCTTAGATAGAACAATAGAACATCAGTCCACATGCCGTTTGGGCTTCCGTCTCCTCCCGTATCAGCTGTAACTGGGGTTTACTGCCTCCGTGGCACTGCTGTGCCGGTGGGGGGCTGCTGGGAGTGTGTCTGACTGCGGGTGGGCCGTGACGAGGTGGGGGGGGCACTTCGGTCTGTCCGTGTGGCTGCTCTGGTGAATCGTTTCCCTGGGGAGCTCTCCGTGGGGGTCTTCCACGCCGAGGGGCCCTAGCCAACAGCACTTGCTCGTCTGCCACAACGAAAGCGGGTTTGAGTCTGTCTATGACAATTTTTTCCCGCCTACCCCCCAAGTCTAGCAAAAAATGCTTATCCCATGTTTCCAACACTCTGAACGGTCCATCATAGGGTGGGCGCAATGGAGGGCGGTGGGCGTCGTGTCTGACGAACACGAACTCCGCGCTCTTCAAAGTTTAAGGCACGAAAACACGCGGAAAACTGTGGTGGGCAGGGCCCGGCAGCGTGCCTGTGTTTGCGCTACGCTGCAAAAGCTGAGATGGGGAGCTGCCTGGCATGGGATTATCTGGTAGAAATTCCCCGGGCAGCTGTAGGGGCTGCGCAAAAACCAGCTCTGCCGGGGAAGCTTCCAAATCCTCTTTCGGCGCGGAGCGCAACCCCAATAAAACCCAGGGCAGCCTGTCTACCCAATTTGCATCCGTCAGTGAAGCCCTGAGCGCTGCTTTCAGTGATCTATGAAAACACTCGCATAACCCATTGGCCTGTGGGTTGTATGCGGTTGTGCAGTGAATTGTAACACTCAGGCTGTGGGCCATCACGGACCAGAGTTCGGAAACAAATTGAGGGCCCCTGTCGGACGTAATGTCCGACGGGACTCCAAAATGCGCCACCCATGCTGTTAAAAAAGCGCGTGCTACGTCCGTGGACGTGGTTGCCGCCAGCGGGACTGCTTCTGGCCAGTGCGTGGTGAGGTCCACCACTGTCAGGAGGTGCGTGCACCCCTGTGATGGCGGGAGGGGGCCCACGAGGTCCACATGAACATGGTCGAACCTCTTAGCCGGGATACGAAACGGCTCCAAGGGAGCCTTCGTGTGTCTGTGTACCTTGGCTCATTGGCACGCCACGCAGGCTGCAGCCCACTCTTTTACTTGTTTGCGTAGGCTCGGCCACACAAACTTCTCTCCCACCATTTTGACCGATGCGCGCACTCCTGGGTGCGCCAGAGTGTGAACCGACTCAAACACGCGGCGGCGCCACACGACCGGGACCACCGGACGTGGGCATCCCGTGGAGACATCGCAGATTAGGTATGGGGGCGCCATCTTGCAGCACCCTACTCTCCAGCCTTAACCCTGTTGGTCCAGACTGGAGCGCGCGCACGTCTGCATCGCTAATCTGCTCCGCGGCCATGGTTGCGTAATCTATCCCCACGCAGACCGGGGCCACCATGGTGCACGAGAGGCAGTCCGCCACCACATTCAGTTTATCCGACACATGCTGAATATCGGTAGTAAACTGTGAGATCACGGCCAGCTGTCTCTGCTGCTGGCCCGAGCACGGTTCTGAAACCTTGGCCATCGTGAATGTTAGCGGCTTGTGGTCCACGAACGCGGTGAAGCTGCGCCCTTCCAGCCAGAACTGGAAGTGGCGTATGGCCAGGTGGAGAGCCAGCAACTCCCTGTCAAACGCGCTGTATTTACGTTCGCTGTCGCGCAAAGTTCTGCTGAAAAAGGCGAGCGGCTGCCAAGCCCCGGCGATGCGCTATTCCACGACAGCCACTATGGCCACGTCTGAAGCGTCGGTGGTGAGCGCTATCCGGGCAGCCGGGTCCCGATGTGCCAGCAGTGCGGCGTTTGCCAGGGCTGCTTTAACTTCCGACAACGCCCGCTCTCGCTCCAGGGTCCATTCAACCCTATCCGCGGGTTTCTGTTTCTTGAGCGCGGCGTACAATGGTTGCATGAGCTGTGCCGCGCGGAGAAGGAAACGGTTATAAAAGTTCACCATCCCCAAAAATTCCTGCAGCGCCCTGACTGTCTGAGGCCGGGGAAAATCCGCCACGGCGCGCACTTTGTCGGGCAGCGGGATCGCTCCTTCCGGAGAGATGCAGTGCCCCAAAAAATCAATCTCCGTCACGCCGAACTGGCATTTCGCCGCTTTGATTATTAACCCGTGCTCCTCCAACCTCCGGAAAACCGTCGTGAGGTGGGTTTCATGTTCGTCTTCGGACACACTGGCTACCAGGATATCATATCGTCCAGGTAGACGAACACAAACGGGAGATCGCACAGCACTGCATCCATCATGCGCTGGAATGTCTGTGCCGCTCCTTTTAACCCGAATGGCATGCGCAGGAACTCGAATAGACCGAACGGAGTTATTACCGCTGTTTTGGGTATGTCCTCCGCGCGCACTGGGACTTGGTGGTAACCACGGACCAGGTCTATTTTAGAAAAAATGCGCGCTCTGGCGAGGTGAACGGAAAAATCCTGTATGTGGGGAATTGGGTAGCGGTCGTGCGCTGTGGTGTTGTTCAACCTGCTGAAATCACGGTCGCCACGATCCCTCAGCCTTAGGGACCATGTGTAGCGGGGATGCCCATGGGCTGTTTGATCGCCTGATGATGCCCAACCTTTCCAGGTTGGCGAACTCCTCGCGCACTATGGCCAGTTTAGCTGCGTCCAAGCGCCGAGGTCTTGCAAAAACGGGCGGCCCGGTGGTGGTTATAAAGTGCTCCACCCCGTGTTTAGCGATGGCCGCCGAAAACGTCGGGACCGTGAGTGCTGGGAACTGTGTGAGCAGTGTGTGGAACTTACCGCCTGGAGCTGTGACGTTGGCTTGTGTTATTGGCCCGGCCCCTCGAGCTGTACAGGGGAGAGAATCAAAAGACAGTGCATTAACCAGGCTCCTGTTAGCCACATCAACTAGTAACCCATGTGCACACAGAAAATCAGCTCCCAGGATTGGGATACTCAGTGCCGCTATGACAAAAGTCCACTCGTACATACGGCCGTATGCCCGAGCCGTTTACTGATACCAGCCCGGGGCCGCTAAGTCCTGCCAGCCGGTCGGCGTAGGATGGCAGGATGATGCTCTTCTGGGCTCCGGTGTCTACGAGGAAGCGCATCCCCGAGCGCGAGTCCGTCACGTAGAGCAGCTTTTTCTCTTCACTGGCAGTCGCAGCTGCTACCGACTGCCGGCCTTGGTGTTTCCCGAGCACTTGAATTGGCACGGTGGCGCACATCTGCATGAATCCTCTCCGAAGCAGCGGTGGTAGAAGCAGAGCGTGTCTCTCTGGCGCTCCCTGGCCCCCGCTGCTGCTACCGTCGGTGGCTCCTTGCCTCCGCTGGTCGTCTCGCTGGGTTCCGACGCCGCCGCGTTCACTGTGAGGGCTCTGGTGGTGAGGATGATCCAATCTGCCTCCTGGGCTAGCGCATGGTAGTCATGTGCGGCCAGTGACGGCGAATTGGCAAGAACCGCTCTGGCCACTGTTGGGAGGTTCCGGAGGAAAAGGTGGGAAAACAGAAAAAGCCCGTCGTCTGTGCCCTTTAACGCCAACATCTTCTCTATCAGTTCGACCACCGAACCATCTCCTAACTTGGAGTGCCTCAGGAGCCTCTCTGCACTCTCACAGTCCGAGAGCGTGTAGCGTCGGGTCAGCGCAGCCTTGAGAGCCTCGTATTTGTCGTGGGCTGGAGGCTGTTCGAGCAGGCTCGCTACTTGCTGAGACATGCGAGCTTCCAGCGCTGCAACCACATAGTAATACTTGGTGTCGTCTGCCGTTATTCCCCGGAGGGCGAACTGAGACTCGATGTGGCAGAACCAAGAGCGTGGGTTGTGCAGCCAAAAGTCCGGTAGTTTGACCGAAGCAGCTCACGCGTTGCTGGGAGTTCCTGTCCGGGCCATCTCTGGGATGCTTGCCGCGTCGCTGGGGCTTCCCGTCCGGGCCGACTCTGGGGTTCTTGCCTCGTGTTCCATAATTCGTCAAAGGGTCACCAGTGTGGAGAGTGTAAATAACGAGATTGATTCATGAAGCAGACGACTTTATTCACTCTCTCATCAGTCATACACAGGAAAAGCATGTCTCAATACACCATGGGTTCTCCTTTTATACCAACCGCTCATCTCACATTTGCATGACATTTAACATCACAATACATTCATCCTTTCTCACCCCAACTCCTTCTTCCTGCTATCTCACCATGATCTCCCTAGCCATTGTTCTCCTCTGTTTACCCTCTGCATCCAGTCTGAGATGATTAACCCAGTCTCTACACGACTGTATTTACCCTGGTGGAACACATTTTGAGTCAACATCATGATGCTCATGTTTCTATGATGCCGGTACTGAGTAAAAATTCTTACTACTTCAGGATGGTCGGACGCTTGAAAAATAACATCATCCAGAATGATCAAGTGTTTCTGATCAGGAGGGAACAGGTTTTCATCTTTAAAAGAATCAGGGAGTCCTTCAACAAATTTTATTCTTTTATTCATCTTCTGCAGTTTGCTGTACATAGGTTGATGACATGTATAAATCCATACAATGTTTTCAGGTAGAATGTTTACAATATGTTCACATTCTTCCAGTACCTTTGAAACTAAATAAGTCTTGCCACAACCGCTCTGTCCCACCACCAAACATGAAAATGGGAAGGTGAACCTAGGGTCAAAATCACTCTCCTCCACCTGGGTAAGATGTGACATTTTATACAATAACCAAAAGGCAGAGTGGTCCCCTCCCTAAAGAGACCTCTTTTATCATATACAACTCTGAACTGTTTCTGAAAGGACAAGTTTCTCAATACAAACCCCCTTTAATAGTTTTCTATGCTGTATCAGTCTCAATCACTCTCTCTCCTGAATTTGTCATGTAATCCTCTACCAAATCTTTGACACTGTCAAAATTGACACGCTCGTAACATGATCGGGTTTGTGTGATACCTTTGACCTTCATGACAACCTTCTTTTTGTTCCTTGTTTGATAGACGTAACTCTTGGGACCTGCAGATACAAATTCCTGAATGGTATCACCATCCAACTCATCTGTTAAATCCCCCAGATAATTACCCAACTCCAGGGGCGTCTCACCGTTCTTTACCACATAAATTAAACTATCTGTATCGATGTAAAGAACTCTCTCTCACAGTTTCTACAGGTAACTGTACAGCTTCAGACGCTCGTGGGCTGTGGTAAAGGTGGCTATAAAGATGTTATTAATTTTACCAGGGGGTTGAATGCAATGATCTTTATATTTCCACCTAAGCAGAGCTTTGTCATCATCAAGAACATTAAAGTATTTCACCTTGTATTTACATGAAAACAAGTAGTTGAAAAACTCTTCAGGTTCTGACATCACAACGGTCTGAACCTGATTATCTCTCTGCACAAATTTTCCCCAAAGTGAGTTCAAAATCAGTTTTGAGACACGGCAACAGAGTGGATTCTCTTGTAGTTTATTGCCGTCTAACAGAATACCCTGTTGACAGTGATAGTCCCTGATGTATTTGTCCTTGCTCTCCTGATCGGTGACTTCTGCGGGGTAACCCGATGCTTCCTGTTTTTCTTTTAGAAATTTGTGTATGTAATCTACAAACACCGTGTTGCTACTTTGATCAAAATACCACACTTATGTGATTTCACCCACCCTGTACCCCAGCTCCAGGGCTATGGTAAACTGCACAGTGACCCAGACCCCTGTCAATGTCTTGCCTCGTCAACGTGCAGGCAAACACTGTCTTGATGGTTGGTTTCCATGCACGTTCGACACAGTGGAAAGGTTAATTTACCTTCTAAACTTTTGCAGGATAGAACGGGAAAAAAGAGGCAGCGGGATGGGTAGACGGTAGCTCTGATTAACCCAAAATAGCTTTAAGGATCCCCAAAATCTTTGTAAATGATGGTGGGATCGCCTAGAGGGTAAAAGTGCACGCTGTTAACATAGGGGTACAGAGAAGTGACATTTATATAGTGCATTGTTTCATCAGTCCCTGTGGTGTGTCTCAGTTTTATAGTGCTCATACTGCCCTCATAAAGGGCTTGGTGCGGTAAGAGAGGCTCGGGTGGGTTAAAAATTTTCAGAAACTGTTTCACCTCCTTGCATGGTTTTTTCATCTCATTCCACTCGTTCGCTCTCATCACCGTAACGCGGACACCATGCATAGAGAGTAATGCCTGCAACCTCTCCTCACTTTTCAAATGCAGCTCTCCAGATGTAACACCCCTCAAAGGGCACATGTCCGTGCTTTTAAAACTGCAAACACAACCGTGGAAATAGCATCCGTTGAATTCATAGACGTGCTTCAAGCCATCGATTTCCGTATAACCCTCTACAAAAAAGGGCTGTTTTTCTCCCCTGTTTAAAGTGTACTGGATGAATATTTTCTGACTGTGCATAATCCATTCTAACCACTGGATTGAAGCATTGGAAAATCTTTTACACTGACATCTGTAGTTGTTGGGGCACGGGATGGTGAGGGTTTTAGGGGTCAGATAATTGGTTAGAAACACTTTCATGCAGGCCGAGGCTATTGTGACACTGGAGAAAGGGTCCACACCCGTGTCGGTGAGGAACCGCTCTCTAAATTTAACTTACCCCATGGCTAGAATGTCCAAATTGTTTTTACAATAATGCAGAGCCTCCTGTTTAAAGTCAAACGAGCCATCTTTGACCCTGTTGTACCACTCGTCAAACTCCCCCCGCTCGGCGACTGTCATATGTTCTATGCCATTGTCGGACGGTGGTGAGTAAGGACCTACATAATTTAGATGCTCCACCGCAGAATATCAGTGGGGGAACAGTCCCTTTCTCGCCTTGCTAAAACCTAAAGCTTTAGGCATCGCACTAAAATGCATAGGTAGGAAGGATAGTGAGTCGATGAATTTAAGGTTATAATGGGGCTAATCAAAACTTAGAATCTTACTCCCCGTCATGAGAATTTGTTGCGGCATTATATTCTCTTTCATCATACTGTTCAAAATCAGGTAACTGTCAAATCCTCTGGCATTATACACTATGAATACATTAGGACTGTACTTTTCATGCCTGAAATGCAGAAGAAACTGTTTTACGCAGTCTGCACTGTAAAACCACTTTTCTTCACCTTTCGATGTTTTAGTGTTCACAAGAAACGGTGCATGCTCACTTTTGTTGTTGATGAATGTTTTGGTATCATAAAAAAAAAAAAAACAACTCGGGGTGTTCCACCTGCGGGGGAAGTGGCTGAATATAGCATCGATGGTCATCAGCTTCAGACCCCAGTTGTAATTGCACCCCACAAATTTTACATTTTACAATGATGTGTGGATGTACTTGTGGTTTTACTAACATAATAGCAAAAGTTGCAGCAAGAACATTTTTTTATCACATCACAGATATTCTTTTAGGGTGTGGTTACACCACCTTGTTTGACCTTTTTGTGACTAGCGTAACAGCCCGGCGAACAACACTTTCTATGACAGTCTAAACATTCTATGGGTCTGAGCTCTTCCGTAGGGCAGAGGGGATTGTTGCAAACCTGACAGTATCCTTTACAATAGTGCATATGCGAGTTCTTAAAACCCTTATAACAGTAGTTACAAACAAATGTTGTACGTATGAAAGTGTTGAGATTTTTTATACCGTAGCAATGGTTTCACAGTAAGAACAGAAACAACGGTCTGGAACGATCGCTTTAGTCGATCTCAAAATGCAAGAGGGGTTGATTGTGAGATCTTCTGTAAAACACCACGATTTTATGTTCTATAATCCTTTCAAATTTAGCTATATCGCTAAAAGTGATGGGCATCTGGTCACCCAGATCCGCCTGATTTTGCAATGTCCTACCCAAAGCCTTACAACCGCCGTCGTCCAAATGGGGATTTATCAGGTGTGCTAAGCTAGTGGCAAAAAAGAGTTGATCCTTCTCGCTATGGGTAACGTACAAGTGATGCCTTTTTTGATCAACAATTTCACAGTTTAACGTTTTCTCCAGCCTGCATTTACCACCGCCTCTGGGGTCATGCACCACCTGTAGGATTAAGGCTTTGAGTGTGACTGTCGCCAAATTGCGACATAACGCCTAGTGGTCAAGAGTGGTACATATTTTTTGGCAATAAAATAGTTCAGATTTTCAAGGCTATAACTTTAAAGTGGTAAGAGATATTGACTTACTGTCAATTAGAAAGATGTAAAATATGATCCAAAGTTTCAGATAGGAGTGATTTTATGCATCTAATTTGCACAATGCCATGACAGCTATATTGAATTACATAACTCAGTCAAAAGCGGACTTTGGACATATTTACACAAAGAATGGTTCAGTCTTTTGACACCATGTTTTGTACAGGGGTATGTTATCATCTTCTCTTCAAAGTATATGAACAAGAAATCAGTACAGTGTAAAAAAACCAACTTCGTCACTTACCAGAGGCTAAGGGGACTCACTCGCTGCCGTGGTCAGTGCATTTTCATCCATCGTAGTTGTTATTTTGCATTCTGTCGATCATTTACACTCCCTACCACAGCTATAAAGTCTTATGATTATCCCACATAAATTTCACTTGTATCCCACAGCTATTTTCCGTGTACGAAGCTGTCTAAGTGATGGTGCACGATGATGGACGGTGGCCATATTAACTTTCTGAGCTAAAAGAAGGGAATACAGGAAAAGGAAATAAGGAGTTCTTTTTCTTCTTTCTTCTTTCTTCACTCATACTTATACACGGGGGAGACCCCAATAGGGGAATTGGGAAAAGGCTTTGGAATGTGAATGAACCACGGTGTAAAAACAATAGTGTGTGAGGGGGTGAAGAAGGTAGGGGGTTGCTGATCCCCTTCATCCAAGCGATAGCTTGTGTTACATGGGGGGCAGACAGATCTCAGAGTAACACAATAGTTTTGGTCTGGCCCTTACAGTCACCTTCAACATCTGTGGAGCTCATCTGTTTAGCTAAGAGAATGGTATATAAGTATTTAGTTGTTTCAAAATTTAAACACATCAGCTGTTTATGCAATATTTTTTCTGTAGGAACCCTTATCTGAATGTGCTCAGGAAAAAAACAAAAAAAACAAAAAGTTGATGCTACACTTTTGTGAAAATCTAATTTCAAGAAACAGTCTTTGCTCCCTGCGGGTCAGACCAGCACCTGTGTATCAATATGTGTGTGTGTGTGTGTGTGTGTGTGTGTGTGTGTGTGTGTGTGTGTGTGTATGTGTGTGTGTGTGTGTGTGTGTGTGTGTGTGTGTGTGCGTGTGAGTGACAGAATTCTGATGGTTATTTGGTCACTCTGACTGATGTGTGTTTTATAAAATGAACAAACTAAAAACATGTCATTGATTATTCTTGAAAGCTTTTCCCCCATAATTAAAATTCCATTCTCACATTAATCCCATGTGGTCAAAGATAATTTTTAAAAGCATATATAATTGACATTCTATACCCACATTAATCCCCACGCTAATCTCACAGGTCAAAGATCATTTTTAAAAGCATATATAATTGACATGCTATACCCACATTAATCCCACAGGTCAAAGATAATTTTAAAGGTATATAAAATTGACATTCCATTCTCACGCTAATCTCAAAGGTCAGAGATCATTTTAAAAGCATATATAATTGACATTCTATACCCACATTAATCCCCACACTAATGTCACAGGTCAAAGATCAATCTTTAAAGCAAATATAATTGACACTCCATTCTCACACTAATCTCAAAGATCAAAGATCATTTTTAAAAGCATATACAATTGACATGCAATACCTGCACTAATCCCCATGTCAATAGAGATAATCCCCTGAATACTACATAGGTCAGGTCAGGGGGCATGTCGGGTCAAAGGTCACCTGTCAAGAGAAGTATGACTTTTGGTATCCCACTCCCTCTCTCATAATCCTCTCTGATGTGCATCTCCGGTAAACTTTTTTTTAAATAACTATGTGTTATAGTGTTATTGACAGTTATGCTAATATAGCACAGCTGTGATCAAACCGGATAGCTCTCTAGTTTTGTCAACATAATTAGAACAACACTTTAGATCAGATTATAAGGACTTTGACTGCTGTTAGTTCTGTGGTTTTTGAAAGTATGCTGAATCACACTTTTATGGTCTGTTTAAGTTCATCCATTTTAGCTATGCATGGTTTAAAAAAAATGGATGTTGTTATTAAGCTCCAGCAGTTATTTACAGTTGGGCAAAAAAGTATTTAGTCAGCCACCAATTGTGCAAGTTCTCCCACTTTAAAGATGAGAGAGGTCTCCAATTTTCATCATAGGTATACCTCAACTATGAGAGACAAAATGAGAAAAAAAAAATCCAGAAAATCACATTGAAGGATTTTTAAAGAATTTATTTGCAAATTATGGTGGACTTATGTTTGCACTTTTCCAATGTGAGACACTGGTGGAATGATATTGGTGCTCTTACATTTTCTTGAATTGTGCAATAAAGGCATTTTTTAAAACTCAAACTCTCTCTCTCTCTCTCTCTCTCTCGTGGGCGTTTGTGGGAGCAGGGGTGTGGAGTGGTGTCGAGTGAGTACTTTAAACTTTGTATTTTCTAACTTTTTCTCTATCTTGTGTGTTTGAGGTGTGTGTGTTTAATATAGTGGGTTGAGTGTGTGTGTGCTGGGGTGTGAGTGTTGGAGTGAGTGTGTTGGGGAACGGTAGCTTCTGCTGCCGGTTTTTCCCGGCCGGCATCATGCCGGTGATTGATGGTGGTGTGGAGTTTGAGCGCTTAACCCGGCGTCATGGTGTGAGAATCCTCCCGACAGTTCCCTGTTCTGTGGAGGAGGCCAGCCTCGCTGTAGGACAGGTGGTTGGGCATGGCAGCATAAAATCAGCATCGAGGATGAACAGCGCAATTGTGATCTTTCTGGATTCGACTGAAAAAGCTGATCAGGTGGTGGCACAGGGAGTGGTCATAGGTGACACTTTTACTCCCGTTTTACCGCTGGCGAACCCGTCTAGGAGGATCACCATCTCAAACGCTCCTCCTTTCGTTAAAAATGATCAGCTGATTAGAGAGTTGTCCCGTTTTGGCCAGGTTGTGTCCCCTATCAGAATGGTCTCTCTGGGTAGTAAATCACCCCTGCTGAAGCATGTTGTATGTCATAGGAGGCAGTGTTTCATGGTGTTGAAAGACAGCTCTGCTGAACTGAACACGTCTTTTAATTTCAGGATTGACGGCTTTAGCTACTTGGTGTTTGCAACATCTGAAACCATGAAGTGTTTTGCGTGTGGCGCAGAAGGCCATCTTATTAGGTCATGTCCTGAAAAGGCGAACACAAAGAGCACTGGCGGTAAGAAAGGTGACGCCGCTGTTTCTGGTGGTCCGGAGGGTAGCGCTACATGTGGTGCGGCGGATGCCGCTGCGGCGCCCGCGGAAGCGGACGCGGACGCGGACGCGGACGCGGACGCGGACGCGTCCACTTCTACTTCTGCGGGGGTGTCCGCGTCCGCGTCCGCGTCCGCTTGTGCTGGGGCGGCCGCAGCCGCCTCTGCTGGGGTGGCCGCGGCGGGTGCGGTAGTTGCCCCCCCAAACAGTGATGGTGGGGAATTTCTGTCTGGCGGCAGCTCTGATCATTGTGACGAGCCTGTCGCCCGGGGTAAACAGGTGGAGGGTGTAAGTAAAAGTGCAGTTAAACGAAGGAACGTGAATGAACAGACTTTGCAGGCGGGGGAGGAGCGGTTTGAGGCTGTAGCGGACACACAGAGCAAACACTGCATGACAAACGTTGCGTTTCATGAAGAAATGCAGGAATGTAGTTTTGTTGAAGAGGATCCTTTTAAAGCTGCACAAAAAAGGAAAAGTGCGGAAATCTTGCAGAGCTCTGCTAAATCTAGTAGGGTTGGGAATTTAGATTTACTGAATGAGAGCGCTTCTGACGAAAGTGGAGATGAGTCTGAACTGATGCAGACGCAGACGCAGGAGGAGCAAAGCTCCTATTGTTTTACTAAAATTAGGCAATTTCTCCAGGTGACTAAGGGGAGCAGAGCTGTGAAAGTGGAAAATTACTTTCCAGATCTGGAGTTATTCGTGGCATCAGCTCGCAAATTTATGAAACTGAATGATGGGAATGAGACTTTCACTGATCAGGAAATTTATCGTTTAAAGAAACTGGTTGCTAAACTGAAATTGCAAATTACTAACAGTCATGTTGACTCTTAGTTTGTTTCTTCCCTTTTATGCTATGTGTGTGTTTTTTTACTGTACCCTATTTTTATCCTTTTTAATGCCCCACCTTAGAATTGGCACTCTCAATATTAATGGGGCCAGGGATGATGTAAAAAGGGCCTCTTTATACAAGCTTTTTAATTTAAAGAAACTTGACGTGCTGATGGTCCAGGAGACTCACAGCACTGTGGACATTGAAAGCCATTGGAGAAAAGAGTGGGATGGCTGCATTTTTTTTAGCCACAAATCCAGTAGCAGTGGGGGGGGTGGCTGTACTTTTCTCTAGGGGTTGTGTGCCTGTCTCTTATGAGGTAGAAGAGGTGGTGAGAGGTAATTTCCTCTTATTAAAGGTACAGTTTGAAAACGTGAACTTCGTTTTTATAAACGTGTATGTGCCAACACAGAGAGCAGAGAGGATCAGGGTCTTTGACGTGCTTTCGGATACGGTTAAGTCCTGTGATCCAAATAGTTTTTTATTTCTGGGGGGTGATTTTAACTGTACATTAAACCACAGACTAGACAGGAACCATCAGGAGCCTCACCCTGCTTCTGCCAATAGGCTGAGAGAACTGGTGAAAACACATGAAATGGCCGATGTGTGGAGATCACATCATGGGGACCAGAGGCAGTACACCTGGAGCCATGTCAAAGATAACCTTTTATCTATGGCTAGGTTAGACCGTTTTTATGGTTTTAAACATCAAATGAGTGTTTTTAAAAATAGTTGTATCTGTCCTGTTGGTTTCACTGATCACTGCCTGCTGTTTTGTTCTGTGTTTATTGAAAATGTAAAGTGTAAGAGTGCTTTTTGGCATTTTAACAATACACTTTTAAATGATGTGTTTTTTAAAGAGGTTTTTCATGATGTTTGGAAGTCACACAGGGAACAAAAACCCTCTTTTAGTTCTCTCCAATTGTGGTGGGATTTTGGTAAGGCCCAGATAAAACAACTCTGCCAACAGTACACTCAAAATGTCACTCATAGCTTGACCCAATCCTTGAAAGTTCTGGAGACTGAGGTGGTAGAACTAGAGGAGTTGCTCAGTTCTACAGGAAAACAGGAGCACTTAGAGGCTCTCAAGTCAAAAAGGTCAGCCTTGGCTAGCTTGCTAGGGGTCACCGCACAGGGTGCTCTGGTCCGCTCACGCTACATGGATGTAGCTCTGATGGACTCGCCCTCCCAGTACTTTTTTGGACTGGAGGGGAAAAATGGACAGAGAAAGCTCATTCACTCCTTGTTGGGCGATGACGGGAGAACAATCTCCACAGCAGCAGAGATCAGGAAACACGCTGCTAGCTTTTACAGTGAATTGTTTAGAGCAGAGTGGAGGGAGGACACGTCACTGGGCCAGGTTTTCCTTGATGGTCTTCCAGTGCTCTCAGAGGACCTTGTTGCCGGCTTGGATGCTCCACTGTCTCTGTCTGAGCTGCATACGGCGCTAATGAGCCTCCAGAATGGAAAATCACCAGGCATAGATGGTCTCTCTGTGGACTTTTTTAAGGAATTCTGGCCCCTGCTTGGTCCAGACCTGCTGGAGGTTCTCCAAGATAGCTTGGAAAGGGGGACCCTACCCACGACCTGCAGGAGGGCCATCATCACACTGTTGCCGAAAAAGGGGGACCTCCAGAGCCTAAAGAACTGGAGGCCAGTCTCTCTGCTCTGCACAGACTACAAGATTCTCTCAAAAGCTCTGGCCCGAAGACTGAGAAAGGTGATGAGCGAGCTCATTCATGTAGACCAGACTTACTGTGTGCCTGGCAGGCTGATTAGTGACAACGTCACTTTAATTCGGGATATTTTGGAGGTCTCTGGTTCATTGGCGGTAGAAACTGGTTTGATTTCAATTGACCAGGAAAAGGCGTTTGATCGGGTTGAACACCAATATTTATGGACAGTTTTAACAGCTTTTGGGTTCAGCCCAGGCTTCATAGCCAGGATACGGGTCTTGTACAGTGACATTGAGAGTGTGCTGAAGATAAATGGGGGCCTGTCTGCCCCTTTAAAAGTCCAGAGGGGGGTTCGGCAGGGCTGCCCTCTCTCAGGGATGCTGTACTCCCTCGCCATAGAGCCTTTGCTTCACTGCCTGAGAAGGGATCTATCAGGAGTTACTTTTCCTGGCTGTGACACCACGTTCAAGCTGTCGGCCTATGCAGATGATGTAGTCATTCTGCTAAACAAGCAGAGTGACACTGACGTTCTGGTTAGGAGTGTCAATCTTTTTGGCCAACTTTCCTCTGCAAAGATAAACTGGGGAAAAAGCGAGGCTCTGATGGTGGGGGAGAAACTAGAAAATCAGCTTACGCTGCCGGGTGGGTTGATTTGGAAAAAAGGAGGTTTTAAGTATCTTGGTGTCTTTATTGGAAATCAGCAGTTTGAGCAAAAAAATTGGGATGGGGTCATAGAGAAGATTAACGGGAGACTAAACAAGTGGAAGTGGCTAATGCCAAGAATATCTTTTAGAGGAAGAGTGCTCATTTTAAATAATCTTGTTTCCTCATCCCTGTGGCACCGCCTCATGTGCATGGACCCCCCTGCTGGTTTGTTGTCCAAAATTCAGTCTGTTTTGGTGGACTTTTTTTGGGGGGGTGGACTCCACTGGGTTCCTCAAGCCCTGTTATTTCTTCCCAAAGAGGAGGGGGGGCAAGGAGTGATTCATTTAGCTAGTAGAGGTGCTGCTTTTAGACTGACTTTCATACAGAGACTGCTGACCGGCCCCCAGGACCTGGTATGGAGGCCTTTGGCCTGTGTTATTTTACAGAGAGTCCTTGGGCTTGGGCTAGACCTCCCTGTGTTTTTAATGGATTTTAAGAACTCTAATGCACTGTCTTTACCCAGTTTTTACCGCAGTCTCTTTTCAGTGTGGACTCTTTTTAAAAAACAAAGAGGGCCATGCGATTCCCTCTACTGGTTGTTGAGGGAGCCGCTGGTTTTTGGTGGTCGCCTTGGTGTCCTGCCGGGAGTTGGAAGGACCTTCCTTGATAGGCTGTGTTCCAGGAACATTCTCACTCTGAAGCAAGTGGTGGAACTGGCTGGTCCTGGCCTCAACAACGCCTCAGCTTTAGCAGCTCATCTTGGTGTCAGGTCGAATCGTTTCATCGATGGTCTTCTTGCACACTGGAAACAGGTGCTTCATGGACTTGAGCACTCCCTACTCTTGGACTTTAGCAATGGCACGCTGCAGCCAGAAAGCACTGACCCCTTTCCCTCTCTCACGCTCTATATGGACTTTGACGTCGCTCCTTGCTCCTTACTGGCATTCTGTGCTCCCACTGGTGTGGACTTTGGAGGAGCCAGTGGTAAGGCACTCTACAGACTGGTGGTGATGGCACTCAACAAGGACCGATTGAACACCTGTGTGGACACTCCTTGGAGAGCCTATTTTAAACTAGGAAAAGGGTATCGGCCTGCCTGGAGGGCTCTTTACAAAGCCCCTCTCCCTAAGAGGCATGGAGACTTACAGTGGAGGGTCCTGCATGGTATTATAGCTGTCAATGCTTTTGTTTCTGTGATTAACAGCAGTGTCAGTGATCAGTGTGTTTTTTGTTCCTCTAGGGAGACTGTTTTTCATTGTTTTATTGAATGTCAGCACCTGAGTGGCCTCTTTGAACTTCTCACAAAACTTTTTCATATTTTTAAGGAAGTTTTCTCTAAGCAGGTTTTCATTTGTGGTTTTATGTACAATCGTCATTTTAAGCAGAAGTGTCAACTACTGAACTTTGTTTTAGGGCAGGCAAAGTTGGCTATCTATGTAAGCCGGAGAAGAAAACTTGAAAATGTTGAGAATGATGTTGATGTCAAAATTTTATTTGTGAGGCTACTTAAAGCCAGAATCAGGCTGGACTTTCAGTTTTTTATGGGGAATGGGGATGTGGAAGGTTTCAGGACCCTCTGGTCCCTGGAGAATGTCCTCTGTTCAGTTCATGATGGACAGCTTTTTTTTGGGCGTTTTTTGGGGGATTAATTTTCTGTGTAACATAGCATGATATAGAAATTGTATTGACTGATGGACAAGTGTGTTTATTAAAGATCCTTTAAAAATCAAAATCTCTCTCTCTTTCTCTCTCCCTCTCTCTCTCTCTCTCTCTCTTTCTCCTTTTTAGTCAGGTCTTTACATTAGATACACACCCAGACCCAACACTCACACATGCTGTTGATAGCATATTCTAGAAAAATAGTGACATGCACAGAGGAT
Organism: Pholidichthys leucotaenia; assembly: GCA_020510985.1. Classification (NCBI taxonomy): domain Eukaryota; kingdom Metazoa; phylum Chordata; class Actinopteri; order Cichliformes; family Pholidichthyidae; genus Pholidichthys; species Pholidichthys leucotaenia. Next base: position 246,680,214 of record CM035847.1, on the reverse strand, counting down.
GGTCTGTTCACGTCAAAGTTAGATTGGCCAATCAGACAGTAACGTATAAGCCCACCCTATTGTACAGGGTTGCCCAACCTGAGAAGATAAATGTAAGTTGCACCTGGATGTCTGGATCAGTCTGACGACGTTCCCAAGGGGACTGCATCAAACTGATCCAGCGCTGCTTGCTTTACATGTGACTTCTAAATAAATGTTCCATCTTTAAATTGAAGAAATCTCCAGCTTGTTCTTCGATCTTTCAATCAAAGAATCAGGTATTTTTCTAACATGACTTTTCAGCCCTTTCAGACTCTTCAGCAGACATTAGCCATCAAAAGCAGAACCCATATTTATCGCACTCCTTGTCATGCCATACTTGAGAATGATTGGGAAACTGACGTTTGCTTTGAGACTCAGATATTTAGCTGAATAATTCACGACTGGAAACCCAGGCAACCAAACAACCCAAAAAGAGACATGCACATAACATCAAGCTGGGATGCTCTTGGCTGTGACATCCTCACTAGACTTCCATGTTTGTCTTACTCCAGCTGCTGGATGTAAATATTTATATTATTGTCAGTCCGCCAAAAATTACAAAAACTTTTTTTCATCAATATACTAATTTTTAGAAGAACATTAAGACTTACATTGTGCACATTTCTGAATGCTTTGTTGATATTGTGGTGCACATATGTGGGTTTCATATGCTTCACATGTATATTACTGTATGCCTATTGTATGCTTCACGTCTCAGAGGAACAAAAGGACTGAACCTCCTAGGGGTAACAGGAGGATGTGAAATCTGGCCTTTTGTATGCAGAGAGATGGCCTTGAAGGATTTCCTGACCACCAGGACTTTAGGTGGAGGCGAGAAGGCCTGGAGGGGGATGCATTGTGATTTGGGATTAAAAGACAATGTGACTATGTGCTTTGATGTCCTGGGGTATAAAAGGGACAGATGTGGGGGATTCATTCTCTTTCTGTTTTTGGATGTTGGAGAATGTGAAGGTGAATAAAACTGGACTTGAGAAATAAACCTAGCCTCGTCCTTCCACACATCTCCACACTGGTGACCCTAAGACATATCATGAGCGGAGACGATTCTCCCGAGCCAGACTCGTCAGGAGGCAGCCAAACGAATGCAGCCACAGTTCAGCTACCGGACTTCTGGCAGAACAATCCGCGCTCCTGGTTTAACGCAGTCAAGGCGCAGTTCAACCTCCGGGGGATTTTGGTAGATGCCACAAAGTTCTACCCTGTGGTTGCAAAGCTGGACAACCACACAGCCCAGCGAGTGGAGAGCCTGATCAACCACCCGCCGGACAGTGACAAGTACAGCACATTGAAGGCTGCACTCATCCGTTACTTCACCCCCTCGGTGGAGGAGCGAGCAGAGGCGCTCCTGGCGCTGACTGAATTTGAGAGCGACAGACCTGCAGACCTGATGGGGAAGATGTTGAGTTTGAGAGACTCCGAAGATGATAACTTCATCTTCACCCACCTTTTCCTCAGGACCCTACCGTCAGCGGTGAGAGTGACCCTGGCCAGTTCACCACTGTTGGCCCGACGAGACTACCACGAGCTGGGCCAGGAGGCGCAACGACTCGTCAACGCCAATAAATGGCGCGCGGCTACGGCTGCGGCAGTGGAGCTAGGCGCAATGTCCGGAGATGGCAGGGGGCCAGAGGCTGCAGCACCAGACTCACCGACGACGGCGGCGGCAGGGGCCAGGAAACACAGAGCAGACGACGTCCTTTGCTTCTACCATCGCCGCTTCACAGAGAGGGCACGCAAGTGCATTCCACCGTGTCATTTCAAGCAATCGGGAAACACCAAGACCGGGGGTCGGTAGCAGCTGCGGCCCTTGGAGAGGAGAACAAGCTGCTCTACTTGAGGGATGCGAGCTCGGGGAGGCATTTCCTCGTGGACACAGGCTCTCAGCTGAGTTTCATCACACCTTCCTACGCTGACCGGCTGGCGCCTTCAAGTGGTCCCGGGGTGTCAGCAGCGAACGGCTCGGCGATTAAGACCTTCGGTGAGAGGACTCTGCTTCTGTCTTTACACGGCCGTACATTTGAGTGGACTTTTGTCATAGCGGCAGTCAATTTCAACATGTTAGGTGCTGATTTTTTGTGCTCACATGGTTTGTTGGTCGATCTTGCTAACAGACGCCTGGTTAATGCACTCTCTTTTTATTCTATTCCCTGTACAGCTCGAGTGGCCCCGCCAACAGCACAAGCCAACGTCACAGCTGCAGGTGGTAAGTTCCACACACTCCTCACTCAGTTCCCAGCACTCACCGTCCCAACATTTTCGGCGACCGTGGCTAAACACGGGGTGGAACATTTTGTTACTACTACCGGACCGCCTGTTTTTGCAAAAGCTCGGCGCTTGGATTCAGCTAAACTGACCATAGCGCGCGAGGAGTTTGCCAACCTGGAAAGGTTGGGCATCATCAGGCGTTCGAAGAGCCAATGGGCTTCACCGCTTCACATGGTCCCGAAAGCTGATGGCTCATGGCGACCTTGCAGTGATTTCCGCAGGTTGAACAACGCTATAGCGCACGACCGCTACCCGATCCCGCACATCTAAGATTTTTCAGTTCATTTGGCAGGGGCACGCGTTTTTTCTAAAATAGACTTGGTACGTGGTTACCACCAGGTCCCAGTGCACGCTGAGGACATACCCAAAACAGCGGTAATAACTCCTTCCGGGCTTTTCAAGTTTTTGCGCATGCCGTTTGGGCTTAAAGGTGCGGCGCAGATGTTTCAACGCATGATGGACGCGGTTTTGCGCGATCTCCCTTTCGTGTTCGTCTACCTGGACGACATATTGGTAGCCAGCGCGTCCGAAGACGAACACAAAAACCACCTCACGGCAGTTTTCCGGAGGTTGGCAGAGCACGGGTTAATAATCAACCCAGCGAAGTGTCAGTTCGGGGTGACGCAGATTGATTTTTTGGGGCATCGCGTCTCCCCAGAAGGAGCGGTTCCTCTGCCTGACAAAGTGTGCGCAGTAACAAATTTTCCTCAATCACAAACGGTCAAAGCATTACAGGAGTTTTTGGGAATGGTGAATTTTTATAACCGTTTCCTCCCCCGCGCAGCGCAGCTCATGCAACCATTGTATGCTGCACTAAAAAAACAAAAACCCACAAATAAAGTCGAATGGTCTCCGGAGCGAGAGCGCGCATTCTCTGAAGTCAAAACAGCCCTGGCAAACGCTGCGTTGTTGGCACATCCAGTCCCAGCGGCCCGCATGGCGCTCACTACTGACGCGTCAGATGTGGCCATAGGGGCGGTCGTGGAACAGTATGTAGCCGGAGCCTGGCAACCGCTCACCTTTTTCAGCAAGACCCTGCGCAACAGCGAACGAAAATACAGCGCATTCGACAGGGAGTTGTTAGCTCTCCACTTGGCCATTCGCCACTTCCAGTTCTGGCTGGAAGGACGCCGTTTCACCGCGTTCGTTGACCACAAGCCGTTGACTTTCGCGATGACCAAGATTTCAGAACCTTGGTCGGGCCGGCAGCAGAGACAGCTGGCCGCGGTATCGGAGTTTACTACCGATATCCAGCACGTGGCGGGTAAACTTAATGTAGTGGCGGACTGCCTCTCGCGCGCCGTGGCGGCTCCAGCCCACGTAGAGGTAGATTCTGCAGCCATGGCCGCGGAGCAGGTTAGCGACGCGGATGTGCGCGCGCTCCAGTCTGGACCAACAGGGTTAAGGCTGGAGAACAGGGTGCTGCAAGACGGTATGCCCCCCCTAATCTGCGATGTCTCCACTGGGCGGCCGCGTCCTGTGGTACCAGCCGTGTGGCGCCGCCGCGTTTTTGACTCAATCCATTCTCTGGCGCACCCGGGAGTGTGTGCGTCGGTCAAAATGGTAGGAGAGAAATTTGTATGGCCGAGCCTGTGCAAACAAGTTAGAGAGTGGGCGACAGCTTGCATGGCTTGTCAGCGGGCCAAGGTTCATAGACACATGAGAGCTCCCTTGGAGCTGTTTCACATTCCAGCTAAAAGGTTTGATCATATCCACGTGGACCTCGTAGGCCTCTTCCCACCCTCACAAGGGTGCACACATCTTCTGACAATGGTTGACCGCACCACGCGCTGGCCGGAAGTGGTCCCGCTGTCGTCAACCACAGCCAAGGAGGTGGCGCGCGCGTTTTTAACGGCATGGGTAGCGCGTAATATTACGTCCGACAGAGGCCCTCAATTTGTTTCCGAACTTTGGTCAGCGATGGCCCGCAGCCTGGGGGCAACGATCCACCGCACGACCACGTACAACCCGCAGGCTAACGGGTTATGCGAATGTTTTCCCAGGTCATTGAAGGCAGCCCTCAGAGCGTAGCTTACGGATGCAAATTGGGTGGTCAAGCTATTGGGTTTTATTGGGGTTGCGTTCTGCACCTAAAGAGGATTTAGAAGCCTCTCCAGCTGAGCTAGTTTTCGCACAGCCACTTTGGCTGCCCGGGGAATTTCTCCCAGATAATCCAGCGCCAGAGTGCTCCCCGGCTCAGCGGTTACAGAATAGCACGGGCCCGAGCATGCTACCTGGCCCCGTTCACCACAGTTTTCCGCGTTTTTGTGCCTAAGGCTTTAAAAAATGCGGAGTTTGTTTTTGTCAGACATGATGCCCATCGTCCACCTTTACGCCCACCTTATGATGGACCATATAGAGTGCTGGAAACAGGGGATAAGCATTTTTTGCTAGATTTGGGGGGCAGAGAAGAAATGATTTGCATAAACAGGCTCAAACCCGCTTTTGTGGTAGCTGACGAAGTTGTGCAGTTGGCTAAGGGTCCTCGGCGCGGCGGACTCCCTAGAGAGCATTCCCCAGAACACCCACAGAGGTTGACTAACAGTTCTCATCCCCAGGCAGCAGCTCCACAGCAGGAAGACGCCGCGGAGGTGGCACAGCCTGCTTACAGCAAATACGGGAAAAGGCTGAGGCCCAAGCGGCACGTGGACTGATATGTAGTGATTTTATTATGACATACAATCTGTGGTTATGTTGTTCCATCTTAGACGTTTGGGGGAGGGGGTCATGTGGTGCACATGACCCCAATATATTATTTAAAAATAAAATCTTTGTTTTCGTGAAAATCAATCGGTGCAGCTTCCGGTGAAGTTGCAATGACTGTTACGAGCCGAGAATTCTAAGCAAAACCTTCAAAAATAAGGACTTTTGCTGGCCACCAACAAATGTGTGGAGTACTCTTGGGACCCAGTGCTGACCCGGTGATGGTTCTGCAGCTCTGGCCCCGTTTCGCCCCGTTTCCGACTTTTAAAGTCTGATCCTCGCCCCTGCTGCTACCCCAGAGATACAGCGGCAGTGAGAAGGTATTCACGAGGTCCGGCAAATGGTCACCTGCATGAGATGAAGTAAAATCTGGTGTCGACTACCGTTATTCCCCGGAGGGCGATCTGATCTGCAGTAAGGTGGAACCATTGGCGCACGTGTATTAATTCACATATGAGTACAATTACAGTCTATATTATGCTAACGCTAATGCTAAGCTAATGCTAGACTAACGCTAGCCCTAACTAACGCTAGCTAACGCTAGCCCCGCCAACCTAACGATCAGCCTCATTGAACGACTCTCCTGTTGGGCTTCAAAGCTATCTTGATAAACTTAAGTTGGTGCGCTTTATATCCCATTGTTAGCATCCTGCTATACTGGTACAGAAGGCAGTCTATGGTTGTTAGATGGGGCAATGTGAGGGCCTATCGGAGGAACCAATCGAGGCAGCAGTTGGGAGCTCGAGCGCGGCGAGCGCGGCGTTGGTGAGAGACGGGGCCACCTGGACCCAGCAGGACAGTGGCCTGAGTCGGAACCCAGTTGCGAGGTCCAGCTGAGGAACTACCAGACTGACGGCGGTCGGTGACGGGGCCTAGCGGAGGTGCCACCCAGCCAGACGGCGGCGAGCGGCGGCGGTGATCGGTGAAGTTCGGCTGCGCCGGCGGTGTGCGGCATAACCGGCCAGGCAGACGGCGGCAGGCGGTGGCGAATAACGGGGGTGATCTGCGGAGCTGAGCAGCGCTACTTGGCGGAGGAGCTGTGCAGGAGCTGTTGCGGCGAGTTCAGCAGCGACCGGGCTAGTTGAGGCCTAGCCGGATTCTCTGTTTACTTCTATCTACAGGTCAGTAAGATGCCACCAAAGAAAGAGGAAATGGAAGAAATCAAAAAAGCTCTGAGCTTTATGTCAGAAGAATTGGCCAAATTGACTAGCCAACAGGACAAAATAATAGGCCTAATAGAACAGGTGCAAGCCCTAAATTTAATAATTCAAGAAAAAGACAAAAAAATTATGGACCTGGAGCAACACGGGCGTCTTTTGGAGCAACGCGTCGAGGATCTTGAACAAGGTTCTCGTATTGATGACCTAGTTATAAGTGGACTAGACATCAGATATCAGTCATACGCCCATGCCACAGTAGGTCTGAGTGGTGAAGATGCACCCATGAGGGAGTCATTGTCCTTAGAAAATCAAGTGCTTCAGTTCCTTAATGATAAAGACATTAAGGTAGAAGCCAATGCAATCTCAGCCTGCTATGCTCTACCGAAGAAAGATAACAAAACAAAGAAATCAATTGTGATGCGCTTTGTGAACAGAAGGGTAAAGAATGACATACTGAGGCAGGCCAGAAAGCTAAAGGAAACTCAAGTTTACATAAATGAACACCTGACAAAAAAACCCGCTGAATTAGCACGACAGGCACGGATGCTAAAAAAACAAGATAAGATACAAGCAACCTGGACAAGAAATTGTAGAATTTGGATTAAACTAAATGGATCACCTGAGCAAGCAAAGAGTATAATGATCAGAGATGCTACTGACTTAGATAAATACAGATGAACACTGATTAGAAAATTATGAGCCAATGATAATCCATATTCATACACACGATAAGAATAGTTCTTTTGATACACCATGCCAAAGTACTTTAATAAAAATAACCAAAACAAACAAAAACTTATGACCGACTCAAGTAGACATCAATCATCCCCAGTTGGAGGAAGTCATTTGACACAGAATGAGGAAACTCAAACTCTGAAAACATACCATTATGCTGAACATAAACCACAAGAGATGGAGAATGATATTGATCCTGATAACCACTTTTTCAACAATATTCATAACCACTGTGAATATTACACTGAAAAACAATTCAAAAGTCAAATGCAATTAGATGGTAAACTGTCAATAATACACTTCAATAGCAGAAGTCTTAACAAAAACTTTTCACAGATTCAGGACTATTTAAAACAGCTAGACAGAAAATTCACAGCTATTGCAGTCTCTGAAACTTGGCTTAACGAAGAGCAGGCTCCCCTGATGGCAATAGAGGGATATCAGATGTTTTATATTAACAGAACTCAAAAAAAGGGTGGTGGTGTTGCACTGTATATTGATGACCTGTACAGGTGTAAGCTTGTAAATGAAATGTCCTTAGCACTACCAGGGATTTTGGAATGTGTTACTGTTGAGATTGACCTAGACAAAACAAAAAATCTAATCATAAGCTGCATATATAGAACGCCGGGAACTTGCATTGAGACATTCAGAGATAAATTAGTCGAGCTGTACAATAATATTACTAGTAAGAAAATGGTAGCAATTTGTGGAGATTTCAATATTGACTCACTGAATCCTCATCAACAAAATGTAGTTACAGAGTTCATGAACTCTATGTACAGCATGAGTCTATATCCCACAATAACACATCCCAGTAGAATCACAGTTCACTCTGCTACACTTATTGACAACCTGTTTGTCAATGTTTTCGATAAGAAAATAGAAAGTGGATTATTGATAAATGATATAAGTGACCACTTGCCAACCTTTGCACTTATCCATGGCCACACGGGGCCCAACGCAGAAAAAACTTCAAAATCGTTCAGACACAAATCACCAAATGCAATCAGTTCTCTTAAAGAGGACTTGCTGAAGCAAGACTGGACAGAAGTCTATGTATCAGATGTAAATGAAGCCTATGACACATTTATAAACATTGTAACCACTCTTTATGAAAAAAACTGCCCATTAGTAATAAAAAAGCTTAAACACAAATTTGCTAATAAGCCATGGTTAACCAAAGGACTACAAAAGGCGTGTAAAAAGAAAAATTTATTATATAAAGCTTTCCTAAAGAAAAGAACAAAAGAAGCAGAGCAGCGGTATAAAACATACAAAAATAAGTTAACATATATAATAAGATGTAGTAAAAGAGACTATTACAGTAAAGAACTGGAGAAAAACAGAGACAATATTAAAAATACATGGACAATACTCAACAGTATCCTTGGAAATAAAAGCAGAAATACAAGCTACCCAACTAATATTCCAAAAAATAATAAAACGACTCAGAGTGTGAATATTGCTTCACCTGCAGATGAATTTAATAATTTTTTTGTTAACATTGGACCTAAACTGGCCCGAGAAATACCCACTACGGTGCCAACAGGTGATACAATATGCAATAACACTGCTGTAAGAGACTCCATCTTCATAAAGAACACAGACGAAAGAGAGGTCATTGAAATTGTAAAATCGCTCAAAAGTAAAACATCTACTGACTGTGATGGTATCGACATGCTACTAGTCAAAACTGTTATTGAATGCATAGTAAAACCACTGACGTATATCTGCAACCTGTCTCTCCAATCAGGTATATTTCCCAATGCAATGAAAATAGCTAAAGTAATTCTGATATACAAGACGGGCGACAGAGGGGAACTCTCAAACTATAGACCAATTTCACTATTACCGCAATTTTCCAAGATACTTGAAAAAATATTCTATGAGAGAATTGACAACTTCATACTGAAGAATGATTTATTATGTGAGCAGCAATATGGGTTCAGACACAAGAGGACAACTGCATATGCCCTAATGGAATTTACAGAAAAAATATCAACAGCCATTGAAAATAAAGAGTATTCAGTTGGAGTATTCCTAGATCTTAAAAAAGCATTTGATACAGTAGATCATAATTTATTATTAAAGAAACTACAAAATTCTGGTATTAGAGGGGTAGCACTGTCCTGGTTAAGTAGTTACTTAAAGAACAGATATCAGTATGTATGTGTTAGCAACAAAAACTCAGAGTTGCTGAAGGTCACCTGTGGAGTCCCACAGGGTTCAGTTTTGGGACCATTATTATTCAATATGTATATAAACGATATATGTAAAGTCTCAGAAAAAGTGGACTTAATATTGTTTGCCGATGACACTAATCTGCTATGCAGTGGAAACAATTTGGAACAACTTCTGGATACACTCGGGAAGGAATTAGGAAAGCTTAAACTGTGGTTTGATTCAAACAAATTAACGCTCAATTTAAGTAAGACAAAATTTATAGTCTTTAACAACCATCACAACAATCCAGTACCCAAACTCAGTGTAAATGGTGTAGAGATTGAAAGGGTATCTGAAACTAAATTCCTTGGAGTAATAATTGATAACAAACTGTGTTGGAAGTCACATATTAATTATATCAAAGGTAAAGTTTCCAAATCAATTGCAATATTACACAGAGTGAAATATTTGCTGAATCAACCCACACTATACACCTTGTATCATTCATTAATACTCTCATACATGACATATTGTAATGAAGTATGGGGAAATACATACAAAACAAACATATATCCACTCTTTATGCTTCAAAAGAGAGCTATTAGAATAATAAACAAAGCAGCTTACAGGGAACCAACAAACCCACTTTTTCTTAAACAAAAAACTCTCAAGTTGAAAGATCTGGTTGACTTTAAAACCGCAATAATAATGTTCAAAGTGAAGAATTTATCACTGCCCGCAAATATCCAAAAGTTGTTCCAAACAAGGGAGAAACGATATCACTTCAGAGGAACATGTATATTTCAAAAGCCTACAGTGAGAACAACCACCAAGCAACACTGTATTTCAGTGCAAGGAGTCAGATTATGGAACGATTATGGACCTGAATTAAAATCATGTACAACGCTTGGACAATTTAAACAAAAACTAAAGGAAGAAATACTCCAAACATATTTACAAGACGACATGTAAACTCACATAAGGATTGACATATCCAGCCTGTGTTGTGTTGTAGCTTAGTTTTTTTTTTCTCTCTCTCTGTGACATTCTGTCGTAGATTTGTCTTGAATAGTAACCGCTTAACTTAGCTTAGCTTAGTTTTCTTTTTTTTTTTTTTTCTCTCAGTCACACTTTGTCTTAGCTTTGTTCTAAATTGTAATCACTCTTGTCTTGTTTACTCTTTTTTCTTTGAATTCTTGGATGGAATATGGGTGGGCAATATAAGCTGCGGCTTCAGCCATCACCCATTTCGGATAACTCACGTGGAATTGTTTAGTAGAAGGAGTCTTTGTCTAATTTGACCTTGTTGTTATATTATACAGTTTCTTTTAACCTGTACTGTATTATCCGAAATAAATTCATTCATTCATTCATTCATTCATTCATTCAAAATCTTCTGTATTGCACCTTTAACACAATCTCTGGTCTAAAGACAGTTTCACATTATCAGTCACTAAGTAAGAAAAACAAATACACAGTTCAGAATTTCTTTTGTAATCCTATACCTATGACCACTAACAGGCAAGACACAATTACACAGAAGAATAAACATCTGAGATTACTGAGCTAACTTAACAGATATACTGAAGATAAATTTGTGTTTATTTTGAAAACAAAGCCTTATCTGGAAATTGTGGTAAAATAAAAGTTGGGAAAATATAGCAATACAATGATAAAAGCCTTCAGTTCTTGGTGATTTTGAGCGGGTGAGCTGAAAAGCTTTTAACAGACAGGCATACATACAGACACATGGAGTGATTAGCATATACCTACGTTGCCTTTGCACTGTGGCGTATGTGAAGTATATGGAGGTTACCCAATTAGTGGAACAGAATTAATTAACTCTTATTAACCTCCAATAAAACAAATCCCTTTTAGATTCCTGCTACGAGGGTGAGCAGCACTTTGCAATCATCAAACACCAAAGTTGCAAGCACAAACATTTATTACACAAGGCAAAATAAGATAAAAATCACAAAAATTGCAAATGTGACCTTAAAAAGGAGGCAGCCTTTAAAAAGGCAAAAGTCATTTAAACGTTCTTATTAGTCCCAGAGGCTCGCTGTCCCACTCCAGGCGTTGTCCTTCAATATCCATGATTGAGTCCACACCAAACAGGCCTACACATCTAGGAGTCTTCCTCACCGACACCTAGAAGAAAGGAAAGTGGCCAGCAGTCTATTCTTCACACAAAGGGGTCAGTTCTGTCGGTTAAAATCTCCAACTGCATCTGTTTTTCTTGGAATATCAGTTTCTGTGCAAATGTTATCACACTTCTTTTATTGCTTGTTTCCTTTATTGCTTCTCACACTTCTTTTACTGCCTGCTTTGCATGCCATAGCTTACACCTTTGAGGTCACACATTCACGCACACACTTCATGACATTTGCTGAAATCAAATAGAATGGGTCAGCCCGCAGCTGTTCCCAACACATAGATGAAAGAGTATAGATTCAATGAGGGACAAACCCCTCCTCTTTGTGTGAGAGAGTGGGTGAGCTTAAGGTGCAGTCAGGTCTTAACTGTAAGATCCAGAATTCAGGAACACTTTCTCAGGGCATGTACCTAAGAGGTGTTCCAGCACTGCCTGTACCATATCTCAATTTCAGTAAAATAAGTGAAAGTATATTTCATCTCTCAGTCTGGTTATTTGGCCTTCATATAAAAGAACTGGGGGTGAAAGCATTTTAGATGTAACAATTTGGTGTTTCCGCCCGGTTACGAGGCTGAAAATTTTTTAGTTTGTTTTGAGAACGGTGTGAAGATTTTTTCTCCACAGTCTGGCAGTCGCACAAACATAAGGTAAGCAGAAAACCTTTTTCAACAAATTTCTGCCTGTCCCTTCGGGGACAGTCCTTTCTGTGGAGATTAAATACTCATGCACGTGTGATTTTAGTTATGGAATGGAATTGAGATATGGTCTTGATTTAAATGATTAATGTGTTGAACTGAGAAGTATATTAACTGAGTTTGAGAGTGAGAGAGAAATCTCCAAACGGTTTAAACCCCGTGGGACTTGTTAGACGCATTAAAACTGTCCCAGAAAGTAGAGTTGGAGATAGCTTTGCCAAAAGGTTTAAACCCCTTGAAATTATTGCTTAATTTCAAAAAGTAGAGTTGGCACCCCTAGCTTATTTTTGTTCAGACCAAAAGCAGTTGAAACTCCCTGGGATAGCAACGGGCGTGTCCCTAAAATTATAGTTGGTCTTACTGCATAAAAAAAAAATAAAAAATTGTGTGTTGTTTCTATATATTAACATTTTATTATTATTTGTGTGAATTAACAACAGGAACGGTTATAAAAATTTATCTTGTAAGGTTAAGCAATACGGATTGGACTAAAATGGCTATGAAACTGGACTGTCATAAGGATAATGATAAAATGGATGATGATAAAAATAATTCCTTTGGGAAGTTTAGGGCATGCAGTCAAAGAGATGCAGGAAATGATAAGAGCCACTGTACGGCAAGAGAAGTTGACTGAGGAAAGAAAACAGTTAAACACTTGGGTAAAAGGGTTACAAAGGGATGGTTTACTTGATAATTTAGGGGATCCCCTCCCAAGCAAATTATATAAAAATGAGTATGTGGAGAGATTACTCCGACAGCAGGAACGGACGGGCAAAGAGAGAGGAGGACGAGGCAGGTCCTTTTCAGAAGAGCAAAAAACGTGCAGCGAGAATAATTATTCATGATAAACTGGCATTAACACAAAGGTATTTTAGCGAAACAATTTGGTGTTTACAAAGCTATTCATGTGGATTATTGCAGTTTGGGTTGTTTTGTCTTTGTGCAGAAAAAATGGAAGGACCTGCTTCGACCTTGTGGACATAAGAGAGAGGAACAATTCTGTGTTTGTGTGTGTTGATCTGTGTGACGGAAGTTAAGGAGAAGTAATCTAAATATGGGTATTTTTACAAAGTTTTGGGGTTTTACTTTTTCAATCTAACTTTGCTGGTTTTTAACTAATGTTACGTACATGATAAAATTATTTACATTTTTTTAAAGCAATTTTTTTTGACGTATCACTGACTTTTTTCTTTAAAGTATAACAGTGCACTTTACAGGGAAAAAGGACACAGGACGTGACCACAGGCGCATAGAAATTGACATTTATTGACTGGGAGAGGTGACATGGACATTCACTGTTCACAGGAGAAAGGACCCCTAAATTGATAAGTATTTTTTGAAGCTAAGTATGACTTTGCATGACATTGTAAATGACATAAAGCATAATGATTTAAATTACTCTGACTTTACAAATGTAATGTTTATATGATTTTGCACTGCAGAATACATTTGATGTTACTCACCACGTAATGGTGTGACAACATCATATTTCAGAAATGTGACAGTAATGAGGAATGTGTTTTCCTGATTCGGCCGTGGCCAAGCTGGGTCAGAGGGAATTACATTCAACCCCATAATTTACCAAGGAATGTATAAAATGAGGCATTCCTTGTACAACATTAAACCAAATTCTAATTAGGCAAAATATCCACCTTTCCATTGACTGAAAGAGTGTGACGCAATCTTTTTTCATTTATTCAAATTCAACCTATCTGTGTTCAACTGGACACACTGATCTTATTTATCAATGCTGAAGCATATCAAAAATGCACAGATAGCTATTTTGTTTTCCTTAAATGGAATTTGTAAATTAGTTCCAGAGACGTCACAAAAGAAGCTATGATTATTGAAATCTCATTTTGAAGGAGCTGTACTACCCACAAATTTTCATCTAAATTAAAAGTGGTAACACACTTCCTTTCAGTAAAAGAATCAAGCAAATACCCTGTAACTTTGCTGCATGTGCATCTCCATGCATCAAAAAAAGGGGGTATTGGAAAAAATGAATTAGCAAAATAATTACCAATCCTCAGAAAAATAGATAATACATAAAAATTATCAATAGACGATTAATAATGAATTCAATTCAATTCAACTTTATTTATATAGTGCCATTTCACAACAACAGTAATCTCATAGCACTTTCAACTGTAGGGGGAACCCTACAAAACTTAAAGAACTTTAAACTTAATTCTAAACTCTATGGGAAGCCAATGAAGGGAGGCTAAATCATTCAATTTAGAGGCTTTATGTTTAATTTGAGTTTTACCAGTTTTTATTTAATCACTTTGGGATGCTTATACATTATATTTTTATTTAAGGTGAGCTCCCCAAAATGAGTTCCAATTGTCAATATAGCCCACGTTGTTTGCAGGACACCACACAGACAAATATAATGAAGAGAAAAATATAAATGAAACCGTTTGGTAATGAAATCACAAAATTCAATAGGAGAAGTTAAAAGTTACATCAATAAATTTCTAGATATTTAAGGAAATATCTGTAGATTATTGTAAAGGAAATATCATGTCTATAAGAAACAAAGTAAACTGATAAGGAAGAAAACCATGCAAATTTATGAGAAAAGTTCCAAATGTTTAAGGAAAGACCAACTTGTGTTGAATTTATGTTTACTGTGGGACTTGATATAGAATCTACTATAAAGACAATACAGATTTTTACATTTATTAAAATTGCTTTACAAAAAATTAAGTGGATACTGGCACAAGTCCCACTGTATCAAATGCATAGTGCCTCCAGGAACTCGGACATTGGCAGAAGTCCGTGAATTATTATTTTTGTAATGCTAAAATTCTAATCAGATGCAAAAGATGCAAAAAGACATATGATAACATAAACATATACTTCATAAAATTTTTGAAATTTAAATTAATTATTATAATAATGATTAGAGAAAGGAAGGAATTAGATAAATTTAAACTTGATGTACGAATAATAGTGTAGTAAGATAGTGTATTTGGGTAAATTGAAGCTGAAACCTTTCTCAATACTGAACAGTAATCATAAGACATTTTAGGAGATACTGACCCCGACAACAACTATTCTGATCATACAGTAGGTAGTTGGTTTGACAACATGTTTAGTAAATGGGGGAAGATTATACAAGGGGCCTTAGTTAGCATCGCTATTACTTTAATGATTATTGCTTTCTGTGGGTGTTGTTGTATTCCTATGATTAAATGACTTGTTGAAAGATCTATTGTTGCAGCTTTCTCCTCTAAAGACCCACCCCCATACCAAGGTGTCCAGGAAGCTGTCCACCTGCTTTCTCACTTGTCAGGATGACGACGACGTTGTGCCAAGACTGGACTCTGATGGGGACCCGGAGAATGTGGATGAAATAGTTTAGGGTCTACAATATACATTTATGTAACCCAGTGCTAAAAACTTAAATAAAATTATAAATATCGATACCGCTTTAAAAAAAGGGGACACTCATTTCACAATGGGGATAAATATTTTGAGGATAAATATATAGATAAATATAAGTTCAAAAAATATATCCATTACTAGTTAAAAACATTTCTAAGGGGCTCTGATGGGGTTCCTAGTGTTTTTATTTGGTATATTGAGCAACCAATGGCTGCGTCATTTGTTTGGCAGCATCAGCCAATGGGGTAACGCCAGCCATTGGGGTCATGCACTCCCTCGCTCGGTCTTGGTGTAATCTGCAGATCGCTTCCAGTCGCAGCAGAGACATCGACCGAGAGAGCGCGATCCCTTACTGAGACGGTGAGCTAATGTGTTAGTAGCAGCCTTTGCTGGGATAAAACTCTTGAGATTGATTTGAACCCAAAGGCTGTGAACTCACGTGAGTGCGGGAATCCTGTGAAGCACGTGTTGCTTAGGCATGGCCAGGTTTCTTTTTTTGGCCTGGTTTGACAAGAACGTGGATTCTCCAGATCTGGATGGCGAGCCGAAGCCCGAACCTACCTCACTGGTAGAGGTGATCCAACTGGTCACTATCGTACTGAAACGAACTCTGAAAAACTGAAACGAATACTCAAAGACTGGAACACACTGTAAATATATTTGGGGTATTTTATTTTATTTTATATTTTTGTTATTATTGTATTCACGAGTGCTCTATGTTTGTTTAAGTGTACACAAATTTTAAAAAAATACACATATTTGCAAGTTACCATACTTCTGTGTGTGTCATCTGTTGTTACGCCCTCCAGGCTCCTACGAACTTAGAATCTATCTGACCTGGCCCAATTGTCCTTTCTGTCCAGGTAGTAAGGTTAAAGGTAACTACACTGCCATACCCAGTACTACCAAAAGGGTACAGGATTTCACCTAAAGTTGGTGTTGGTGTTACACCCAGTAAGGTGTTACAAAAAAAAAAATCTGGCGAGCACAGCCAGGAGCCTGGAGCGTTGCGACAACAGATGTGGATTCTGTTTTGACCCCTGACCAAACAGTTCATATACTGTCAAAATGGATTTTGTTGAAAAATATGGTGTCAAAGTTCCAAATGCTGGGGCGGCAGTGGCTCAGGAGGTAGAGCAGGTCATCTAATAACCCGATGGTTGGCGGTTCGAATCCCGCTCTCCCCAGATATCCTGCCATTGTGTCCCTGAGCAAGACACTTCACCCGCATTGCCTCCAGTGCCCATAACACTGGGTATGAATGCGTATAAATGTATAAATGTTCGGTGGTGGCCGGAGAGGCCGTTGGCGTGGATTGGCAGCCACGTTTCCATCAGCCTGCCCCAGGGCAGCTGTGGCTACAGTAGTAGCTTGCCACTACCATTGTCTGTCTGGAGTGAATGAATAATGTATCTACTTGTAAAGCGTCTTTGAGTGTCTATGATAAAGCGCTATATAAATCTGAATCTGATGCATAAATGCAGTCATTGTCAGTGGTGTTGTTGACAAAGAAAAAGACAAAGACGTTTTTAAGTTCCTAGAGCAACATGGCACTATTCGTAGGGTACTTAGCACTGATGGTAACTCGTCTGAATTTGACAAAAGTCACATTGTAGAGTTCGAGTCTGGATTAGCTGTTGAAACAGTAGCACCTGCGTTGCCGTACTTCTTTCCATCCACTGACAATCCTTATGTTAAGTACTGCATTCAAGCTCTAACTGATGTCTACACTAAAACTGTAGGGGGCAGTGTTACTGAGGCTTATCTTAGCAACCTGAGGGGTTTAGCTAAGTTAAGTGGAAAAGGTTTTGAAGAGGTGTTGCGGGAGGTTATGTCCACAATAGGGAAGTCTATTGAAACTGCTGAGACAGCTAAAACGGTCTCCGTCGATGTTGATCCTGCTTTCCCTACTGTAGAACCCACACAAAGTGGAGTCTCTCCTCCACTCCAAGTTGAAGTGCCTCGCACCCCTAAAACCACTCAAGCACTCTTCCAAAGCCCTCTTAGACCAAACTTGACACCTCAAATGTTGAGCCCAGCTGATTTTAACCCACCCGAGGTTCAGAAAATCGTAGTTGAGCATGTCATTAAAAATGCAGAGGAGCCATCAAACGCCCATTCCTCTTTGAGAATCAGAGCTTTCTCTGGCAAAACGCCAAGACCGTATACTGAAACTGATTATGAAACATGGTGTTCACATGTTGACTTGATGATGGAAGATACTTCTTTGTCTGACTTGGAAAAATCTCGCAAGATCCTTGAAAGTCTTCTTGCTCCTGTGTCTGATGTTATTCGCCCTCTTGGGCCTGAAGCCACCTCTGCCGACAATCTTAAGCTTTTGGACTCAGCTTTTGGGACTGTTGAAGACGGTGAGGAACTGCTTGTGCGATTCATGAACACTTTCCAAGATTATGGAGAAAAGCCCTCTGCATATCTGCATCGTTTGCAGGTGGCGCTCAATCTCACAGTGCGTAGAGGCGGTCTAGAGCCACAGGAAGTGAACAAACAGCTTCTCAAGCAGTTTAACAGAGGCTGTTGGGATGATATTCTGCTAAAAGAGCTACAGCTGGAACTAAAAGATAAACATCCACCTGCGTATGCAGAGTTATTGCTTCACCTTCGCACTGCTGAAAACAGACAAGAAGTTAAAAACACCCGCATGAAAAAACACTTGGGCACCACAAAACCAAAAGCAGCCTCCTACGAACAAACAGTTACCGAAACAAGTACAAATAGTGAAGTAGAGTCTGACAGTCTGAAAGAACTGAAAAAGCAAGTCGCTGATCTAAGAAGCCAATTAGCTGCTGTTGTGAAACAAAAGAAACAAGCACCACCAAAGAAAGACCCAACTAAGAAATCTGAAAATATAAAACCTGACCATGACAAACCTGAAAACTTACCTTCGTCCAGCCGTCCCAGTACTAGGCCCAGACCATGGTATTGCTTCTGCTGTGGCGAAGATGGGCATATTGTAGCCACTTGTGAGTCAGAGCCAAACCCTGCACTTGTAGCTGCAAAACACAAAGAACTAAGAGTAAAAAGACAGATTTGGGACAGTCAGAACCCCCAATCTTCTTTAAAACTGAAGTCTACCCCTGTTGCGGGACAAACAGAGGCTAGTTCAGAGATCACCTGTCCCAAACCAAAAGCTCCATTCAAGACACGTGCTAAACTAAAGTCACACTCCAAAACAGACCCCTTTAACTTTCCTAATGGTCTAATTGGTACAAAAAGTACAGCACAAGTGAAAGTGAACGGCTGTACTGTGAGCTGTTTGTTAGATACAGGCTCCCAGGTGACTACTGCCCCTGAGTCCTATTACAGACAGTACTTATCCAACCATGAGATTAAGCCACTTTTTGAGCTGTTAGAAGTGGAGGGAGCTAACGGTCAGAGTGTACCTTACTTAGGCTACATTGAAATGCATGTCACTTTTCCAAAAGACTTTCTCGGTATTGAAGCCGAAGTGCCAACACTTGCCTTAGTGGTTCCCGAAGTACGTGCAGCGGATCAGTCCTTAGTGTTAATAGGGACAAACACATTAGATGTACTTTACGAGCTGTACTCTGATGCATGTTCTGAACTGCAGCCAACCATGTCACTTGGTTATAGGGCAGTGTTAAAAATCCTTGAGCTACGGCACAGACAGTCCAAAGACACTAACCTTGGTTTAGTGACCATGCACAACAAAGAGCCGCAGTTAGTTCCTGCAGGCCAAACAGTTGTTCTAGATGGCGCTGTAGCTGTGTCAGCCGGCAACAGTGAAAAATCTGTCTTGTTAGAACACCCGTTAATGTCAGCCTTACCTGGTGGTATCCTAGTAAAACCATGTCTCATAGACTTACCTGAAAGAGCACCATACCTTGTTCCAGTTACACTTACCAATGAATCAGAACATGACGTGACAATCCCTCAGAAGTGGGTCATTGGAGAAATTTGTGCATATCAACGAGTCCTATTGCAAGAACACTCCGTGAAAGTTACAAAGTCCAAAACTGGACAAAAGTCCACTCTGCAGTTCAACTTTGACTCTTCCCCCATTAGCGCTGCATGGAAAGAGCGCCTAACAGAACAACTCAGTCAAATGCCCGAAGTATTTGCACAAAACGATCTTGACTTTGGCAAAACAGATCAAGTGAAACACACAATCAAATTATCAGATGAAACACCGTTCAAACACAGAGCACGTCCCATACATCCAAATGACCTGGAAGCGGTCCGTAAGCATCTCAAAGAACTCCAACAAGCAGGCGTGATAAGAGAGTCCACTTCCCCATTTTCTTCGCCTATTGTAGTGGTGCGAAAGAAAAATGGCGATGTCTGCTTTTGTATTGATTACAGGAAGCTTAACATGCAGACTGTAAAAGATGCTTACACCCTCCCCAACTTGGAGGAAACGTTTTCCACCTTGACTGGTTTGCAGTGGTTCTCCGTCCTCGATTTAAAGTCGGGGTACTACCAAATTGAGGTAGAGGAGCTGGACAAACCAAAGACGGTGTTCGTATGTCCCATGGGCTTTTGGGAATTCAATAGAATGCCCCAAGGCATTACAAACGCCGCCAGCACGTTCCAGCGCCTCACAGAGAAATGTATGGGCGACATGAATCTACATGAGGTGATTGTGTTCCTCGATGACATCATTGTATTCTCCAAGACGCCCGAAGAACATGAGGCTCGCTTAATGAAAGTTCTTAATCGCCTAAAAGAATACGGGCTTAAACTCTCCCCTGAGCAATGCAGATTTTTCCAAACTTCTGTCAGATACCTCGGTCACATTGTGTCCAGTAAAGGAGTTGAGACCGACCCCGAAAAAGTGAAAGCCCTAAGTACCTGGCCTGTGCCCCGTGATCTCAAACAGCTCCGCTCATTCTTAGGCTTTTCAGGATACTATAGGTGGTTCATTAAGAACTATTCCAGCATCGTTAAGCCCCTCACTGACTTGACATCAGGCTACCCTTCTTTGCGCAAAAGCACAAATCCCAAAGCTAAGCCTGCCCAGTACCATGACCCAAAGACACCGTTTGACGAGCGATGGACTTATTCCTGTGATCTTGCATTCAAAACCCTCATTGAAAAGCTCAGTACTGCGCCTGTCCTGGGTTTCGCTGACCCTCAGTTGCCATATACACTCCATACTGACGCCAGCACTACAGGGCTTGGCGCCGCCCTCTATCAAGAGCAGGAGGGCCAGACTAGGCTCATAGCTTATGCAAGCCGGGGGTTGTCTACAAGTGAGTCCCGTTACCCCGCCCATAAATTAGAATTTTTAGCTCTAAAGTGGGCAGTAACGGAGAAGTTCGCAGACTATTTATATGGCAACCACTTTACTGTCGTGACAGATAGTAACCCCCTGACGTATATTTTAACTACTGCTAAGATGGATGCCATGAATTATAGGTGGCTAGCTGCTCTGTCGACGTTTAACTTTAAGCTCCAATACAGAGCAGGCAAGCTTAACTCAGATGCAGACGGCCTCTCTAGACAGCCACATGGCAAGTTACTTAATGACACAGTGTCCCAAAAGGAGCTTGACCGCATACAGCAGTTCACTCAAACTCACTTGTCTCTTCCTGAAAGCAGTTTGAATTCCGAGGTAGTGTCTGCTATATGTGAAAAACACCTTGTCAGTAGCTCTCCAGACAACACCTTCCCTTTGGTTCACTCGTTAGCCCTCTCTGTAGCTGTCATTCCAGATGGCTATGCCGATGAAGATGACTGTGGTGGTCTTCCAGTTGTACCCCACATGACTCCTGAACAGATCAAAAACGAACAAAGAACTGACTCCTGTTTAAGAGAAGTGATTGCACAAATTGAAACTGGGCTAAAAGTTCCACCAACTGTACGAACTGAATTTCCTGACATCAACTTGTTACTCCGAGAGCTCAGTCGACTTGAAATGTGCAATAACATCCTCTACCGCACTCGCTAAGACGGAGGAAATGTTACTTACCAGCTCGTCTTACCTGAACAGCTCCGTGATTCAGTCTTTCAAAGCCTCCACTGTGATATGGGCCATTTAGGCACAGAGCGTACTTTGAATCTCGCCAGAACAAGGTTCTATTGGCCTTGCATGGCGGCAGATATTGAAAAGAAGATCAAGACATGTAATCGCTGCGTAAGACGTAAAACCACTCCAGAACGAGCTGCTCCGCTTGTCAATATCAAGTCCACCCGAATGCTCGAACTTGTCTGTATGGATTTCCTGTCCATTGAGCCCGATCAAAGTAACACGAAGGATGTGCTCGTGTTAACTGATCATTTCACGAAATACACTATAGCCATCCCTACCAGCAATCAGAAAGCTCAGACCGTTGCAAAGGCACTTTGGGACAATTTTATAGTCCACTACGGGATACCCGAACGGTTACATAGTGATCAGGGTCCCGATTTTGAGTCCCATATTATAAAAGAACTTTGCAAAATCATGGGCATTCGCAAAATCCAGACGACACCCTATCACCCCAGAGGTAACCCGGTAGAACATTTCAATAGAACGTTATTGAGCATGCTGGGTACTCTGGAGGAAAAGAAGAAATCACACTGGCACAACTATGTAAAACCACTTGTACATGCATACAATTGTACAAAAAATGACACTACTGGTTTTGCCCCGTGTGAGTTAATGTTCGATCGTCAGCCAAGATTGCCCATCGACCTTGCATTTGGGCTCCCGTTTCACAACAAAAGTTTCAAGTCACATTCCCAGTACATTGAAAAAATGAAGACAACTCTACAAGAAAGCTACAACTAGCAACAGAAAATGCTAACAAGATGGCTGAAAGAAACAAAACAAGATTTGAAATGCAAGTGAAAACCTCAAAACTAGAACCAGGTGACAGAGTTTTGGTACGTGCAGTCCGCCGCAGAGGAAAGCACAAACTAGCAGACAGGTGGGAAGCTGAAATCCACATTGTGGTGAACCAAGCAGGTGACTTGCCTGTTTACACTATAAAACCTGAGACAAAAGATGGTCCAGTTCGTACCGTTCACCGCGGCCTCTTGCTTCCCTGTGGTTTTCTTGCCTCTGTTGAAGAAGAACCTGTCCAACCAAAACGTGTCCGAAAACCAAAGACAAGACAATCACCTGAACAAAGTGAGGAATGTGAGAATTCAGAACCGGAAAATGAGGATATCTATTGGTACAGAAAAGAATCAATCCAAACGCCCATAAAGCTCACTCAAGTCTATGAAATTCCCCATCCAAAGACATTCTTTAAAGAAGACATTCCTGCTGAAACTCACTTACCTGAGAATGACAACCAAATAGAAATGACAATTCACCTGGATGTGACAACTTACCTGGAAATGACAATTCACCTGGATGTGACAACTTGCCTGGAAATGACAATTTACCTGGATGTGACAACTTACCGAATGATGGAAACCTGGAGGAAACTGAAACAAATGTGGAACAATCAAACAATGAGAATGGAACTGAAAGTGAAACCAACTTACCTGATAAAAATACCTGTGATGAACCTGTGGAAGAAAAAGAATCTGAAAAAGAAGCCCCAAAGACAGTGAGACACTCCGAGAGGACAACCTCCCAACCAGAAAGACTACAGTACAGTCAGTTGGGAAATCCTCTCATAACTGTTGCCCAGTCCCTGTCTCAAGGACTAAACCTGGCTTTTACCAGAGCCTTAAGAGCCAGATCCTAAGATTATTCCCATGAACACTAGTTTTCTCATCATTATTATCTAGCTAATCCCATGCAAAGGGACTTGCATGATTCTAAGGGGGGATGGTGTAACCCAGTGCTAAAAACGTAAATAAAATTATAAATATCGATACCGCTTTAAAAAAAAAAGGGGACACTCATTTCACAATGGGAATAAATATTTTGAGGATAAATATATAGATAAATATAAGTTCAAAAAATATATCCATTACTAGTTAAAAGCATTTCTAAGGGGCTCTGATGGGGTTCCTAGTGTTTTTATTTGGTATATTGAGCAACCAAAGGCTGCGTCGTTTGTTTGGCAGCATCAGCCAAAGGGGTAACGCCAGCCAGTGGGGTTATGCGCTCCCTCGCTCAGTCTTGGTGTAATCTGCAGATCGCTTCCAGTCATCGACCGAGAGAGCGCGATCCCTTACTGAGACTCTGAGCTAACGTGTTAGCTCACCAGCCTTTGCCTGGATAAAACTCTTGAGATTGATTTAACGGCTGTGAACTCATGTGAGCGCGGGAATCCTGTGAAGCACGTGTTGCTTAGCATGGTCAGGTTTCTTTTTTTTGGCCTGGTTTGACAAGAACATGGATTCTCCAGATCTGGATGGCGAGCCGAAGCCCGAACCTACCTCACTGGTAGAGATGATCCAACTGGTCACTATCGTACTGAAACGAACTCTGAAAAACTGAAATGAATACTCAAAGACTGGAACACACTGTAAATATATTTGGGGTATTTTATTTTATTTTATTTTATATTTTTTTATTTTTGTATTCACAAGTGCTCTATGTTTGTTTAAGTGTACACAAGTTTAAAAAAATACACATATTTGCAAGTTACCATACTTCTGTGTGTGTCATCTGTTGTTACGCCCTCCAGGCTCCTACGAACTTAGAATCTATCTGACCTGGCCCAATTGTCCTTTCTGTCCAGGTAGTAAGGTTAAAGGTAACTACACTGCCATACCCAGTACTACCAAAAGGGTACAGGATTTCACCTAAAGTTGGTGTTGGTGTTACACACAGTAAGGTGTTACATTTACATGGTGTTAGAATTTTGCTTTGCTGTGCTTTGGCTCCACAGGTTTCCACTGTGATCGCCAATCTTGTATATGCATGTGTTTGTATAGGGCAAGTGCTCACATGTGAACACATACACATGTGCATATACATGCATGTGTGTGCCTTTATTCTGTGTTCACATGTGTGCATTGGTTATTTGTAGTGTAGGTTTATACATCTTACACATATAGGCCTTTTGTTATGATTACCCATGATGTCTGCACCACACCAGATGTCCTCTGGAGATATGGCGACCTGAGGGGGGGCAGGTCAATCCGATTGCCGGAAAGAGGACATTGCACACATATAGAATCTTAGACTCACTACACACAGGGATTAGAATAGGAGATTCTGTGAGATGGGTTTAGATCCATCTCAACAGGGGGAGATGCAAAAACAAAATATGAAATTGACAAATGTGTCAGGTGCCCTGTTAGGACACCTCAACAGGGGGTATTGTCGGTTAAAATCTCCAACTGCATCTGTTTTTCTTGGAATGTCAGTTTCTGTGCAAATGTTATCACACTTCTTTTATTGCTTGTTTCCTTTATTGCTTCTCACACTTCTTTTACTGCCTGCTTTGGATGCCATAACTTACACTTTTGAGGTCACACATTCACGCACACACTTTATGACATTTGCTGAAATCAAATAGAATGGGTCAGCCCGCAGCTGTTCCCAACACATAGATGAAAGAGTATAGATTCAATGAGGGACAAACCCCTCCTCTTTGTGTGAGAGAGTGGGTGAGCTTAGGGTGCAGTCAGGTCTTATAAAAACTATAAGATCCAGAATTCGGGAGCACTTTCTCGGGGCATGTACCTAAGAGGTGTTCCAGCGCTGCCTGTACCATATCTCAATTTCAGTAAAATAAGTGAAAGTATATTTCCTCTCTCAGTCTGGTTATTTGGCCTTCGTATAAAAGAACTGGGGGTGAAAGCATTTTAGATGCAACAGTTCTACTCAAACTAGTGATGGGACGGCAGGTTCCGGACTCCAAGGATGCTCTGAGCTTATCCAGGAAATATTTGGCGAAGCGCATTTCGAGGCGTGTATTGTGACGTATGTGTTGACATCGTCCCACGTGACTGGGTCAGGAAGCTATTCATGAATTTGCACACATCATGAAATAAAGTGAGCAGCGATACACAATGGAAATCCCCATCCCTCAAGTTTTGTGTTGTCAATGTTTGACTGTGTAAGGGATTTGTCACAGCCAATTTTCAGATGGAGGCAGCACTAAAAATACAGACTTCTCCCATTTGGGAACATTTTGAGCTCATTTCTCCCATTGATTTATTTTCCACAAATAGTGGCTATTTATTGTAACTGAGGTGGTGGCTGAGCGGTAAAGCATATGCTTTACAAGTGGGAGGCCTGGGTTGGAATCCCAGCTGAGTCATCCTTGTAATTTGATTTTTATTTGCAAGGTGAAGTGTCTGTTGTGTTTCAAAGAGCTTGGATTATTATTACACATCGTTATGCTGAGGCACTATTGGTATTGTGCCCTGCATGAGAATAAGGCCAGAGTTGAATATACTGGGAAAGACAGTATAAGACTGTTGAAAATTTATTATTTCTTAATAAAAATGGATAAATAGTACAAGCACACCAAGCAACACAGGCACATTCACTGTAGTCAGCCCAGCTTTATTATTTCTTTTTTCCTTTATGATCATTGCTAGTTCTTAAAAGACATTTATTTAAATGAAAAAAATACACAAACCAATAACACCCTTGCAAAAATCTGCATGTTGTATACGTTTTGTCCACTAGATAGCCTAGTAGAGAAAATGAAGTTTCACGAGAGGCCTCGTCGATATGAGCCATTTTGATGAAAGGCCTCAAGTCCTCCAGAAAGCCTCATCTGGCCATCACTAACTCAAACCTCCAACAGCGATTAGTGTATTGGATTGAAAAAAACTCACAGCTTTGGGCAGCTGACTCACACTGGAACTGCCTGGAAGCTGCTACAGACTCTCCAGCCACCTGGGAAGATTGTGGGCCTCAGTTCAGGAGAAGAAGGACTCTATCAATGCAGGTCTCTCCCTGCTTATATAGGAGAGGAGAAACCCCACCCCTGCATTCCCACTGGGCCATGTGGGCAGCCTGTAGCAGTCAATTGGCTGGTTCAGGCTGTCAGTCAATGCCTGAGTTCCCCACTATTTTTGTCCAGCTCTGTTCAGTCAAAAGCATGCATGTAAAAAGAAACAAACAAAAAAACACTACACTCCAGATAATCATAGTGTTCCATCCGTAAATCAGCAGTAATATGGTGACCTGGGATTTACCGGGGATTAGAGGGGGCTGGCGAACCACACTTCCGGTGGTGACGCTGGCTGGGGTATAAAAGGCCAGGGGCGGAAAAGGTAGCTCTCTTTCATCGTAGACACCTGGACCTTGAACACTGTAGCCCACTGCTGTGTGTCTGGTTTATCATTTGTGAGTTATCAATAAAAGACTAAATAAATAAAACTGCCTTCTGCCCTGCTCTTCACTTTAGTAATTATGGACACAACATTTGCCGACGAGGAGAACGTGGTTATGGAGCGTGCTGCAATGAGTTTTCGGCCATTTCTGGAGGCCCCTGGCGAGCCTCCCGTGTCGTGGCCCAGGTGGTTTGCAGTATTTAGCAACTACTTGGTGGCCCTCAACCTCGGTGAGTTGAAGAAATTGCAAGTGAGGGCACTTTTAGTCCATAATTTGGGTATGGAAGGGCAGAGGGTCCTGGAAACATTGGGCGGACAAAACAAGTGCGTTTCATTTTGATGGAGTAAATAAAACTCTGCAACCTTCCAGCTCATCATATCTCGCCTGAACTTATTCCTCCACACTGGTGACCCCGACGTGATCAGGGTGCACCCCTCGTCTGATCTTTTACCTCCACACTAGTGACCTGATGAGAGAGAATGACCGTCTGCTCCTTCTCACCGCGCTGTGGATCCCAGAGGACCACAGAACGTTCACTTTTGAAAATGTTCGCTTTCCCCACATCCTCGCTGGACCGAGCAACGAGAGGAGTCAGAGACTTAATTTTTTTTTCACAGCCGCTGTGGATCACCGCCAGGTTTACCGGGAAAGTCCCTCACCATCACAGATCCACACGCAATTTTTGAGTGGCCCAGACACCTTTGACGTCCCGGGCCGGCACTCACTTATTCCCACCCCCTCCCCCTCCTCCTCCACAGTGCTCTTCTGGCACCTCACTCCTTAAAGCCAGCCGATCGCCATCTTGTTCCATTACGCACGACGCGAACTGGCCCCGTGCACCCACGGTTCACGGCCGTTCAACGTGCTGGAACTCAGAGCGGAGCACACTGTCCTTTCCACCCCTCCCCCGTCCCCCCACGGACTGACAAGCCATCTGACACTCCTCTACAGCAGGACAGTTCTACCGGAGCTGGAGCCCAAACAACGGGGGGGGGGGGGTCACAGCCCCTTCTGAGTGTTCTGGGGGGGAGCACTGTGGTGACCCACCACAATCTACAGGGACATTCATCCTCACACTCAGAAGGTCCTGAAGAAGCAGAGGACCATTCACATACGGACAGAGAGCCCCTGGGGGGACAACCAGAACAATGGACTATTGTTTATACATCCCCGGATTAAGGAGAAGACATCCGGACGCAAGTTGGTCAGGCTAATCATATGTATTGACTGATATGTATATCAATATGCTAATGTGCCATGCATTCTCTCTGTTTGTATAACATATAAAAGAGCTGACGATACATGCCTCAGCAACACAGCACAGCACAGTAGACCACTGTAGTGCACAGCGCTACAAATGCGTCTCATTTTGATGGAGGAAATAAAACTCTGCAACCTTCCAGCTCGTCATATCTCACCTGAACTTATTCCTCCACAACATCAACAAATTGTACCTGACTATAGTAACAAAGGTCAACACTGACTATGGGGCAACAAAAGCTTTCCAGGGTGTCCTAATCCTGATTTAATTAATTTCTCTATTGCTCTCCCAGATCTGCCCCATGGACCCTGCATCTGGACTGTTTATTTTTTAATAAATATTTTCCCCCAAATAAATTACTGTTTGTTATTTGTTGACTGACTTGATTTGGGGTTGATTTTCTTTTACATTCTACTCATCCACCTCCAAAAGTTGAATATTGTGGTGAATTTATTTTTAGAAATAACTCAAATCCATAAAGTAAAACTTTCATATTTTACAATAATTCCATATAAATTTAGCCATTTTAACTTTTTTTTGTTTGAAATTTGGATGAATATGTCTGAGCTATTTGATATAACTCTGAATGGTGATGTGCTCATTTTGGGAGATGCAGTACTGTTTTTACATAATATTATTTGGAAAAAGATTATTGTTCCACCATAAATTATTTCCAACTTCACTAAGGATTATTGATTACAATGTTATGTATATATCTAATATGTACAGTGTGTTTTAGGTTCTTGTTTATCACTACGTTATAAAAAGGTTGAAAATACTTTAGTTTTGCAGAGATGAGGTAAACCATTACTTTATGAATCTGTCACACTGAATAAACATTACATTTCATCTTCTACAGTAACTGAAAGGGCACAAATAAATTCATGCATCCAATGTTTCACAACATGTATTTATATATTTTAAAACAATAAAAACAAAACACATTTACTGCCTAAAATGAACTGGAACTGACAAAAATAACTGCTGGAGCTTAATAACAACAGCCGTTTTTTTTTTTTGTTTTTTTTTGTTCAAGCATGCATTAAAACTGATGAACTTAAACAAACCATAAAAGTGTGATTCAGCATATTTACAAAAACCACAGAACAACAAACAGCAAAGTCCTTACAATCTGATCTAAAGTGTTGTCATAACTATGTTGTCAAAACTAGAGAGCTATTGGTTTGCTCACAGCTGTGCTGCATTAGCATTGCTGTCAATAACATTATACCATACAGTTATTTAAAAAAGGTTTACTGGAGATGCGTATGAGAGAGGATTATGTTAAATAAGCGATTCTATACCACAAGAGTCCTCGCTTGACACACTGGCTGGCTCATAATAGCCAAAAGTCTGAGATGTTAGCAGTCTGCAGTGTTAGCCTCCAGGAAGTGCTGTTGATCTCTCCCTGGCAACAGGTACAAGATTATAGTGAGTCAACAGTGCATAAGACAACTACTGGCCAGGAGGTCAGAATCCTTTATAATGCACCTTTAACTGAAAATTGTCAATGACAGATTTTTACCTCCACCAAGGATGTAATGTAATTGGAGTGGTTTGTCTGTTTGTCCATCTGTCCGTCTGTCCTTTAGCAAGATTATGCAAAAACTACTAGACGGATTTTGATGAAAATTTCACCAGAGGTAGCCCTTGGGCCAAGGATGAATCCATTAAATTTTGGTGATGATCTGAGAGTGCATACCTCCACCATGGACCTTGCTTTAATTTGTGCAGCAGGATTACACGAAAACTACTGGATGGATTTGGATGAAATTTTCACCAGAGGTGGTTCTTGGGCTAGAAAGGAACCCATTTCATTTTGGTGATGATCTGAGAATGCACACCTCAGCCAAGACTCTTATCTTCTCACAGTGTGCTAGCAACAATACTCCAAAACTAATGGACACATGTTGATGCAATTTTCACCAGAAGTGGCTCTTGGCCTACACACAAACCCGTTACATTTTGGAGGTGATTCATGACAGATGGAAGGAGCCTTGGCAGAGGTATGCACTCTCTGAGTGCTTTTCTAGTTTTTAGCCTGATGCTAGATGCTAATATAACTTACTTAATGAGAATAAAATTATCTGAAGATTTCTAACAATTTTGTCAGAAACTGGTGTTTCTGACAAAACAACTGGTGGATGGTGTTGAAGTATCATGGGTGTGACACGCCAAATTTCAACAGTCTGATTGAAAATACTCACAAAACATAAAACTTGCAGGAGCTTTTCTGCCATGGATGCACCATGCACAGAAGGAATTTTGAAAAGAGGTCCTTCAGAGTGACACCTGACCCTAAAACAGCCTGATTTTTAACATTTTTATAATTGTCTGACAGAGTTGACATTAAGTTTGGACCCACCTTTAAAACCTTGTGAAAAATGAATATATTGATGAAAAACTGTTTTGCTTTGATATAAGATAAGCCCTTATTAGTTCCACAATGGGGAAATTCCAGGCTTACAGTAGCAAAAGGATAGCAGCACTTAGAGCAATAGTCAACAAGATAAGATAACGATGCTGTCATCTACCTGCTGCAATGAGCCCATCTGCACCTGGATGGTGGAGGAAATACTGTGAGAATCACTTTTTTTGATTTCTCCACTGCCTTTAACGCCATCCAGCCACTGCTGCTGGGTGAGAAGCTGCGGGTGATGGGGGTTGACAGCTCTGTGATCTCCTGGATTACTGACTACCTGACAGGCAGACCACAGTTTGTCCAGCTGGGCAATGTTTTGTCTGGAGTGGTGGCTAGTGATATGGGAGCTCCACAGGGGACTGTGCTCTCTCCTTTTCTTTTTACCTTATACACCACTGACTTTCAGTACAACACTGAGTCATGCCACCTGCAGAAATTCTCTGATGACTCAGCTGTTGTGGAGTGTATAAGAGGAGGAGAGGAAGGGGAGTACAGGACACTGGTAGACAGATTTGTGGAGAAGACGGAGCAGAATCACCTGAGGTTGAATGTCAGCAAGACCAGAGAGATGGTGATTGACTTCACGAAGAGGAAGACTCCTTCTCAGCCACTGCAGATTAGGGGGGAGGATGTGGGAGTGGTTGAGGACTACAAATATCTGGGTGTCAGGATCAGCAGCGGGCTGGACTGGAGATCCAACACCGATGCTGCGCACAAGAAGGGGATGAGCAGACTCTACTTCCTGAGAAAGCTGAGATCTTTCAATGTGTGCAGCAGGATGCTGGAGCTTTTCTACCAGACCGCTGTCACCAGCACCATCTTCTTTGCTGCTGTCTGTTGGGGTAGCAGTATCAGGGCCACAGACACCAACAGACTTGACAAAATTATCAAGAGGGCTGGCTTTGTAATTGGTCTCAGACCGGAGACCTTTGAGACAGTGGTGAAGAGGAGAACACTAAATAAACCGCGATCCATCATGGATAATCCTGATCACCCCCTCCACCACACACTAGATAGACAGCGAAGCACTTTCTCCAGTAGACTACTACAGCTTTGTTGTCGTACGGCCAGGTACAGGAAATCTTTCCTGCCACATGCAATTTCACTGTACAATAACTCACTATGATGTTGTATTCTGGTCATAGCTATACTGCCACACTGCACCTTGCAGACTAACTGGTACCTCACATTTTCACTCTGCTCCTGATAGTCCTTCTTTGTGTAATGGGAAGATTCATGTGTTTATACGGGCCATCATATATTAAGCTATGATGTATATAGGTTTTATAGTCGTGTTAGTTTTACTTTCCAGGGGTAATCCCTTTGTCTGTCATGTGTGTGTTTCTGTTGTTTGGTTGTCTACTGTCATGCTGCTGTTACACTGTAATTTCCCATTTTGGGATCAATAAAGTACATCTATCTATCTATCTATCTATCTATCTATCTATCTATCTATCTATCTATCTATCTATCTATCTATCTATCTATCTATCTATCTATCTACCGGCGACACCAGCAGAGATTGTTTTACTATCCACAGATCAGTAAAAATGCCACCAAAGAAGGAGGAAATGGAAGAGATCAAAAAATCTCTGAACTTCTTGTCAGAAGAACTGACCAAAGTGGTTAGTCAGCAGGCTAAAATAATAGAGCTAATGAAAGAAGTCTGAGAATTAAAATTAACAATTAAGGAAAAAGACAAAAAAATTGCAGACTTGGAGCAACGCGTCGAGGATCTTGAACAATATTCTCGTATGGATGATTTAATTATAAGTGGACTAGACATTAAATATCAATCATATGCTCATGCTACAGCAGGATTGAGAGGAGAGGATGCTCCCCTGAGTGAATCAGTCTCCCTGGAAAACCAGGTGCTTCAGTTCCTTGATAGCAGAAATATAAAGGTCGAAGCAAATGCAATTTCAGCCTGTCATGCTTTATCCAGAAAAGATAATATTGTGATGCGCTTTGTGAACAGAAGGGTAAAGAATGACATACTGAGGCAGGCCAGAAAGCTACGGGGAACAGAAGTTTACCTAAATGAACATCTAACAAAAACTAATGCTGAAATAGCACGGCAAGCACGGATGCTGAAAAGACAAAATAAGATACAGGCAAAATGGACAAGAAATTGTAGAGTTTGGATCAAACTAAATGGAACACCTGAGGAAGCAAAGAGTATAATAATCAGGGATGTTACTGACTTAAATAAATACAGATGAACACTGATTAAGAAAATAAAGAGACTATGATAATCCATATCCACACACACGGCCAGAATAGTTCTTTTGTGACATACCATGTCAATGTACTTAAAAAAAAAAAAAACTAAACAAAACAAACAAAAAAACTTATGACTGACTTGAGTAGACATCAATTATCCCCAGTTGGAGGAAGTCATTTGACACAGAGTGAGGAAATTCAAACTCTGAAAATATGCCATTATGCTGAACATAAACTACAAGAGATGGAGAATGATATTGATCCTGATAACCACTTTTTCAACAATATTCATAATCATTGTGAATATTACACTGAAAAGCAATTCAAAAGTCAAGTGCAACTAGATGGTAAACTATCAATAATACACTTCAACAGCAGAAGTCTTAACAAAAACTTTCCACAGATTCAGGACTATTTAAAACAGCTAGACAGAAAATTTACAGCTATTGCAGTCTCTGAAACTTGGCTTAATGAAGAGCAGGCTCCCCTGATGGCAATAGAGGGATATCAGATGTTTCATATTAACAGATCTCAAAAAAAGGGTGGTGGTGTTGCACTGTATATTGATGACCTGTATAGGTGTAAGCTTGTAAATGGAATGTCCTTTGCACTACCAGGGATTTTGGAATGTGTTACTGTTGAGATTGACCAAGATAAAACAAAAAATCTAATTATAAGTTGTATATATAGAACGCTGGGAACTTGCATTGAGACATTCAGAGATAAATTAGTTGAGCTGTACAATAATATTACTGGTAAGAAAATGGTAGTAATTTGTGGAGATTTCAATATTGATTTACTAAATCTATATCAACAAAATGTAATTACAGAGTTCATGAATTCTATGTACAGCATGAGTCTATATCCCACAATAACACATCCCAGTAGAATCACAGTTCACACTGCTACACTTATTGACAACCTCTTTGTTAATATTATTGATAAGAAAATAGAAAGTGGATTATTGATAAATGATATAAGTGACCATTTGCCAACCTTTGCACTTATCCATGGCCACATGGGGGCCAATACAGAAAAAATTTTAAAATCGTTCAGATACAAATCACAAAATGCAATCAGTTCTTTTAAAGAAGACTTGCTGAAGCAAGACTGGACAAAAGTCTATGTATCAGATGTAAATGAAGCCTATGACACATTTATAAACATTGTAACCACTCTTTATGAAAAAAATTGTCCATTAGTAAAGAAAAAGCTTAAACATAAATTTGCCGATAAGCCATGGTTAACCAAAGGATTACAAAAGGCGTGTAAAAAGAAAAAATTATTATATAAAGCTTTTCTAAAGAAAAGGACAAAAGAAGCAGAGCAGCGGTAAAAAACATACAAAAATAAGTTGACATATATAATAAGATGTAGTAAAAGAGACTATTACAGTAAAGAACTGGAGAAAAACAGAGACAATATTAAAAATACATGGACAATACTTAACAATATTCTTGGAAATAAAAACAGAAATACAAGCTACCCAACCAATTTTTCAAAAAATAATAAAATGACTCAGAGTGTGAATGCAGCTTCACCTGCAGATGAATTTAATAACTTTTTTGTTAACATTGGTCCTAATTTGGCTTGAGAAATACCCATTACGGCACCCACAGGTGATACAATAAGCAAAAACACTGCTATAAAAGATTCCATTTTCATAAAGAACACAGATGAGAGAGAGGTCATTGAAATTGTTAAATCGTTTAAAAGTAAAACATCTGTGGACTGTGATGGTATTGACATGCTCTTAGTCAAAACTGTTATTGAATGCTTAGTGAAACCACTGACGTATATCTGTAACCTGTCTCTCCAAACAGGTATATTTCCCAATGCAATGAAAATAGCTAAAGTAATTCCAATATACAAGACGGGTGACAGAGGGGAACTTTCAAACTATAGACCGATTTCGAATATTGCCGCAATTTTCCAAGATACTTGAAAAAATATTCTATGAGAGAACTGACAACTTCATACTGAAGAATAATTTATCGTGTGAGCAGCAATATGGGTTCAGACACAAGAGGACAACTGCATTTGCTGTAATGGAATTTATAGAAAAAATATCAACTGCCGTTGAAAATAAAGAGTATTCAGTTGGGGTATTCCTGGATCTTAAAAAAGCATTTGATACAGTGGATCATAATTTATTATTAAAGAAACTACAAAATTGTGGTATTAGGGGAGTAGCACTGTCCTGGTTATGTAGTTACTTAAAGAATAGATATCAGTATGTATGTGTTGGTAACAAAAACTCACAGTTACTTAAGGTTACTTGTGGAGTCCCACAGGGTTCAGTTTTGGGGCCATTGTTATTCAATATGTATATAAATGATATATGTAAAGTTTCAGAAAAAATGGATTTAATATTGTTTGCCGATGACACTAATTTATTATGCAGTGGAAGCAATTTGGAACAACTTCTGGATACATTCGGAAAGGAATTAGGAAAGCTTAAACTGTGGTTTGATTCAAACAAATTAACACTCAATTTAAGTAAGACAAAATTTATAGTTTTTAACAACCATCACAACAACTTAGTATCTAAACTCAGCGTAAATGGTGTAGAGATTGAAAGGGTATCCGAAACTAAATTTCTTGGTGTAATAACTGATAATAAACTGTGTTGGAAGTCACATATTAATTATATTAAAGGTAAAATATCCAAATCAATTGCAATACTACACAGAGTGAAATATTTGCTGAATCAACCCACACTATATACCTTGTATCATTCATTAATACTCCCATACATGACATATTGTACTGAAGTATGGGGAAATACATATAAAACAAACATATATCCAGTCTTTATGCTTCAGAAGAGAGCTATTAGAATAATAAACAAAGCTGCTTACAGGGAACCAACAAATCCACTTTTCCTTAAATTAAAAGCTCTCAAGTTGAAAGATCTGGTTGACTTTAAAACTGCAGTAATAATGTTTAAAGTGAAGAATCTATCACTGCCCACAAATATCCAAAAGCTTTTCCAAATAAAGGAGAAACAATATCATTTCAGAGGAACATGTATATTTCAAAAACCTTCAGTGAGAACTACCACCAAGCAACACTGTGTTTCAGTGCAAGGAGTCAGATTATGGAATGATTTTGGACCTGAATTAAAATCATGTACAACGCTTGGACAATTTAAACAAAAACTAAAGGAAGAAATACTCCAAACATATATACAAGATGACATATAAAATCACATAAGGATTGTCATATCCAGTCTGCGTTGTGTTGTTGCTTATTTTTTTTTTTATCACATTTTGTCTTAGCTTTGTTCTGAATTGTAATCTCTCTTGTTTGTTTTTCTTTTGAATTCTTGGATAGAATACGGGTGGGCAATATAAGCTGCGGCTTCAGCCATCACCCATTTCGGATAACTTATGTTGAACTGTATAATCAGAGGAATTATTGTCTAATTTGACCTTGTTGGATTTTCTTTCCCCCTTTATTATATTATTCTGTTTCTTTTAATCTGTACTTTTAATCTATCTGAAATAAAGATTGATCTATCTATCTATCTATCTATCTATCTATCTATCTATCTATCTATCTATCTATCTATCTATCTATCTATCTATCTATCTATCTATCTATCTATCTAACAAGAACTGGTTAGCCAAAGCAGTAAATGAATATACATATGTACACAGATATATATACACAGTGCAGGAGCATTGCAGCTAGATGGAATAACAGCATTACGGTTTGTTAAGTTACCCTGCAGAATATGAATAAGTACCCAGACAGTATATTTTGCATTTGAACCACAGTGTTGTTGCCACCCTCAGTAATGACTGATATTGTCCTAGTTGTGTAGATGAGATAATATCAAATGTTTCTTTGATGAAACAAGCTCTTTTTTAATAATTGAACAAAATTTAAGCAGTTTATTGCACATGAAAGTTAAAACTTTTCTCTCCATACAGGCTGTTTTAGAGGTAGTGGGAATACAATAAGTGTCATAAATTTAATATAATAATGATTTAATGAAACAGAAAGGATTAATTGTGTTCAGTACATTCTATAGTTAATCCCTCATGATGTTTTAAATATTTCAGTTTTTTGATTTCAGTTTTTTTATCCAGTAGCAGTTACAACTGCTGGACATGGTTTGTCAGAATCAGTGATAATAGATCACTCTCGGTGTAATTTGTCTAAATCACAGACAGCCTTCAGATTTTTTCTGTCACAGCTTAAAAAAAAATCTATCAATGTCAGACAATATTCATTTTACACAGCCTCTGTTTTTGGGGTGTTTTTGGAGCATTTATGTTACCAGTGCTCAATAATCAATGAAAAAACAATGATGGAGTTTTACTGTTTTTAAAAAGTATTATCAAATCAAAGAATAAAATCTTTAAGACACAGTGTTGACTCATACCACAGCAATGAAAACATAGCATACAGATCATTGTTAAATTTAATTCAAAATATAATGGCCACTCAGACGCCCAGTGAGGCTTTTCTGTCTTTGTCGTCTTTTTATTTTTTTAATCTGCATGGAAATTTAATCTAAGATCTCTACAAGAAGCTGGAATATTATACAGAGACATTTAGGAAAATATAGCTGTGCATTCTTTTGAGGGCAGTGGCTCAGGAGGTAGAGCGGGTTGTCCAATAACTGGAGGGTTGGTGGTTCAAATCCCACTCTCCCCAGCCATCCTGTCATTGTGTCCCTGGGCAAGACACTTTACCCGCCTTTCCTCCAGTGTCCATGACACTGGGTATGAATGCGTATAAATGTTCAGTAGTGGTCGGAGAGGCTGTTGGTATGGATTGGCAGCAATATCAGTCTGCCAGTGCAGCTGTGGCTACAGTAGTAACTTACCACTACAGGGTCTGTGGAGTGAATGAATAAGGCTGCGTGTCCACCAAACACATTTTTTTTTTCCACTCTGGGAGGTATTTTCCATTCATTCTCTATGTAGTCCAGAGTTTACAGCGCCCTTGGCGCCGAAACACTCTCGGCAGTGACCGTTTTTTGTTGCGGTGCTCAGGGCGCTCAGAGTTGAAAAAAGTTCAACTTTTCAGAGACTGCAGCTCAGCTCGTCAATGTCAGACGTTAAGCGGCCAATCAGAACTGCTGAGTGAGCGGAACATAGGACGCCAGGACTAGTATGTACTCAGACTCTTGCTTTCCCTGTCATCATATTTTACATCCAGAGCTGCTAGAAAACGTTTCCTGTTCGTTATTATTTAAAGACTGCTATTAAAAAAATCAGTAGAAAGTCTGACAATAGGAAAACGGAAGTGCTGAGCTGAGAGTGACATGCTGTTACAGGGATACAGGGCACAGTCTTTTTTTTCCCCCAGAGCCAGCGCCCAAACCCTGAAAAAAAAAAAAAAAAATGCTCAGGGCGGTCAGGCGACAAAAAACACGTTTGGTGAACACACAGCCTAATGTATCCATTGTAAAGTGTCTTTGAGCGTCCATGAAAAGTGTTATATAAATCTGATGCATCAGTAATAATTGGATCTGTACTTATGCTCTATAATCTAACCCATTTTTTCCAACTATCCAGCAAGCATTTTTGGATTATCTTGCTCAAGGATTATCTTGCTCAAGGCACTTTGGAGGGCGGATCCATGTGAGTCCTTTGGGTGCTTGATGTAACTTTTTATGGGGATCCACTGGATCACTCTTGGTCTGGCCTTTCACCCAGGACCAGTTTGTCTTGGGAGACCCTATCAGGTGCAAGTTGCCCCCGACAACATAGCTCTCTGATCAATAGGGCGCACAAACTCCATCTCCCACGATAAGGTGACGATCCACGGACGTTAGCCAACAGATGCCTTTACGCACGTACGTCACTTTCGCCTATGCTGGCGTACTTCACTGATTCCTGACTCCTGGGGGGTGTTTTTGGACAGCCTTGCCCTAATCTTGCATTTGCAAGCATCCATACTCTGTGATTTTATTGATCGTTGTAGCCTATAATATAATCGTTGTGTCTGCGCCCTTGTTTCTGGGGTTTTTTACGCAGCGGCAGGAGTGGCGCCACCCACCCCGCTCCAGCTCCACCACTCCCACTTCACTCTACACAGACAGGCGGGGTGAGAGCAGCGACGCAGGACGTT
The DNA here is from genome assembly GCA_020510985.1 of Pholidichthys leucotaenia. Taxonomy (NCBI): domain Eukaryota; kingdom Metazoa; phylum Chordata; class Actinopteri; order Cichliformes; family Pholidichthyidae; genus Pholidichthys; species Pholidichthys leucotaenia. Next base: position 246,641,740 of record CM035847.1, on the reverse strand, counting down.
ACGAGGAGGACAAACTCCGCCGTATTGGAATGAGCTGTGACGGGAATCCCCTCCAAGCCCACTTCAGCAGGATCGGGACGCTCCAGAGGTGCCGGACATCAGCGATGCGGAGATTTGGTTATTGAATCAGAGGATCATCTCCTGCAGCCGCAGCGGCGTCTCTTCTCCGCAGACCCACCAGCCTTGACAGCACTGCCATCACACACGGCGCAGATCCGTCCATCATCCAGCTGAGGAGACGGTGACAGGGGCGTAAACAGGCCGTCGGGGGCGCAGGAGGAGGACAGGGAGCTCGATCAGAGGAAGCACACAGTGACAGCTGGGGTGGGGAGGAGAGGATGGAGGCCCTGCTCCCTGTGCTGAAGAGCCACCCGGGCACGTCAGTCCTGGCGTGCTCTCTGGTTTTCAGGATAGTCCACCGGCTGCTGCTAAGACTGCCCATGCCCAAAGTGGTGAGGCAGGATGACTTTCGCTGCTGGAAGTGGAAGAACCTCTCCGTCTCCATAGTGCATTCCCTGCTGACTGGAGCTTGGGCCATTACCTGGTGAGACTCCATCCAGTACACGCACACATACACGCATCTGCAGCTCCCGTCCACACTGGGCCACCATTGTCTGGTCACTGTCCACATGATGCTGTGTGTGTGCAGCAGTGACAGGCTGTGGCAGCCAGGAGAAGAAGGGCATGCTCAGGCAGGCTGAGGGGTGGGGGGAGAGAATGGCATTTTTAAGTGGGAAGGGGAAATGCCTTTGTACAGTATGAGCCACACACTGGCTTTTACTGCTGTGCAAATTTGTTGTACAGTATGTGCACATTCAGAGGTTTAACAGGAAAACTATGCAGGCTTTTAAACCTCAGCCAGCAGTCAGGATCGCTGGAATGGCAAGCTGTTGATCTGTCAACTGGAAAAACCTGCTGGCTTAACGATGCTTGCGAAAGCATTTTGAAAAACTTCTTTCTGGGGCAGGACTGCACATGACTCATCCTGTAATATTAAGAAACAGGATCAAGGTCAAACCTGAAAGGTGTCTGCTGCCTCACTTCACTCCTGGTGTTGCATTAAGCATGTGACAGGATGAATTTGTGCTCACAGACAGCTGATAGACAGAATAAAAAACTGCAGTCAAGTGGCCCGTCGCTCGCAAAAAGCCGGTCAAGCCAGCCGTGGCTTTAAAGTATGCGCGTCTATTTTAGACATTACGGTAGAGGCCAAACTGAACGCTTGTAACTTTTTCTTTTTAATTCAAAGCGCGTTATTAACAATTTTCAAAGTACAAATAAGCTTTGTCATAAACAAAATTACAAACCAACAGGGCACAGTATAAAAAACTAAACAAAAGAGCAAACAACATTCAACAAGAGAAAAGTGGAATAAAAGGAAAAAACAGACAAAAATAACAAATTTGATAACTTTGATAAATGATTAACAATTTGATTTTAATTTGTAAACATTTTATTCATAAATGTTGATTTTTTTTTAAACTAAACCCTAGATAAACCACTGGCAAAATGGTTTATTTTTATTTTGTAAATCACTAAAACTTTTTAAAAATAAACACGCTTTTAAGTTATATTCAACATTTAAAATGTTTGGTTTAGTTTAATAAGGCCTATATTATTTATATATTTGTAGAGATACTTATTGTCTTCTCTTGTTATTTTTGTCTTTTTTTTCCTCTTTTATTACCCTTTTCTCTTGTTGAATGTTGTTTGCTCTTTTGTTCAGTTTTTTGTACTGTGCCCTGTTGGTGTGTAATTTTTGTTTAACCTCTTGCACTCTGGTGTACCGTGGGCGGACACGTCTCTGCGTCCTTGTGCGCACGGGGGTGCCCTAGAACGCACACTGTGCGTCCTAGGGCGCACTGAGAAAAAACCCCCTGCATTTCCGTTCTTCCACTACAGACACAGCCACGAACAGAAAGCCAAAGGAGTGCTTTGATTGGTTTAGATGTGACTGACCTCTCATTCGACTAATAAGAGCCTTGAATTGGGTTTCTGAAACCTTGAAGAACTAATGACTGAAAACCTAGCAAAAAGGACCCGCCTACCAACGGCTGCGAATACAGTGAGCCAATTGAAGCACAGAAGTTCGAAAGCGTGCCTCCCTTGCCTAAAATCTGTTTTGTGTAAGGCTGTAAGTCTTTTTTTCTTACTACTGTTCTTATTTGTTTTGAAAAATCGTTCGCCAAAACCGCAATCATGGAAGCGCAAAACCGCAATAATGGAATTATGGTTTGACCGGGTCACGTGACCAGAACCATGAGTCCGTAACAAGCGGACCAGTGTCATGTTCGTCTGACAATGAGGAAGAGAAGTTCGCCAGCGACACTGCTGTTGTGGACAGGTAAGTGTTATAAGCTAAATTATTCTTTATCCCTGAAAATTGTAATCAAATTGACTTTTGACTGATTGGTAAATTACAACTGTGCGTAGCAGACCGCGGCGCACGGACTGACACGGTTCGTGCGCCGCGTCCGGACCGTGAATGCCCCCCCCCCCCCCGCTACTCTTCTGTAGCGGATTGCAGATATCATTACAGATATTTTGGTACAACTGTGCGTAGTAGACCGCGGCGCACCGTCCCCGGGGGGTGGGAGTTGTTATCTTCTACATTACAGATATTTTAGTATAATTTTTAGTGCACTGTAAGTTATTTTTTCTTGTAAAAAAAAAGCCACACATTTTTTTACATGGCATGCTTCTTTGTGTGTGTGGGCTTGTTTGTTCATTCATTCATGAATGAATGAATAAACACCCTCCACTTTTAGAGAGTACTTTTAGAGAGTGCATAATGGTGTAGCACAGGGGTGTCCAACCAGGTGCCATGGAGAGCCAAGACCCTGCAGGTTTTCTCTTCTACCCAGTCTCTTCAGCAGGTGTTTTCACTTATCAGCAATCAGTGGGAAGAAGTTCACAGAAATCTGCTGTTGAAGACACTGGTTGGAGGTAAAACCTGCAGGGTCTTGGCTCTCCATGGCACATGGTTGGACACCCCTGGTGTAGCATCTTAGACTAGAACAAAGAGCATTAGACTAGAGTAAAGAGCAGAGTTTCCCAGAGTTTCCCTTGGAGATAACAGGGAGGTGTGAAGGACGAATGCAGTATGATCTTTTGTGTATCAGACAAATGCAGAGTGATCTTTTGTGTATCAGAGACTGCTAGGCGGATTTGAAGCAGACAGTTTATTACACATTCTCACACATGAGCATAGTCAGAAAAGAGGGCATCTCAGACAAGACTCTTCCCTTAAATCCTCAGGCCTTCTTCCAGCAGCTTCTACACATCAAAGGTCACATTGCATTCACTTCCTTAATCCTTTAACATCCCCCTAGCCTGGGTGTCACAATTCACCGCGCTACCGCGTACAATCCACAGGCTAATGGGTTATGCGAACGTTTTCATAGGTCATTGAAAGCGGCTCTCAGAGCGTCACTGACGGATGCAAATTGGGTAGACAAGCTCCCGTGGGTTTTATTGGGGTTACGTTCTGCGCCTAAAGAGGATTTGGAAGCTTCCCTGGCTGAACTCGTTTTTGCGCAGCCACTTCGGTTGCCCAGGGAATTTCTCCCAGATAATCCCGCGCCGGGCAGCTCCCTGTCTCAGCTGTTGCAGCGTAGCATAGACACAAGCACGCTGCCGGGCCCTGTTCACCACAGTTTTCCGCGCGTTTTTGTGCCTAAAACTTTGAAAAACGCGGAATTCGTTTTTGTCAGACACGATGCACATCGACCCCCACTGCACCCACCTTATGATGGACCGTTCAGAGTGCTGGAAACAGGGGACAAGCATTTTTTGCTAGATTTGGGGGGTAGGAGGGAAAGAATTGGCATAGACAGACTCAAACCCGCTTTTATTGTGGTGGACGAGCAAGTGCTGTTGGCGAGGGCCCCTCGGCGTGGAAGACCCCCGCGGGGAGCTTCCCAGAGAAAAGATTCCCCAGAGCACCCACAGGCACAGACTTTTACCCCTCAATCATCAACCCCCCAGCATTCATCAGCTCCCCAGCATGACAGCGCCGCGGAGGCAGTGAATCCTGGTTACAGCAGATACGGATGAAGACTGAAGCCCAAGCAGCATGTGGATTGATGTTTAATGATTTTACCACAGCTTATGGACTGTCATTCTATTGTTCTATCCAAGACGCTCGGGGGGGTTGTTTAGAGAGTGCATAATGGTGTAGCATCTTAGACTAGAACAAAGAGCATTAGACTAGAGTAAAGAGCAGAGTTTCCCAGAGTTTCCCTTGGAGATAACAGGGAGGTGTGAAGGACGAATACAGTATGATCTTTTGTGTATCAGACGAATGCAGAGTGATCTTTTGTGTATCAGAGACTGCTAGGGGGATGTTAAAGGATTAAGGAAGTGAATGCAATGTGACCTTTGATGTGTAGAAGCTGCTGGAAGAAGGCCTGAGGATTTAAGGGACGAGTCTTGTCTGAGATGCCCTCTTTTCTGACTATGCTCATGTGTGAGAATGTGTAATAAACTGTCTGCTTCAAATCCGCGTCGTTATTGACACACTCCACAGTATATCTAACTAACTAACCTGCACTTATATAGCGCTTTTCTAGTCACAAAGACCACTCAAAGCGCTTTCATTAATACTAACCCTCTATTCTAAGGGCCTATAGGAAACAAATATCTAGGGACAATTTAGAACAGCCAATTAACCTAACATGCATGTTTTTGGCATGTGGGAGGAAACCGGAGAAATCCCGGAGTAAACCCACGGAACACGGGGAGAACATGCAAACTCCACACAGATCACTGTTGGTCGGGGGCTGGGATCGAACCCACGATCCCACGATCCCCACAATCCCCCGGCCAAGGGTAAACTGTGCTGCCGCAGTGCTAACCACTGCGCCACCGTGCAGCCCCAACCCCATATATATATATATATATATACAGTATATATATATACAAAGGGGTAAAATCGGCCCGGGTGCCCAGGACAGCCCCAAACCATCCACCCCTTTGGCTGCCAAAGATAAGCCAGGCTCGGAGGACAGCCCTACGGCATGTGCGCCCCTGGCCTCCATCTGCCCCCCTGGATCGAAGCCGATCTCTCCCTCCAGAGTGTTTCTCTTCACCATCACCTGCTCCTTTTCCTGGGACCCGCAGTGCTGCCTGAAGCCTGTTCATCGGCGCTGCTCGCTGCCTCAGGCGCCTCGCTGTAACACCCAGCACCCTCGTTCAGGGCGCTCCACTGCGCTCTCTCCGCGTCCAGCTGCTGCTGCTCTCCCTCAGGGCTCTCAGCGTCACTCTCGCAGGCATCGTTCCCTGACCCAGGTGCTTTATCGCTGCTCTCAGCACCCTCGTCCCACTCGCTCCGCTGTGTCACCTCTGCACTCGACTGTCGCTGCTCTTCCCCGGGGCCCTCAGCTGCCATGGTCCCACTATCCTGCTGCCTAGCTTCCAACTGAGGGGATGACTCCTGCTGCTCTCCTCTCCGCTGCCATCGCTCACCGCACATCAGCGCTCCAGTCCTCCACCTTCCCGCGCTTCGTGGCTGGCCCGCCGTCTTCATTGACCTGGGCCTCCCCCTCTCGCAGTCCCAGTCCCACCACAAAGTCTAGCTGGCAGCATGGAGGTCTTTTTCGGCACGCAGTTGGCTTAGCGGCTAGCTTGCCCATAGGTAACAAATGGGCCGCTAGCTTCTCCAAGCTAGCTACCTAGCCTCCCTTGGTGCCAAAACTCCCACCACCAATAGCTTTGTTGTCCTCATCTGCCCGGCGAAGTGCTAGGCCAGCCGCTCGACAGCATCATCATAGCACTCCGTTTCTCCCAATGTACCAAGAATTCTTCGGCTCTCTGCGCCAAGATGGTGAGCCAAAAGCGCTCGTCGTTGCCTCCCGTCAAGTCTGCTTCGGCCTAGTGCCCCGGTGTAACCCTCAAACACAGCCCACCACTGCGGCCACAGGATCACCGGCTCTCCCGTGTACTCTAGAAACGGCACCAGAGGTTGAAGTAGCCAATACACTGCCATAATTTCGTTCCTCGTCCCCAAATGTTATGTATGAATAATGAGAGTCAGAGTCTCTTCATGTAGGGAACCATCAACACCAACCAACCAACCAACCAACCAACCATTTTATCATGAACACAGAACTATTTATATACAAGGGCCGTGCCCACCTGATGTCATGCCAGGGGCAGGTACGGCAGCACACACACACACACACACACACACACACACACACACACACACACACACACACACACACACCACACTCACTACACCACATGTGTAACAAATATGGTAGTGTTAGGGCATCAATTACGAAAATCTTAAATTCTCATGAGCATGCTTACTTAAACACAGGTGGAATTCAACATTTTTACATGGGCTATTTTCACTGTTTTGCAGGGCATATGAGCATTTGTTGAAGCTGGAGCGGATCGTTACCAACAAGTATGAGGAATTTACTCATATGAAAACATATTCCTGCATGAGGCCCTCTGTTTCACTGGGACTCATGCAAGTACATGATAGTGTTAGTATGTGCAAATCCTGTGCACTTTGTTAGCCGTGTTAGCGCGAACAAGCCACTCATGATTCACCAAACACATCTGTGACATGATTTCAGAAACACCCAGAAGCAGACACCGGCTCAACAACAATAATGATCTTTATTGAATGAAAGTAAAGGAGCGTGTGTGCGTATGGTGTACAATTCAATTCAATTTTATTTATATAGCGCCAAATCACAACACAGGTTGTCTCAAGGCACTTTACAGAAAAGAGTGGGTTTAGGCCACACTCTTAGTTTATAGAACCCAGCAGAGATCCCTAAGAGCAAGCACTGCGGCGACACAGGCGAGGAAAAACTTCCCTTTAATGGGCAGAAACCTCGGGCGGAACCATAGCTCACAGAGGACGGCCATCCGCCTCGACCGGCTGGGTTGAGTAGCTATATTCAAAACAAAAATACAAATACAACATTTCAAAGCCAAACAGTCCAGTACCAAGACTGGCCAGGCTGCACATGCGAGCGAAGGCCTGGCAGGGGCAGCATTTCTAACTAAAGGCCTTATCAAAGAGAAAAGATTTCAACTTGCTCTTGAATAAAGAGAGAGTGTCTGTCTCCCGAACTGAACTTGGAAGTTGGTTCCACAGGAAGGGAGCATGATAGCTGGAAGCTCTACCTCCCAATCTACTTCTAGATACCTTGGGGACCACTAGTAGTTTGGATTTTTGGGAGCACAGAGCTCTGGTTGGATGATAGGGAACTAAGAGTTCTTGCAGGTAAGAAAGAGCCACACCATTAAGAGCTTTATAGGTTAAGAGCAATATCTTGAATTCAATTTTGTATTTTATTGGGAGCCAATGTAAAGAAGCTAAGACTGGAGTAATGTGATCTCTTCTCCCTGTTCTCATAAGGATATGTGCAGCTGCATTCTGAATGAGTTGGAGAAACTTTATAGACTTATTTGGGCAACCTGATAAAAGTGAGTTACAATAGTCAAGTCTAGAGGTGATAAAAGCGTGTACAAGTTTCTCTGCATCTTTATGAGACAGGATAGACCTAATTTTAGAAATATTACACAGATGGAAGAAGGCGGTCTTAATGATTTGCTGTATATGAGAGTTGAAAGACACATCTTGGTCAAAGACAACTCCAAGATTCCTAACAGGAGACGTAAGAGCCAGTGCAATGCCATCTAGTGTTGTTATCTTGTTAAAAAGAGTACTTCTAGCATGGTTGGGGCCAAGAACATTGACTTCAGTTTTATCTGTATTCATCAATAGAAAGTTGTAGTTCATCCAGGTTTTGATATCCTTAAGACACTCCTGGAGTAAACCCAAATGGCTGGGATCATCTGGATTGATGGATAAATACAATTGAGTGTTGTCAGCATAACAATGAAATTGAATAGAATGCTTCCTCGTAATATCTCCCAAAGGCAGCATGTATAATGTAAACAATACTGGTCCAAGTACTGATCCCTGTGGAACTCCATAGCTAACCGTGGTCTGAGTAGAGGACTTGTTATGGACATGAACAAAGTGGGAACGGTCTGATAGATAAGACTGGAACCATCTTAGCGTTGTTCAATTCAAGCCAATTTGCTGTTCAAGTCTCTCTAGTAGAATATGGTGGTCAATGGTATCAAAGGCAGTGCTGAGGTCCAATAAAACAAGGACGGAGACAAGTCCTTTGTCAAATGCCATAAGGATGTCATCAGTAACTTTCACTAAGGCTGTCTCTGTGCTGTGATGTTTCCTAAAACCTGTCTGAAATTTCTCAAATATAGAATTTTTTTCTAAAACAGTGCATAGTTGATTGGCGACTACTTTTTCGAGGATCTTGGAAAAGTAAGGGAGGTTAGATATTAGTCAATAATTGGCCAGAATCCCAGAATCAAGCAAAGGTTTTTTAAGTAGAGGTTTAATTACTGCCACTTTAAATGACTGTGGTACATGTCCTGTCAATAGGGACATATTAATTATGTTCAAAAGAGATGGACTAATCAGAGATAGCGATTCCTTCACTAGTCTCGCGGGGATTGGATCTAAAAGACAGGTAGTTGGTTTTGAGGCTGACACTATTAGGGCTAGATCAGAATGATTAATACAAGAAAATTTAGAAAAGTGGAGTTCTGAGCCTGTGGGCACAGCAGTGTTAGGTAGCGGCTTAGTATTTTAAAGGGGGGCTATTTTTTGGAATATTATTCCTAATACTGACAATTTTATCATTAAAAAATTCAAAAAGTCGTCAGCACTAAGAGTTGGAGGGATGTAGGGATCTATGGCATTTTGGCTCTTAATTAGTTAATGCAATAAACAAAAATAGATAAAATAACCAGTATGTGTAGAAGTGACCGAGTTTTCAAACAGACGCCGACACAAACAGACGCCGACAAATCATAATAAAGGGACTCCAGATATCAGAAATTTTTTGCAGTGAGTTGGTCCTTATAAAGCTGAGTCTTTGCATCTGTATGACGTTCATCATGTCCATCAGCCATTGGCGAAAGGAGGGCGTGTTGTGTGTATGTGGTGTGGTGGGAGCAGGAGCGTGAACAGCAGGACGGATCTGGCAACCCTGCAATGACAGTAGAGACAGAGGGATTAGACTCAGGCTGGCAGGTAATGATATTTGCAGAGATCTTACAGTCTTACAGCAGCGAAGAGTTAATCTGGCTCTGAAGAGATGACTGTCCAAGACCAGACCAGCATCCCGCTGTGGTGCCGTGGTGCAGGTGCAGAATATTTACAGTGCAGCTTAGGGTGAAGAAAACGTGTTTTGCGCTCCAGCTCACCAGTCCGCGAGATGGAAAAGATGCTGTCCACAGACGAGGTCCAGTCCACTGCCAGGAGGAAGAAGAGGGCCGCCTGGAGGGTGGTCCACCTGTGCACAGGGAACAAAGGGAGAGTAGACAGGTGCAGAGAATCACTCTGTGAAAGGTTATGTAACGTTGGGAAGAAGCGACTCCCGTAAGGCGAGTAGCAGGAGATGAGAGGTGAAACTCTCAAGGCGAAGAGCAGTGGAGGGAGACTCTGGAGTGGAGCTCCTCCTGGGAGAAAGCGTAGATGTCTCCGTGCTGCCTTCTGGGCAGCGTTCCTTATAAAGGGTACATAATGAGGAGATGCAGGTGTGCCCGCAGCTGTGAAAGATAATTAGGGCAAAGGGTACACACAGCGTGGATCACCACAATTTGTCTGACAAAAGTGTATAAACAGTTTGTGTAAAAATTGTGAATTCCACCCATGTGTAAGTGAGCGCACATTCACGAGTATTGAAGATTTGCATAACTGACTCCCTAAAACTACCCTATAAGGCCACACTTCTGGTAGCGTATGACCAGAAGTTTCATTCACAAAAGTGGCTTCAAAGTCTAAGAAAAAAATAAATCAATAAAATTCTTGAGGGAGACTGAAGTTGCCCTGTCTTCGATCCAAAAAATAAAAAATATGATTTAAGTAGCATCAACAGCGGAATCAAAACACTGGCAAAAATGAAAGAATCCATCAGATTGTAGTAATGTGTGGTGTTGCAGCAGATGTTCCTCTGAACAGCAACCGACATGAAGACACAGGTGAACGCAGGACATTTTGGTCAGTTCTGCCATCCCTGTGCACTGTACTGAAACTGTCCCAGTTTACTGAGTGATATGACATATTTAAGGATAAGGGGATAACACCTGTACTTATATAGCACTTGTTACAAGACCACTCGAAGTGCTTCAGTAGTAGCTACACTAACCCTCTATTCTAAGGGTTTATCAGAGACCTAGGGCCAATTTAGAGTCACAAATTAACCTAACATGCGTGTGTTTGGATTGTGGGAGGAAACCCACACAGCACACAGACAACATGCAAACTCCACACAGAAAGGTTCCCACCCCTGCCAGCCTGGGGATTCGAACCTTGAACCTTCTGTGAAGCAACAGTGCTAACCACTGTACCATCATGCTCCATGTAAACTAACATTTAAAATGTTAGTTTCTGTGGAAATACAGTCTATTTTTTCCTTTTTTCCCTGCTCTGTACCCTAACCCAGATGCGAAGCCCACACTCCATGTTAAAGCAGTAAGATTGATATCTATCTGATCCTATGTGACTTCCATTGTGATAAGTGATAAGTCATTTTACCGATCAGCCAACCATCAGCCTCACCTTGTGTCAGACCCACCCCCACTATGCTGTTTCCAGTATAATGGAGTTGTGCACTGCCCCAGGCCACCGAGTAGTGACGTTTAGAATCGTATATTTTGCATCTGATTTGGTTTGGATGTTGATAGAATGATACTGCTTTTAATTATTTTTTAATAATTAGGTCAGCTCAGTGATGCAGTGGTTAGCACTGTGGCAGCACAGCAAGAAGGTCATGAGTTCAATCCCACCCCTGACCATCTTGGGTTTGATCCCACCCCTTGATCATCGGTAACCCTTCTGTGTGGAGTTTGCATGTTCTCCCTGTGTCTGTGTGGATTTGCTCTGGTTTCCTCCCACAGGTCAAAGACATGCAGGTTAGGTTAATTGGCATGAACTGGGGATTCTAAATTGTCCTTAGGTATAAATGTGAGAGCGAATGATTATCTGTCTCTCTGTGTTGGCCCTGCAATGGACTGGTGATCTGTCTAGCATGTACCCTGCCTCTTGCCCAAAGATGCTGGGATAGGCTCCAGCGATAAAAAAAGGATTAAGCGGTAGAAAATGACTCTGTCTATAAATGCAAGGAATCTCTGTCTGTGTGTCTGTTCCTCACATCTCTCTCAAACTGTTGGTCAGACTGACCTCAGATTTTATAAGTGCTTTGCTGAAGTTATGATGGTGTGCATCCCCAAGTATGGAGTTGCTCAGTCAAAATGTAGTTTTTATCAATAAAAGTTTAGCCATAGCTCTGTCTCCTCACGCCCAGGCTTCTAGAAGTGTGGGCGGGGTTTCAGACTGACTCCATACTGATTGGATAATACGCAGCATCACAACCAGTCACCACAGCAGTCCATGAACAAAACAAGGAAGTGAAAAGCGACAAATTTGACCAGAAAAAGATGATACTGAAAATTTAATGCTTTAAAAATATACTATAATGTTGCCCTGATTGCGCAGATCTAAAGGATAATTCGGCATATGTAGAGAACACGAGGTGTGCGAGTACACTGGAAGGAGTGCCAGTGAAGACCAGGGGTCTGACAAATAACACCGGTGTTGGAGAAGCAGCAGCCAGACCGGCGGACCGCAGTCCTTCACAGGGAGGCAAGCCCAGCCTGCCCGATTAGCGGTAGACGGGAGTCCTGGTTGCTACTTCACCTGTTTGCTACCACTGTCCTTTGCAGGAGTTAATAATAATACTGCCATGATTGTGGAGCAGAATGGCCAGATCAACTGAATATCATATACGGACACATATGCACGCTTTGACTAAATGACGACCGTCACCAAACAGGACATAAAAATGCCCAAATAACGAAATAAATATTTTTTTATTTAAATAGTTACTGACAAATGTGCAACACCAATGCAACACTTGCAGCCAAATGGGTCATTCTGCTGTGTATAATAATGTTTGGTGTTTTGTACTTATAGTATTGCTAAAATATAAAAGGATGCACTAGAATGGGTCTCAAATATTTGTAAATGTGGCCTTGTACTGCATGAATTTATTGATGATAGACTATCAACTACACACATAAACTAAAACAATTCACTGGGCAGCTCGGTGGTGCAGTGGTTAGCACTGTGGCAGCACAACAAGAAGGTCACAAGATCAATTCCACCCCTGACCATCGGTGTCCCCTCTCCTCTGCTTGATGCCATCATGGTTCCCTCTCCTCAGTCTGATGCCGTCATGGCCCCCTCTCCTCTGCCAGACGCCATTGTGGTCCCCTCTCCTCTGCCTGAGGCCGTCGTGGCCCCCTCTCCTCTGGTCGAGGCCGTCGTGGTCCCCTTGCCTCTGGCCGAGGCCGTCATGGTCCCCTCTCCACTGCCCGAGGCCGTTGTAGTCCCCTCTCCTTTGCCCGGGTCCGTCGTGGTTCCCTCTCCTCCACCTGACGCCGTCATGCTTTCTCCTACTCCTCCGTCCTTTTCATTGCTGGTCTTCCCCATGGGGCAGCAACCCCCCGGGCCACCCTTTCTGTTTAGGTGGCTAAGGAACTCTGGCAGACCACCCGACAGACTGTGCTGTAGGGTTGGGTGGCCCACGTTCTCCAGTAGGCTACCTGACTCGTTCCACCACGCCATCTGCCAAGTCTGGGACTTTAGCCAGTAACCTGAACTGTCCAATTCTCCAGTCCAAGGGGCCTAAGTGCCTGGGTTTTGCTTGGGTGTGGGTCCTGAGCGGGGTTTTGTTTTTTGGTCTGTCCGAGCCTGCTCCCCCCCACTGCCCTCCTGGGTTGGGTCGTTGTGTTTCTCCTATTGGGGGGGGGGGGGTCTTTCTTTTTCTTTGGTGTTACCTTGGGGTGTCTGGAATCCACCCCTTAAGGGGAGGGGCTCTGTTACGAGGCTGAGCGCGGTGTGTCACCGTGCTCAGGCTCTTAACTTATGTTTGAGTATTTACTGTATTTTTCCAGTATTGTGTGTTTATTTTCCTGTGTGTGTTTAAGATGTGTTCATAGTGGTCAGTTGTCCTGTTATTTAGTCATGTCCTGATTACCTCCGCCAAGGAGGTAATGTTTTTACCAGGGTTTGTCTGTTTGTCTGTCTGTTTGTCTGTCTGTCTGTTACCAACATAACTCAAAAAGTTAGGAACGGATTTTGGTGAAATGTTCAGGAAAGGTGTGTAATGGCACGAGGAACAGATGATTAGAGTTTGGTGATGATCTGAGAGTGCATACCTCCACCAGGGGCTTTGTTTGTATTTGTGCAGCAGGATTACGCAAAAACTACTGGATGGATTTGGATGAAATTTTCACCAGAGGTGGTTCTTGGGCTAGAGAGTAACCCATTATATTTTGGTGATGATCTCAGAATGCATACCTCAGCCAAGGCTCTTATCTTCTCACAGTGTGTTAGCAACAATACTCCAAAACTGATGGACAGACTTTGATGCAATTTTCACCACAAGTGACTATAGGCCTACACACAAACCCATTACATTTTGGAGGTGATCCATGAGAAACGGAAGGAGCCTTGGTGGAGGTATGCGCTGTATGAGTGCTTTTCTAGTTATTATTATTATTCCGTCAGCTTCTGTTGCTTAGTGTTTATATTTTGTTTCTTTGTGGCACGAGTTCTCTACCTCCTCTTCCAGACAGTCCCACTTGGTCATCATCTCACATTGGCTGCTTTTTCTGTTTCAGTTCACTCGTCGTCACAGCTATGAGCTGTCTTGTAATTAGGTCAACCTGCCCGCTCATGTGACCCACACCTGCTATCATTTATGATCATTTGTTTCTGGCTATTTAAGGACTGTTATTTCTCCCCTTCATTGCTGGAGTCTAAATGATTCTCTCACATCAGAACCCCATCCATGTTCTGATGTACATCCTGCCTATTCTTTTTCCACATCTGTCTGTAAGTTTGCTTTGTGCATCGTCTGGATTTTTGTGTTTGTGCACTGTTTGGACTTTTATGTTCTTTCAATAAATATCACAAACTACAGTTCAGCGTTTGGGCCTCCCCTATCTGCCCCAAGGGGCAATTTGTGACAGGATGCCATGAATTTCCCTCTGAGGATTAATAAAGCATACAAATAAACAAATATAAATAAATAAATAAAACTACACATACAAACTAAAACAATTTTAATGGTGACTAAACTCCCATTCCCCAAAGTGCAAGATACACTATTATGACTATAAGTAATAATATAATAAAAGATCACACAAATAAGTGATCTGACAAACAAACAAACAAGCGTTCTTAAACAGTTGCTAATATTGGATGCCCCATTCATTTTCAGTAATTAGGTATTCTGTAATTAATATTTACACAATCAAATAAACCTTAGTGGCATTCAGTCCCTTTTATGTTTGTCAAAGTCTAACATGGGTGATTGCCTACATATAGGCTACACCTCTTTGTATTCCACTTTCAAACACAGCCTACATTTGGGCCTGTAAAGCCTAATTGGGCTACCTGCTTCAGACAAGAATACTTGCTTTCTTCGGGCATGCACTAGTAATTTTAATTACAACTTGAATCAAAGTATACAATGTTGTCAACTGATTATTAAGTTTATAGAGTTTATGCTTATGCTCATCAGGTCAGGTCAGGCATTGGTTTGCTTGCTATCGGATAACCATGAAAACCGGTACTACCTGTCTCATGGGTCGGGCCGTTGGCAACTCAACCGGCAACCTTGCCCTTCCGAGGGCGTGGAGGGTGAGACTGGACATCCTGGCAGATAAGCACATCTGTCGCAAGGTCTGTGATGGACTTTTGTCAGTCGGTGCATCATGACATGCACTACACAAAGAGCAGAGATAAACAAACCTATCATCTGGTCAGTCACTGCAACAGATACTGGAGTCAGTTTGTCTTGGCCTGTCCTTGCTACTGATAATACCTCTATCTGCCAAGAATGTGTCGCTAGTCCAGCAAAAGCTAGCGGTACTCAAATACTTTGAAAGCAGTTTCATGAAATGGTCAGTCAGAAAGCAACTCATACCGGCTCAGACATTGCCCAGGTTTGCAGGGTTCCCGACAGCAGAGGGCGGGGGACAGAGCTGCGTAGAGGAATCTGATCAGAACTAAATGAAACAGTCATTGTCGCCCTCAACAGACTGCTCTGATGATGATGATGATGATGATAGAGTTTACACTCTTATACTTGATTCAGAAAAAATAATAAACCATTTAGTGAAAACTAAGGTTGGAATAACTGCAAACTATTTACACATAACTTACAACTGCTTTGGACCACTCATAAATTTTCAGTTCTTGCATGAGGCCCATTGTGTGTTCCATACATGGAGGGGAACGTTTGATTTTTTGAGGTAGATTGTAACACCATAACAACTTGTATTAATGTTTCAGCTTAGTCAGGCTTTTCTCCACAGGAGTGAGCCCGTGTATGTCAGAGCCACTTATCCATAACATGTATCCCTCTCCAGTGCGGTGGTTTGGCCGGAGACGTTGAGCAACATCATCTCCTATCACACACCCCTGTCCTACCTACTTATCTGCGTCTCCACAGGTCAGTAAATGCATGACAGTAAGGTTCTGGTTTAGCTAGAGATGTGTGTCGAAGTGTTTTTCTACAAATGTGCATTCACAGTTATTTGGCAGATTTTGCATACAGTATGTCATGTCATCTTTTTATTTGCTGGTTACTGTCTCCCCCATCTTTTTTATTTCTTTCCATATTTAGCAAGAATCTGCATTCATACAATGTTACTGGAACAATCCATATTCACATAAATTCAAAAACTGTCAAAAATGTGTGCCATGCATGCTAGGCCAGTAGGTGGCAATGTGATTTTTACAGCAACATTACAGGCAAATTCAACTGAAATACATCATTGGTTTACCAGCTTAAGGAGGTACTGATTAGGTGATCATCTAAGCATGGTAAGATGCATGAAAACTGAACAAAAATCAGAGTTATTGTACATATAAAAATTTCTGAGTTCCTGCTAAGTTAAAACTTAAAACTGAATCCACCGGTGATTAGAGGTGATTAACTTTTGTAGCTAACTTAGAAACTGGATCAACTAAAAAGTGCAAAACTGGTCTGTTGTGTCACATCTCACATGTGGATTTCCAGTGAGTCAATAAATTATCATTAATTAATGGATGCATACATCTTGATAGTGACTGGATTTATTGTCGGGGAATTGCCCTTGTTTTCTTGCAAAAGGTAAAAAAAAAATCTGATTTAATTCCCTTAGAAATCACAAGATTAAAAATGCATCATATAAATGTCTAAAGTAAAAAAACATGTGTTCCTATAATCCAAATAATTGCCTTTTTACGTGCTGCCAGTCACAGATTCAGTTTAATGCATGAGAGAGAGACGTGGGAGTGTTGATTGACCCTTCCACCCTTGAATTAGCCTGAATCCCCTCCTGCTATTATTCAGGGGTGTAAAGACTGCAAGGTTCTCACCTCTCACCTGATTCCTGGAAAACACAATTGGGCGTCTCCTTTTTGATCACCTTGGGCACCAGAGATAATCCTCTGAAGACTTCACGCTGAGCTTCGTTGTACCTGTGTTGGTCTTTTGTGCAGGTTTGTGTTATTGTGAAGACTCAGATCTGCGGAGATCTGTCCTAACAATTGTAAACAGCTATTAGCTCCACTGAGAGCAGCCACACCAGACACTGGAGGTCATGTTCATTAACAGAGGGGCTGCTTGTGTCTCAGCAGCCACAGAGTGCCAGTCATACCGTTTCACAAAAGGACTCTTAGTCAGTAGAAAAACCACCAGCTGAATGAGGCTGACACAGTTTAATAAGCATGGTAATGTTGGCAATTGTTTAGTTAGCATCTCCTGGGAAAATAATGACGAGAGATATTTAGCTGTGCTGTCAGATTAGTTCTATGCTTGTTCTGTTTGTCTCTATGACCCTGAAGTGATGGCAGGGAACTCCTGCACAATGTCATAAAACACACTCAAGCAAGTTAATCCATACAACATGCCATTAATGAAGTAATGTTGACAAATAGACCAGTGGCACTAGTACGCTGATACAAATACAGCTCTGGAAAAAAATAAGACACCACTGCAAAACTTTTCCTAAATTAGCATCTCTACATGTATGGCAGCCATTCAATTTGAGCATCGATTGAATTCCCGGGGCAAAAAATCTCAAAGAAATCTTAGAGATCTACAGTGGTGTGAAAAAGTTTTTGCCCCCTTCCTGATTTCTCTTTTTTTTTGTATGTTTGTCATACTTAAATGTTTCAGATCATCAAACAAATTTAAATATTAGACAAAGATAACACAAGTAAACACAAAATGCAGTTTTTAAATGAAGGTGTTTATTATTATGAGTAAAAAAAAATCCAAACCTACATGGCTCTGTGTGAAAAAGTGATTGCCCCCCACCCATAAATACATAAATTAACTGTGGTTTATCACATCTTTAGAAAGCTGAGTTCAATTTCTCTAGCCACACCCAGGCCTGATTACTGCCACACCTGTTCTCAATCAAGAAATCACTTAAATAGAACCAGCCTGACAAAGTGAAGTAGACCAGAAGAGCCTCGGAAGCTAGACATCATGCTGCAATCCAAAGAAGTTCAGGAACAAATGAGAAACAAAGTAATTGAGATCTGTCAGTCTGGAAAAGGTTATAAAGCCATTTCTAAAGCTTTGGGACCCCAGCAAACCACAGTGAGAGCCATTATCCACAAATGGCGAAAACATGGAACAGTGATGAACCTTCCCAGGAGTGGCTGGCCGACCAAAATTACCCCAAGAGCGCAGCGATGACTCATCCAAGACATCACAAAAGACCCCACAACAACATTCAAAGAACTGCAGGCCTCACTTGCCTCAGTTAAGGTCAGTGTTCATGACTCCACCATAAGAAAGAGACTGGGCAAAATGGTCTGCATGGCAGAGTTCCAACACAAAAACCACTGCTGAGCAAAAAGAAGATAAAGGCTCGTCTCAGTTTTGCCAGAAAACATCTTGATGATCCCCAAGACTTTTGGGAAAATACTCTGTGGACTGATGAAACAAAAGTTGAACTTTTTGGAAGGTGTATGTCCCATTACATCCGGCGTAAAAGTAATACACCATTTCAGAAAAGGAACATCATACCAACAGTAAAATATGGTGGTGGTAGTGTGATGGTCTGGTGCTGGTTTGCTGCTTCAGGACCTGGAAGACTTGCTATGGTAAATGGAACCATGAATTCTGCTGTCTACCAAAAAATCCTGAAGGACAATGTCCGGCTATCTGTTTGTGACCTCAAGCTGAAGCACGCTTAGGTTCTGCAGCAGGACAATGATCCAAAACACACCAACAAGTCCACTCCTGAGTGGCTTAAGAAAAACAAAATGAAGACTTTTGAGTGGCCTAGTCAAAGTCCTGACCTGAATCTGATTGAGATGCTGTGGCATGACCTTGAAAAGGCGGTTCATGCTCGAAGACCCTCCAATGTGGCTGAATTACAACAATTCTGCAAAGATGAGTTGGCCAAAATTCCTCCACCGTGCTGTAAAAGACTCATTGCCAGTTATCGCAAACGCTTGATTGCAGTTGTTAAGGGCGACCCCACCAGTTATTAGGTTTAGGGGGCAATCGCTTTTTCACACAGGGCCATGTAGGTTATCTTTGCCTAATATTTAAATTTGTTTGATGATCTGAAACATTTAAGTGTAACAAACATACAAAAAATGAGAAATCAGGAAGGGGCCAATCACTTTATCACACCACTGTAGATTTATAGGTCGCTGACTGAATCAATATTGAATTAAATTTAATTAAATTGGTTCAGGACTTTGTGAATCGAAGCTGAATTCTGTAAATCAGTGATGATACCCAGCCCTACTAGTGAGTGGCTCTAGTTCATTAGAATGTGACTCAGATCTACTAAAAAGAAAGCAGAAAACACTGTGTCACTGGAGTGGTGGCCTCTTGGTAGAACATCCATCCCACAACCAGGATTGTGGAACAGGACCACTGTGGACTCACTCTTGGCCAAGTCACACAAAGAGCATATAAAAATGGTACATTCTGCCCTCTAGCAAAGTCAGTACACAGAGCTACCGAAGGACTGATCGTCCTCTACTCACAGTAGCTGTGTGGCCTAGTGTCATAGAAACAGAGGTACGTGCCCCCATACACCACATGGTGTCCAACATGCTGTGGAAAGGAATTAACAAAATTAACACCCCCATGCTCTCCATCATGTGTAATGACAATAAAGTTGAATCTCATCATCTCATCTCATCATGAACTATGTGACGTCCATGTCTCTTCCTGTTATTTCATGTCCTGCGCTCTCATTAACTGTAGCTCACCGGCAACTGGCCCAGATATTTATCATGCGAGTCAGCAACCAGTTTGATCACCTCTTTGTAGCATTCACATAGTAATGGCTGAACACCGTTCAACCGTGAATTTGGGCTTTTGGTCAGTGACCTCTACAACTCGTAGGCTTAAGAAGCTTTTTTGTATCAGAGGTCACAAGTGGGTGATTATAATGTTAGCATCCTTCCTCGGCAGCTGTGATGTTGTCAAACTTGGACTGTAGGTTGCAGTATATTAATGACCATGAAGCTATTGCTATTGCTGCAGATGTTGCATATCACTATCCTGATATGTGGAAGCTGAATGTGAAAAATGAGGGCATAATCTGAATAAGAAAGGAAGGACACATTCTTACAGTGGTAGTTTTGCTGTTACTGGTTTTGCTTTGAGCCAAACTTAAAACTAACACATGAGACCATAACTTGATCAGCCCTCGCTTTTCTGCAGTTACCCCCTGCTGGCCATTAGTGGTAATACAGGTTAAAGACACTTCCATATTGGCTGCCCCCAGCACAAGCCGTAATTTATTTAGACATTGTGTTTAGGGAGTAAATCAGGTAATTTGGTCTAGGCCTTAATTTTACCTAAAAATAGATGTTGAAAATTGGGCTGGATTTAGCCCCTCCAATAGAGACCATATTTAACCAGTAAATAGTTAAAAATTGGTCTGTGCCTGACAATAATAACCAAAAAATAGCCTTGCAATTGTACAGTTTAGTCTACAGGATTTGGCCCAAATTTATCCTAAAAATAGTTTTTGACATTTGATGATGGTGGTGGGGTCAGCCTCTCAAAACTCAGCTACACTTTTACAACCAATGGAACTCTTTAACAGTGCTTTATACAGTGCATATTTTAACAGCTTTTTTAAGTTTGACATTTGACATAGTGGTTGTTAAATACTATCCAGAAAATTTGAAACAAGTGCTAGTGCACTGTAAACTGAAGAAGCACTGTTTGAATACAAGTGTTTTGCAAATTTCTCTTTGTCTTCTGCCTTTTTATTGATGTTCACACTTCAAGCTCCAGGTGTCCCCTGACATCCCTGGTTACCTCCGCCAACGGAGGAGGTAGTGTTTTTGGAGGCGTTGGTTGGTTTGTCTGTTAGCAACATTACTCCAAAAGTTTGAACAGATTTTGATGAAATTTTCAGGGAAGGTGTGTAATGGCACACGGAACAGTTCAATTCAATTCAATTCAACTTTATTTATATAGCGCCATATCAAAACAATAGTCATCTCATAGCATTTTCAAATGTAGGGGAAACCCCACAATAGCAGAAAGACCCCAGCAATCAGGCGATCCTCTGTGAGCAAGCACTTGGCGACGGTGGAGAGGAAAAACTCCCTTTTAACAGGAAGAAATCTCTAGCAGAACCAGGATCAGGGAGGGGCAGTCATCTGCTGCGACTGGCTGGGGGGTGAGGGGATAGAGAAGATGCAAAGAACAGACATAAAGAGAGCAAACATTAACGGAGAGAATCCAAGTACATTATTGGAGGTCACCCGGCAGTCTAAATCTATTAACAGCAAAACAAAGGGGGGGTTAAGAGACACAAGATCCCTCCCTAATCATAGGCTATATTGAAGAGGAAGGTTTTCTCCTATTCTTAAAAATAGAGATCGAATCTGACTCCCAAACCCAGATTGGTAACTGGTTCCACAGGAAAGGAGTTTGATAGCAGAAGGCTCTGCCTCCCATTGTACTTTTGGAGATTCTAGGTATTACAAGTAATCCAGCATTATGGAAGCGTAGTGCTCTGTTAGGATGATAGGGTAATATCAGATCTTTTATATAAAAGGGGGCCTGATTATTAAGAGCTTTGTAAGTGAGAAGAAGGATTTTAAACTTAATTCTAAACTCTATGGGAAGCCAATGAAGGGAGGCCTGAACCGGAGAGATATGATCTCCATTTCTAGTACCTGTTAAAACTCTTGCAGCAGCATTTTGGATCAACTGAAGACTTTTCAAAGATATTTTAGGACAACCTGATAATAACGAGTTACAATAATCTAATCTAGAGCTAACAAAAGCATGGATCAGTTTCTCAGCATCACTCAGAAGACAAGATGCTCCTAATCTTGGCAATATTGCAAAGATGATAGAAGGCAGTCTTGGAAACAAATTTAATATGTGAATTAAAAAACAGATCTTGAGCAAAAATAACTCCAAGGTTCCTCACAGAACTATTCAGAGTAAGAGTAGCCGCATCCAAATTAAGAGTTTGATTTGAAAAGGTATTTCTAAGGTTTTTTGGACCAACAAGAATCTGATTTCAGCACTAAATTAGCTAAAAATTCGGCAAATTCAAATAAAAACTCTGAGTAGGCTGAGGGAGGTTGATTAGATTTTGGTGGTGATCCAGTCACAATCTGGATTCAGTAATTTAAAAAAAACCCAACTATTTTATATATTTATATTGCACTTTTCATGTACTGCCCCTTCAAGACATGTCCACAGAGCTACGTGCATGGCTATGCCATAGGGCCACACACCTCCGCATTTATGTGCATTTTTGAAATAAAGGAGCCTCAAGCTCATAAACAATCTATAGCCTAAGGCTGGAGAAAGTTTTTTTTTTT
The DNA here is from genome assembly GCA_020510985.1 of Pholidichthys leucotaenia. NCBI lineage: Eukaryota > Metazoa > Chordata > Actinopteri > Cichliformes > Pholidichthyidae > Pholidichthys > Pholidichthys leucotaenia. Next base: position 246,619,785 of record CM035847.1, on the reverse strand, counting down.
TAATAACTGGGAGTATTTTTAACTGGGGGCATTATCTGATGGGGAATACTGGTATATTAAAATGATCAGAATATACAGTGGATATAAAATGTCTACACACCCCTGTTCAATTGCCAGGTTTTTGTGATGTAAAAAAATGAGACTAAGATAAGGTTGTGTGTCCACCAAACACGTTTTTTGTCACCCGACTGCCCTGAGCTTTTTTTTTTTTTTATTTTTTCAGTGTTTGTGTGCTGTGCTCTGGAAAAAAAAAAAGTTTTTGCCCTGTATCCCAGCAACAGCTTGTCACTCAGCTCAGCACTTGCGCTTTTCTTTTTCTTTCACTTTCTACTGATTTTTTAATAGCCGTCTCTAGATAACAATGGACAGGAAATGTATTCTAGCAGCTCTGGATGTAAAATATGATGACATGGAAAGCAGGAGTCTGAGTACAGACGAGTACCGGCGTCCTATGTCCTGCCCAAGCAGCAGTTCTGATTGGCTGCTCAAGGTCTGACATTAACGAGCTCAGCTGCAGTCTGAAAAGTTTAACTTTTTTCAGCTCTGAGTGCCTTGAGCGTCGCAACAAAAAATGGCCACCGCTGAGAGCGTTTCAGCACTGTAAACGCTGGACTACATAGAGAATGAATGGAAAATAGTCGCCCAGAGCAGAAAAAATGCATTTGGTAGACATGCAGCCTAAATCATTTCAAACCATTAATGTGACCTATAACCTGTACAACCCAACTGAAAAACTATATTTTTCCCCTTAACTGTTGTTAAGGGGAAAAATACAAAATAAAAAACTTGCAATAACCTGGTTGCATAAATATGCACACCCTCTTATAACTGGGGATGTGACTGTGTTCAGAATTAATCAATCACATTCAAACTCTTGTTAAATTGGAGTCAGCACATACCTGCCACCAGTTAAAGTGCCTCTGATTAACCCCAAATAAAGTTCAGCTGTTCTAGTAGGCTTTTCCTGACATTTTTGTAGTCACATCTTGCAGCACAAACCATGGTCCGCAGAGAGCTTCCAAAGCATCAGAGGGATCTGATTGTTCAAAGGTATCAGTCAGGAGATGGGTACAAGAGAACTTCCAAGGCAGTAAATATACCATGGAACACAGTGAAGACAGTCATCATCAAGTGGAGAAAATATGGCACAACAGTGACATTACCAAGAACTGGATGCTCTTCCAAAATTGATGAAAAGACGAGAAGAAAACTGGTCAGGGAGGCTGCCAAGAGGCCAACAGCAACATTGAAGGAGCTGCAGGAATTTCTGACAAGTACTGGCTGCTTAGTACATGTGACAACAATCTCCCATCTAGGGTGGCAAGACGGAAGCCTTAGCTTATGAAGAAAAACATCCAAGCCTGGCTACATTTTGCAAAAACACATTTGAAATCTCCCAAACGCATGTGGGAAAATGAGCTATGGCCCGATAAAACTAAGATTGAACTTTTTGGCCATAATTCCAAAAGGTATATTTGGCTCTAACACAACACTGCTCATCTCTAAAAGAACACCATACCTACAGTAAAGAATGGTGGTGGCAGCATCATGCTTTGGGGCTGTTTTTCATTAACTGGAACTGGGGCCTTAGTCGCTGAAGATGAAGAGGAACTTCATCTTTCAGCACGACAATGACCCAAAGCACACATCCAAATCAACAAAAGAATGGCTTCATCAGAAGAAGATTAAGGTTTTGGATTGGCCCAGCCAGAGTCCAGACCTGAATCTGATCAAACATCTGTGGAGTGATCTGAAGAGGGCTGTGCACAGGAGATGCCCTCACAATCTGACAGATTTGGAGCATTTTTGCAAAGAAGAGTGGGCAAAAATTGCCTCATCAAGGTGTGTCATGCTGATAGACTCCTACCCAAAAAGACTGAGTGCTGTAATAAAAGCCAAAGGTGCTGCAACAAAGTATTAGTTTAGGTGTGTGCATATTTTTTTAATTTTTTTTTTGTACTTATTTTGTACCCGTAGGTAGATTTGTTTTGCAGTCTGGTGACACGCCACCAGCTGCCGGTCGCTGCGTGCGCAAGTGCCCCGTATCCCTAACCTGCATGTTTTTGGCATGTGGGAGGAAACTGGAGAAATCCCGGAGTAAACCCACACAACACGGGGAGAACATGCAAACTCCACACAGATCACTGTTGGTCGGGGGCAGGGATCGAACCCACAATCTCACGATCCCCGCGATCCCCCGGCCGAGGGTAAACTGTGCTGCCACAGTGCTAGCCACTGCGCCACTGTGCAGCCATTTATTTATGCAAACAGGTTATTGTAAGTTTTCTATTTTTTATTTTTCCCCTTAAAAGATTTCAGTTTGTTTTTCAATTGGGTTGTACAGGTTATAGGTCACATTAATAGTGGAAAAAGTTTTGAAATGATTTATATTGGTCTCATTTTTTTACATCACAGAAACCTGGCATTTGAACAGGGGTGTGTAGACTTTATATCCACTGTACATGGAGCAACACCAACTATTCCTTATAATCTTGGATTGATTTGTGGCTCATGTCGCCCTCTTATGTACAGTTAGTTTCAGGAAAAACTTTGAGAAATTTCTTTCCTATATTTGATAAGAGTTTTACACCACAGCCACATAGAGCAGAACACTACTGACCTACTCCTACAAGGTAAAAGGTGATCTTCATTTCCCTCCTCCTTTTTAAGCTCCTTGGTTCCAGTCTTCAACTGGTCTTCACATAATATTCTCCACTTTCTGATCACAAATTAATCGCCATAATTTTGCTGGAAACTAATCAACAGAAAAGTAATTTACGATAAGTGGATATTGGAAATTAAACAATAAATAAATTACATTGTTTGTAGTTAGTGAAAATAATGTTTCATATACAGAAATGGGAATTTTTAAAGTTTATGATAAATTCAGCAATCAGACAGATTAAAGACAGTAAGGAAAATAAAATAACTAAACTGAACTTGGTGATGGCAATCAGAAATACAAGTTTTTTTTAGATTCACACTGGCCAACAGAGATTACCGAAGGTGGATTTTGTGGGCTGCCTTTTCATAATGGGATGTGGAGGCAGAGGGATGATATGACCCACGTTTCCTTCCAGGTATGTCTGTTTACCAAACTATGGGTGTATTCAGACGGCCACTGTTTGGTCCGGACCAAAGGACTACCCATGGATAGTTCAGTTCATTTGGTGCAGTCTGAACGTTCATTGAAACTCTGGTGCACACCAAACAAGTGAAGTCTGGTCCCCTTGAAAACCAGGGGTCTCGGTTCTCTTGCAAATGAGGTCTGGTGCACTTTGCTTGCAGTGTGAATCCAAACAGACTATTAAGCAGACCAAAGGCTGGAAGTGCCCCTTGGCATTTGTGCAAACATAGCAACACATACACACGTGGACACAATTGTTGGTACCCCTCTGTTAATGAAAGAAAAACCCACAATAGTCACAAAAATAACTTGAATCTGACAAAAGTGGTAATAAATAAAAATTCTATGAAAATTAACCAATGAAAATCAGACAATGCTTTTGAATTGTGTTTCAACAGAATTATTTTAAAAAACAAACTCATGAAACAGGTCTGGACAAAAATGATGGTACTCTTAACTAAATATTTTGGTGCACAACCTTTTGAGGCAATCACTGCAATCAAACTATTTCTGTAACTGTCAGTGAGACTTCTGCACCTCTCTGCAGGTATTTTGGCACACTCCTCATGGGCAGACTGCTCCAGTTCTCTCAGGTTTGAAGGGTGCCTTCTGCAGACAGCATGTTTCAGCTCCTTCCACAGATGTTCAATAGGATTTAGAGCAGGGCTCATAGAAGGCCACTTTAGAATAGTCCAATGTTTCGCTCTTAGCCATTCTTGGGTGTTTTTAACTGTGTGTTTTGGGTCATTATCCTGTTGCAAGACCCATGACCTGCGACTGAGACCAAGCTGTCTGACACTGGGCAGCACATTTCTCTCTAGAATATCTTGATAGTCTTGAGATTTCATTGTACCCTGCACAGATTCAAGACACCCTGTGCCAGATGCAACAAAGCAGCCCCAGAACATAACAGAACCTCCTCCATGTTTCACAGTAGGGACAGTGTTCTTTTCTTGGTATGCTTCATTTTTGCATCTGTGAACATAGTGCTGATGTGCCTTGCCAAAAAGTTCCAGTTTTGTCTCGTCTGTCCATAGGACATTCTCCTAGAAGCTTTGTGGCTTGTCAACATGCAGTTTGGCAAATTCCAGTCTGGCTTTTTTATGATTTGTTTTCAACAGTGGTGTCCTCCTTGGTCGTCTCCCATGAAGTCCACTTTGGCTCAAACAACGACAGATGGTGCGATCTGACACTGATATACCTTTTTTTTTTTTTTTTGTGTTACTTATTTGTACCCGTAGGTAGATTTGGTTTGCAGTCTGGTGACAAGCCACCGGCTGCTGGTCGCTGCGTGCGCGAGCGCCCTAAACCTATATGTTTTTGGTATGCGGGAGGAAACCGGAGAAATTCCGGAGTAAACCCACGCAACACGGGGAGAACACGGTCAGAACCTTGACCTTGGAGTTCACCATGAATGTGTTTAGAGGTTGTTCTGGGCTCTTTTGTTACCATTCGTATTATCCGTCTCCTCCTGCAGCCACGTCCAGGGAGGTTGGCTACAGTCCCGTGGATCTTAAATTTCTGAATAATATGTGTAACTGTATGTAACCCTCACTAACACCTACTCACTTTAGGTGTAGTACCCTTTTTGGTAGTGTTGTGTTATGGCAATGTAGTTACCATAATTTTTCTACCTGGACAAAAGGGATAATTGGGCCAGGTCAGGTAGACCCTAGATTCGTAGGAGCCTGGAGGGCGTAACAACAGATGACACTTACACACGGTGTATGAACTTGCAACTATGTATATTTTTCAAGTTGTGTACTATTTACAGACATGTACACTTAATAAAAAAAACACACAACACTTGTCACAATAATAAGAAAAATAAAAATACAATACCCCAAAATATATTTACAATATATACAGTCCTTGGTATCAGTCCAGGTGACTAGTTGGGTCACTTTTACCAGTCACTAGGATTCGGGCTTCGGGTCACCATCCAGATCTGGAGAGTCCACAGTCCTCTGAATCCAGCACAAAAACCTGACCTACAGAGTAGGTCAGAACAAAAAGCTTAATCTATAATCTAAGTCAAGTGCATTGGAAAGCACTTGACAAGATAAAAAAACAGAGAAGTGTGCTAGCACAACAATTTAGCACAATTTTGCACATCCAAACACCTGTAAACCACAGATATAACTTTCACCATTAAGTACCAATCAATGGCAAGGGAGCTGGGACCTTTGCTAACCGCTACAGCTCTGAAAAATGCTTTTTTCCGATGAAAAAACTAGCTGAAATTAGCATCGGCGGTTAGCATTACAGGCTAGCGATTAGCATTCCCATACACAATGAATGGCACTTACCAAGCTAGGTGACACGTGCGTCAATGGGGTTCCCGTGCTCAACGGCGTCCACAGCCTTTGGATCTCAATCTTAAAATTTAATAAACAGGCATTAGAATTTGCTAATACAGCAATGTCTCATTGCAGGTGTTTATTCAGGCTTACCAATCTCAGATTTTGTCCAAGCAAAGGCTGCTATTAGCACGTTAGCTCATCGTCTCCGTGAGGAATCGCGCTCTCTCGGTTGTGTCTTGGCAGTGTCTGACAGCGTTCTGCAAATTACACACAGACCGAGCGAGGGAGTGCGTAACCCCGTTGGCTGGCGGGACCCCATTGGCTGTTGCTGCCAAACAAATGACGCAGCCATTGGTCGCTCAAAATGCCAAATAAAAACGTTTGGAACTTTATCAAAACTTTCCAGAAAATGTTCCTAACTATTTATGAATATATATTTATTTAAATATTCATATTCAAATTATTTATTCCCATTGTGAAATGGGTGTTTTTCTTTTTAAAAGCGGTATCAATATTTCTATTTTTATTCGCGGATTTTAACACTGGGTTACATGTAGTCACAGGAACATCAAGCTGCTTGGAGATGGTCTTATAGCCTTTACCTTTAACATGTTTGTCCACCCTTTTTGGAGTCTGTGACTGGGGTGCTGGAGGGTGCTCCTCCTGGAGACTCCATTGTCCTACTGGGGGACTTCAATGCGCACGTGGGCAACGACAGTGAAACCTGGAGGGGGGTGATTGGGAGGAACGGCCTGCCCGATCTGAACCCGAGTGGTGTTCAGTTATTGGACTTCTGTGCTAACCACAGTCTGTCCATAACGAACACCATGTTCAAGCATAAGGGTGTCCATATGTGCACCTGGCACCAGGACACCCTAGGCCGCAGGTCGATGATCGATTTTGTTATCGTATCATCAGACCTGCGACCGTATGTCTTGGACACCCGAGTAAAGAGAGGTGCAGAGCTGTCAACTGATCACCACCTGGTGGTGAGTTGGATCCGATGGCAGGGGAGGAAGCCATTCAGACCTGGTAGACCCAAACGTATAGTGAGGGTGTGCTGGGAGCGTCTGGCTGAGGCCCCTGTCCGGGAGGTCTTCAACTCCCACCTCCGGAAGAACTTCAACCACATTCCGAGGGAGTCTGGAGACATGGAGTCTGAATGGGCCATGTTCTCCACCTCTGTTGTTGAAGCGGCGGCTCAGAGCTGCGGCCGCAAGGTGGTCGGTGCATCTCGTGGTGGCAACCCCCGAACCAAGTGGTGGACACCAGTGGTGAGGGGGGCCATTAAGCTGAAGAAGGAGTCCTATCAAGCTTGGTTGGCTTGTGGGACTCCCGAAGCAGCTGAGGTGTACCGGCAGGCCAAGCGGAGTGCAGCTCGGGTGGTTGCTGAAGCAAAAACCCGGGTATGGGAGGAGTTCGGTGAGGCCATGGAACAAGACTTTCGGTCGGCTTCAAAGAGATTCTGGCAAACTGTTCGGCGGCTCAGGAGGGGAAAGCAGCTCCCCGTCCACACTGTGTATGGTGCGGATGGGACACTGTTGACTTCAACTGGGGATATTGTCGGGCGGTGGAAGGAATACTTCGAGGATCTCCTCACTCCCACTGACACGCCTTCCACAGAGGAAGCAGGGTTTGGGGACGAGGGGGATGACTCGCCTATCACAGGGGCTGAGGTCGCCAAGGTGGTTAAAAATCTCCTTGGTGGCCGGGCCCCGGGGGTGGACGAAATTCGCCCCGAGTACCTCAAGGCCCTGGATGTTGTTGGGTTGTCATGGTTGACACGCCTCTGCAACATTGCGTGGCGGTCGGGGGCAGTGCCTTTGGCATGGCAAACCGGGGTGGTGGTTCCTCTCTTCAAAAAAGGGGACCGGAGGGTGTGCTCCAACTTTAGAGGGATCACACTCCTCAGCCTCCCTGGGAAGGTTTATGCCAAGGTACTGGAGAGGAGAGTCCGGCCGTTGGTCGAACCTCGGATTCAGGAGGAGCAATGTGGTTTTCGTCCTGGCCGTGGCACATCGGACCAGCTCTTTACCCTCTCGAGAATTCTTGAGGGTTCGTGGGAGTTTGCCCAACCAGTTTACATGTGTTTTGTGGACTTGGAGAAGGCATTTGACCGCGTCCCTCGTGGATTTTTGTGGGGGGTTCTTCGGGAGTATGGGGTATCGGGCTTGTTGTTTCGAGCTATTCGGTCTCTGTACGACCGTTGTGAGAGTTTAGTTCGTATTGCCAACACTCGGTCGGAGTCATTCCCAGTGAGAGTTGGACTCCGCCAGGGCTGCCCTTTGTCACCGGTCCTGTTCATAATTTTTATGGACAGGATTTCTAGGCGCAGCCAGGGAATGGAGGGTGTCATGCTTGGTGACCACAGGATCTCATCTCTGTTGTTTGCAGATGATGTTGTCCTGTTGGCTTCATCCAGCAATGACCTACAGCTCTTGCTGGGACGGTTTGCCGCTGAGTGTGAAGCGGCTGGGATGAGAACCAGCACCTCCAAGTCCGAGTCCATGGTCCTCAGCCGGAAAAAGGTGGATTGTCCTCTCCGGGTTGGGGACAGGCTCCTGCCCCAAGTGGAGGAGTTTAAGTATCTTGGAGTCTTGTTCACGAGTGAGGGGAAAATGGAGCGAGAGATCGACAGACGGATTGGAGCAGCATCTGCAGTGATGCGGACGTTGTACCGGTCTGTTGTGGTGAAGAGGGAGCTTAGTTCTAAGGCAAAGCTGTCGATTTACCAGTCAATCTACGTTCCTACTCTCACCTATGGTCACGAGCTTTGGGTAATGACCGAAAGAACGAGATCGCGGATACAAGCGGCTGAAATGAGCTTTCTCCGTAGGATTGCTGGACTCACCCTCAGAGATAGGGTGAGGAGCTCAGTCATCCGGGAGAGGCTCAGAGTAGAACCGCTGCTCCTCCACATTGAAAGGAGTCAGTTGAGGTGGTATGGGCATCTGATTAGGATGCCTCCTGGACGCCTCCCACTTGAGGTGTTTCAGGCACGTCCCACTGGGAGGAGACCCCGGGGCAGACCCAGGACTCGGTGGAGAGACTATGTCTCCCAGCTGGTCTGGGAACGCCTTGGTATCCCCTCTGAAGAGCTGGAGCAGGTGGCTGGGGAGAGGGAAGTGTGGGCTTCTCTGCTTGAACTGCTGCCTCCGCAACCCGGACCTCCGGAAAAGCGGTAGAAGATGGATGGATCTCCTGAGACAACTCTCTCCTTTGCTTCCTCTGGTCCATGTTTAGTGTGGTACACACCATGTCACCAAGCAGCACAGTGACTACTTGTCACCCTTTAAATAGACCGACTGACTAATTACAAGTTTGTAGACACCTGTGATGTTAATTAGAGGACACATCTTGGTTGAACATGTCCTTATGGTCACATTATTTTCAATCTTTTCTTGGGGTACCATCATTTTTGTCCAGGCCTGTTTCATGAGTTTATTTTTTAAAGTAATTCTGTTGAACCACAATTCAAAAGCATTGTCTGATTTTCATTGGTTAATTTTTCATAGAATTTTTATTTATTACCACTGTTGTCAGATTCAAGTTATTTCTGTGACCATTGAGGGTTTTTCTTTCAATAACAGAGGGGTACCAACAATTTTGTCCACGGCTGTAGGTCTGAGAAGAGGAAGTGGCATTTACCTTAGTACATTTTTGATAGAAAATAACAATAAAGACAACTGTGCGAATCCAAGAAATCCTTTTACCGGAGAAAGCCAATGAGAAAAGTTAAAAAATGTCTTGTTTGTGGTGGACAAACAACCCGGCCGAAGGGAACAGATTTCCTTTTTCAGTCTTGTCCAATCAATGAGCTTGATTTTTCTTTTTTTTCTGCTCCCCAAACGAGCAGTTGTTGTAACTGCGTGACGTTGTCCAGACAGTTTGGTTCGCTGCAGTGTGAATGCAAACCAAACCAAACAAAGGTGTGAAAATTCTTAGCATTTCCCGCCCAGTTGAGCCGAGACCCCCCCCCCCCCCCGACTATCCTGGTCTGAATTCAGCCTATGACTTATTTATCATTAAAAGTAACTTTCCTACACATAAAGTTAATGCGAACATGCGAAAAACACCCAAATTTGCATCCGAGGGAGTTAATAGCTAGAGTAGCATTAGCATAGAAACATGGTAGGAATATTCATTCCAATTTGAGCCGCTAATCAGTCTCAGAATAAACGTATCAACACTGCAATTAAACAGGTTTATTTAAAAAATGAGACTGACACTCACCTGCTGACAAATGGACCAAAGCTCTGTCGAGCTGAAATGCAGTGTTGGGATTAAGAAGGACTAACAACTGTAAACAAACAGGAGGTTGTTATGCCTCAGTGAAACAGAGAGGCATATGGTAATTGCTCAATGTGTCTGTGTGAGTGTGTGGTTGTTTGTATCTGTCCGCCTGTCTGTTTAGCTTGCCTGGTCAAAATTAAGTGAAACTAAAGGCTTGTATCATTGTATCGCCATATTTTCTCGACTTTTAATTTGCCAGAATTTCGAGATAAGGCTTTGTTTTCAAAATAAACACAAATTTAACTCACCATTGCCGTGTAATGAAGCCACACAAAAAAGGTATTGTAAAAACTTTGCCCGGCCACTAGAGGCAGCAGTGCAACTTTTTTTTTTTTTTTTTTACAGCCCATGTCCAGAGGTCTACATTAGCTACTGTGGAGTGTTTTTACAACACCAGGTTAATGGATGATTATTAGACCAAAACTAAAAACAGATGTAAGGCGGTCATTATTATATTACCCTAACTGTGATGGTGTATTTTACATGGTCAAAATGAGGAGACATCGCCCGCTTTAATTTCTGACATCTTCAATAGCTGACTGATGTCTGTATTGAAGTGATGGAACTGCAGTTAGCCGCAATGGTAACGTGTGCAGTGATCTTTTATATTAACAATGAGACAGGGTTTTTTGAGTCAGAGGTACTGATTGTTCATCAGATAAAAAGGTCTCAAGTCTGATCCTACTGTTCTCTGATTGATTTTTTCCTCTGATAAAGTCTGGTGTCCATACATTAGTGCACAGGCTGTTCGCATCGAGGTAATGAGTGCTAACGTCAGTTCAACTCTTCAACTAAACTCAGGCTGAGCAGAAAGTACATCCTCAGTGGCGATATATGCAAAATAGATCACCACTGTTTTCTATTCTTTTTAAATGTAATAATTAGCTCATGTATGTGCAACAACTCATCAGTTAATAAACAGCTTTCTTACCTTTGATGAGGACCTCTAATATCACTGCAGTCTATAGGATTACAAAAAGCTATTTTTCTCCCTCTGGTAAAAACTGATCATTTTAACAGAAACTTGGATTTTACTTCCATCCAGATGAATTGATTAATTAAAAGAAATACTTCAACTAAATCCAGTTGATCAAGAACACAAATCAGTTATTTTATTGATCTCTACAATTCAAAGACTAGCACATAAAAATTACAGGACTCAATATGATAATGGGAAGCTTAAAATATGTCAAGGTTAAAATCTGTGTAAAATCTACTACAATTTTTTTTAAAAAATGAAGAAGAGAGTGACACAAAATAATTAAAATCCATTATTTATCTTACAAGAGAAAACATATGTCCATTACTATTTGAATGACCACAGTTTGTTTAGCTTCAGTTTTCAATTCAAAGATAATAGACTGCAATAGATTTGGGGAAAAGGACTTCCTGTAAGGTTTTATTAGTTATTTCTAGCACAACACTTACCCTCAGGCTGCTTGCAATTGTGGCTCAAATCATGAGTAAATTCACCGTCAGTGTAGCTGAAGCGCCATAACACTTTTCAGTGAAGACTTAACTTTACCTGAAACAGCTGAACTAAAGTTTTGCCCAAGTTACAATTTCTGTCAAATACCAGCTCTAAGTATTATCCAGCTTTGATGCATCATTGCACATACTGTATCTGTACAAATGTTGTTCTACCTGTATCTTGTTGTTATCTCTGTGAATAGTATATCCCCCCCTCCCCAGACTAACCAGTCATGGTAGAAGACTGCCCCTCCCTGAGCCTGGTTCTGTCGGAGGTTTCTTCCTATAAAAGAGTTTTTCCTTCTCACTGTTGCCTCGTGCTTGCTCATAGGAGATCGTTGGCCTTTTGTCTGCATTACTTATGATTTGTGCCTTATGTATCTAGCACCTTGAGACGACTTTTATGGTGATTAGGTGCTATACAAATAAAACTGAATTGAATGCTCATGCCCCAACTTTTGAGTTGCTTTATTATTTTGGACTTAATGTTATTGTAATTTTATTCTAGTCTACTTTCAAGTTTATGTTTAACGTATTTTTTTTTGGTTTATTACACCTCAGTGTGCAAGAGGCATATGGTGGTGACTCACTCTGTATCTGTCTGTCTGCACCAAGGCATCAGCGCATATGGTGCTTTCATTTGTCCAGTGACCTCCGGTGGATAAATTTTGCAAACCGAAACATGATGGCTTTTTGGGGATTTCCACAGTAGGTACAATTTATTTTCTATTATTAGGGTGTTCCGCCAATGCACAGTAAAGCTGGTGCATGTATCTGGTTGTTATATCAATAATTGTTGTTTCTGGCCACTCAGTTGCATCATTCTTCCACATACCGGCTGGTAGATGGTTGGGACATTTTTTGAGAGCACAAATTTAAAGCTTTTGATCATATCTGATCCAGTCTTGTGGTGAAAGCTTGTCATAATATTGATATACCGTATTGTTTCAATGGTAAACTGCCCTTTTTTCGCACCACTCCACTTTTGCTGTTCGTGCGTTCACGTGCAAGTACCCACATGTGTAGACAGCCCTATACACAAATCGTACCGATAAGCAACGGCAGCAGTTTTTGACAAAGTAGCATAAATCGATGGACTGCTGTCAATCGGTGCTACTGGTAGCATTTTATGATAGAGCAGCACAAATCGACAAAACACCTGCAGACAAGGATGCGAACCACATGACCCACACGGTATGTAAACACAGTAAACTTAAGGACTGGACAATGTTTAATTTTTTTTGTTTGTGAAATCACAATAGGCGTGTTCTATTATGCTTGTTTACTACGCACCACAGTGATATGATACTGCACTGTTGTGTAATATTGCTTAATAATTATGAACCTTGTCAGTAAACTGTAAGGGAGAAGAGAGGGGGAAAGAAAATGAAAACCGAATTGACAGATTCAATAAACCATGATGCTGATTTAAGGTGGAACTGCCCAGCCCCAATGTATGGTCAATACAATTATGACAGTCTTGTTATTGTAATGTAGTCATATAATGTGGTCATATTGTTTTGGCTGTCGTTTCTCTGTCTGTTTGCAGGATCACACAAAAACTCCTAGATGGATTTGAATGATATGTTCACCAGAGGTGGCCCTTGGCCCAGAGATGAACTCATTAGATGTTGGAGGTGATCCGTGAGTGCATACCTCTGCCAAGGCCCTAGCTCTCTCAATGTACAGATGGATGGTGATATGGATGGACAAAGGGGCGGAGGGGAGGACAAAGGGAGGGAGGAATGCAGCCTTGGCAGAGGTATGCGCTCTCTGAGTACCCTCTAGTTTTGTATTTTTTTTTAAAGCTAAGCAGGGTCCGGCTTGTTTGTACTTGGATGGGTGGCTTGCTTGGTATTTTTTTTTATTTTATTTATTTTAAACTTAACCCTTATTTATTATACAGGGAAAGTCCACTGAGAGGGAACCTTTTTTGTTTCAAGGACGCCCTGTTCACATCCACACCAGATAGACATGCACACCAGGAAGCAGCCCAGTACAACCACAGACTGACCTGTGGCCATTGAGCAGCTCCACTGGAGCAGCTGGGGTTAAAGGCCTTGCTCAAGGGCACCACAGTGAGGTTAAGGAGTGTGAGGTAAACACTGCTATATTATCTGTCCCACCCAGATCTGATTGAACCGGCAACCCTCCAGTCACCAGTCCACATCCCTAACCATTAGGCCACCACTGCCATAACAGGTGCTGTGATGGACTGGTGATATGCCCAGGATGTACTCTGCCTCTTGCCCAAATATGGTGGGGTAGGCTCCAACAACCCAAAAAGGGTTAAAATTAATGATTTCACTCTATTCAACAACCTGAAAAAGGCAGCTTTTCAACCAAATTTAGGCCATACAGAGACATCTTTATGAAGACGCCTTTTCAACAATCTGAAAAAGACGTCTTTTCATCTTTCACTTTTCACCCAAATCCGGACATTTTTTTTAGACGGTTGGCAAAGCTGCCTTTTCAATATTTTTTCAACCAATTTGTGCTGGAAGGGTAGTCATGTTTTGCTTTCTGCTTAATCGCAATCTACAGACAAGTTTTCATCATTAACATGTGGGGAGTCTGTGTAAAACATGCAGTAACACGAGTAGATAAAATGTTGATAAACCACATTAAACTGACAGCTCTCCATGCATGTAATGCGAGCCTATAGAGTGGGGAAAAAACAGTTTAGATACACACGCTTCATAAGACGTTAGCACCAAACAGGTTCAGCAAGACAGTAAAGTTGTGATGAAAAAAAGAGCAGCTTGGTGGTGCAGTGGTTAGCACTGTGGCAGCACAGCAAGAAGGTCACAGGATCGATTCCACCCCTGACCATCATGGGTTCGATCCCACCCCCTGACCATCGGTGACCCTTCTGTGAGGAGGTTGCATGTTCTCCCTGTGTCTGCATGGGTTTACTCCAGGTACTCTGGTTTCCTCCAACAGGCCAAAAACATGTAGGTTAGGTTAATTGGAGACTCTAAAGTGGCCCTAGGTGTGAATGTGTGTGTGAGTGGCGAAGGGATTGGTGCAGCACTGTGGCTGTCTCATCCATCCAGGTGGATGTCCTGAATTTTATATATACTGTATATATATATATATATATATATATATATACTGTATATATTTAATTTCCAGCTCTTCAAACTGTAAGTCACATGTAACCTTTTCTGTAAATGGGGTATAATTTGCGATTTTGTTGCAATAGTTTCAGCTAATATGTTGCCTCATACTGGATATCTGTCAATATTTGTCTAACTTCGTTGAACTTCCAGTTCTTTTTTATCTGATTCATTTCAATGTCACCTTTATTTAAATAGCACTTTTAAAATCAACAGGAGTCACACCAAAGGCCACACAAAGCAAGAGTCAAAAGTACTAAGTAATGAAACACAGTAACAGCTCATTAGTTAAATCAGTAAAAGTAAATAAATGAAATAAAAGAATAAGATAGCAAAAAAGTATAGCATTAAAAGATACAATCAACATAACAGATAAAATCAAGGTGACAAGCTCTACTTCAGTCAAATGTCAATGAATAGAAGTGGGTGTTTAATAGTAATTAAAAAGTCTGAGCAGATTGTATATGGAATAGTATGTTGTTCTGTAGCTCAGATGCAAATGCACAATCACCTCTACTTTTTAGTCTGGATCTTGGAACATCTAGGAGTAATTTGGTTAGCTGATCTTAATGTTTGGGATTATAAAAGCAAGTCACACAAGGTTCTTTTCTCTCCTTCAGGCTATTTTGTACAAGACGCAGGTGATATTATCCTGACAGGACATGGTAGAGGATCATGGGAATTCTTACTCCATCATGCCATGGTAAGACATGTCTTCTTAACTCCACCAGAGAAGTTTTTCTGGTTTAGATAATATGTGTCTGTCTTTATGTTAAAACCAGCCAACCAGCAAGAGGAAGGTAATATCAAGGTGATCTGTTCAGCTGACCCCTTCTACATGTGTTAAGAAAGAAATGAACAAAACAAGAAGTGAAATGTCATTTATTGGACTTCAGTTTGTTTATAAATATTAGTAAATGAGGCAGAAAATAAATCAGAATCATTTTATTGTCATTGCACAAGGTAAAACCAGTGCAACAAAATGACAAATATTCTGACCTACAGTGACACTCCTACCTAAAGTTGTACAAGGTACATCAAGGCTTAGATTACAGTGTGATATGCTGTTCTGTTATTTTATGAATGCCCTTTAGTAGTTAAGTGTTTACTGAACAAACACAAGATAAAAATAACAGACTTTGTACAGCCTTATGTTAACATGACATGTTTTTGTAAATCAGTTGATTCTGGGTCAGTCAAGCTGCAAGGCAATAATGCTAACCTCTGTACCACCATGCACCCTACATTAATATAATTTAGACTGTATATAAACGTTGGAGTAAATCATGATATCGCTAGTGTACTTTGCACAGGAACCAGTGATGACAATATTGAGAAAAGACATTTTACAGGTGGAAAACAGAGTAGCTGTTTGTTAGGGCTGAACAATAAACTAATAAAGTAGAAATATTTCTGAATACCACAACACCACATTATTGGATGGGCATACATCAGAGTAGTCAACATAACTGGTCAGATCATTCGGTCAGAGATGATCCAACAATTATCACAATCAGACTAGCACACTCCAAATTTATGGCTTAGTAAAATCCAAATGGGTTAGTAATATTTGAAAAAAAAAATCACTCCCAATGAAACTGTTGTAAAGGAAAATTAAGCTATAGCATGCAGTAACCATTGCTGTAGCTAGCTGACTATTGTTACCATAAGGCTGGATTTATGCTCCATCTCTGTATTTCATGTCTGTGACGTGGACAAGTCCAGTGCGCACTTGGTTGTATACTGCATATGCTTCGTTTTTGCATCTGCCAGGCCAAGGAGACGCTGCAGTTTCACCCCAGCTTGATAGGTAGTGGCAAGGAGCAGACATGCTAGTTTGTTCACCGGCTATACAAGAGACGAAGTCAATCAATCAATCAATCAATCTTTATTTCAGATAGATTAAAAGTACAGATTAAAAGAAACAGAATAATATAACAAAGGGGAAAGAAAATCCAACAAGGTCAAATTAGACAATAACTCCTCTGATTATACAGTTCAACATAAGTTATCCGAAATGGGTGATGGCTGAAGCCGCAGCTTAGAGTAGTGGTAGTGGCACTACCACCACTAGAGTTAGGTAGTGGCAAGGAGCAGACGCGCTAGTTTGTTCACCGGCTATACAAGAGACGAAGTTGATCTTTAAAAAGAAGAATCCATTTTGTGGGTTCACTAACCGCTATTAATTTGCTTTTCCTCTGGCCACGCTACTGCTGCTACTGCATTTTCCTGTTCGCCTACTTCCTCCTCTTCTTTGTCTTTTTAAAAATGTTGTTTCAGTTAGGCCCCATTTGGATGGGAGGCTGACTTTTGCGTAGTAATCATGCACAGTCAACGCAGTCACAAAATCTGGGCTGCGTGCGGCCAACTGCAGACTGTCCCCATGACTGGAGATGACTGGAGCCACGATCTTGCACAGCCACGTTCAAATCGAGCTGCTCTTGGCTCACTTCGCCAGCAGGCAGGTGCTGCACTGTGAGCTGAGAGCATCCATCCATCCATCCATCCATTTTCTTCTGCTTAATCCTTTTCGGGTCGCGGGGGGGCTGGAGCCTATCCCAGCATCTTTGGGTGAGAGGCAGGGTACACCCTGGACAGATCGCCAGTCCATCGCAGGGCCAACACAGAGAGACAGACAACCATTCACTCTCACAGTTATACCTAAAGACAATTTAGAATCCCCAGTTTTGATGCCAATTAACCTAACTTGCATGTTTTTTGCATGTGGGAGGAAACTGGAGAAATCCCGGAGTAAACCCACGCAGACACAGGGAGAACATGCAAACTCCTCACGGCTGGGATCGAACCCAGGATCCCCTGACCAAGGTTGAGTTGCTGTGCTGCCGCAGTGCTAACCACTCCGCTACCGCGCTGCAAGCTGAGAGCAGCCACATTCAAATCACCCCCCTCCCCCGCTCAGTCACTGGCAGACTGGGGGACTGATTGTTAGTAAAAAGTAAACACATATTTGGCAACTACACATTTATCTCTCTTCCCCTCGGTGGATCATCACCTCATCGTGGTGGAGGGGTTTGAGTGCTGAAATGATCCCAGAAGCTATGTTGTCAGGGGCAACTTGCCGCTAATAAGGTCTTCCAAGGCAAACTGGTCCTGGATGAACTGCCAGACTAAGAGTGGTCCAGTGGATCTCCATGAAAAACATTACATTGTGGAGGAATTTAATCAAGCAAGATGAGACGAGCTGGAAGGTTGCAGAGTTTTATTTCCTTCATCAAAATGAGACGCACTTGTAGCGCTGTGCTGCTGAGTGTTGTCTGTGCCCTGACGCATGTATCGTCAGCTCTTTTATATGTTATACAAACAGAGAGAATGCATGGCACATTAACATATTGATATACATATCCGTCAATACGTATGATTAGCATGACCAACTGGCGCCCGGACGTCTTCTCCTTAATCCGCGGATGTATAAACAATAGTCCATTGTTCTGGTTGTCCCCCCAGGTGCTCTCTGTCCGTATGTGAACGGTCCTCTGCTTCTTCCGGACCTACTGAGTGTGAGGATGAATGTCCCTGCAGATTGTGGGTCACCACAACATCAAGGACCCAGTGTACCCAAAGGAGGCACATGGGTCTGTCCTCCAGTGGGCTTACCACCTGCAGGCAGGAGGGATCATGGTGATCATAGTGTTATGTGAACCGGGCAGAAGTCTGGGCTACTCTGCCTGGACTGATGCCCCCGTGACCCGGATCCCTGGATAAGCGGAAGAGGATGGATGGATGGATGGATGGACATTTATCTCTCGCCTTGACCGTTTTCAGAAAAATGTTTTGCTTTTTACTTTTGTCCGTCCGGAAGCATCTTGAACAGACTAGCAGCCCACCCACCAGGAGTCACGGCAACCAATCACTTGCAAGCCCTGCAGGCCACTAATTAGAATATTCATAGACCCAAGCATACTTAAGAAGGTGCAAGATTTAAAATCTCTTTCCAAGCAATTCTAAGGTAATGAAAGGTTTTTTTTTGTGGGTAAAAAGCCACAATGTCCTATTTTGGGCAATACATATTTGTTTTTGAGGTGTTTTTAGAGCCGCCAGAGTGCACCTTTAATAGTCGACATGAAGCCACTACCAAAGCTTCTAATATTAAATTTACAGTAGGCTGTTAATTACTCAAGTAACAGGAGTCAGAGTGGGCCCTTACTTCAGCCCCTCAAAATGTCTCTGTACATTCCTGTGATTGTTGTAAGGGGAGAAGTTTTATGTTATGAAATTATTCCCAGTTATGCATCTTTTCAACTGGAATGTGATCATGTGACTATTCTATTCTCCTGTTTTGCATGTAACCTACTACTCAGCTTTACCGTCGCTTTGGGGAATGGCACAAGATTTGCACATGTTTAACTTGACCATCTGTGCTGTTATTGTTTGACTGGTCATGGTGGGCTGCCTGGACCAAGGGGCCAGGGCCATTTTTTTTATCCCAGTCCAGCCCTGGCTGCTGTTTACTAGTGAAATGTTTGTTTTTCCAAGTAACCAGAGAAACATGTAATTTCCGTCAATGGTATAATGGTGTGATGTTATTACTCATCCAAATTAGAATATTGCAATATTAACTTTTACCCCAGGGTCAAATTTTGTAACAGTATTATCATGAATGATATGATATGGCACATCACTAGCATGAAGGCCGTGGTCTTGACGGTCTTGACCCTTATAATCTTGATCTTGTAAGACTCTGGTTTCAGTCTGGTCTTGACTACAACACTAGTGTAGGACTTGACTTCTCATTGACTTCATTGCAGCATGTTCCTCAATCTAAAAAAGAATTTCTTTGAAGAAATAACTGATAAATGTAGACATTTACAAATAGTATGGACTTCCATCCTCTGTATGTGTCTTTCTCAGGTGATCTCATGTTTCCTGTACGCCCTCTACACCCAGCTGTATGTAGCTGGTGCTGTCATCGTGCTCTTTGTGGAGGTCAACAGCGTCCCCCTGCACCTGAGGCTCATGCTGAAGCTGGCGGGCGCTCAGTCCTCTTCCCTTTACTACTATAACAAGTTTGTCAACCTGTTCACCTATGTCATTTTTCGCCTCGGCACCCAGTTCTACCTCACCTGGTTTATCGTCCACAACTATTCCCAGCTGGATAATGGTGGATACTTTCTCACCTGCATGATTGTGATAAATATTATGATGATTATTTATTTCTACCGCTTGCTTTGTGCAGACGTCTTCCCCCGGAGTAAGAGTTACATGGGACAGAATGGGATGCATAACAACAACACCAGAAAGTTTTTAAGTGATTGACTGGATCAGGTTTACAGGACTTTGTTTTTATTTTAGTCTGGGAATTTACACATTTTATTTATTTATTTTTTTTTAGATTTTAACTGATGGCATTCCTCTTGATGACAGGTTCTCTAATTGAGTCTCACTGCCAATGAAAAAAAGAAAAGAAATAATTTTCCAAAAATAGTAGGTTTTAGTTAAAAATGGTGCTGCTTGATTAAAGTCACAAATTTGACTTTCTTTGAAAAAAAAAAAGAAAAAATATTTAAAATGTAGATATGTCACATTTTCTCCATGTTTGGCGTAATGAAGTAGCTTTTTTGGTATAATATAAAGCTAAAGAAAAAAGTTACAATTTTGGAAAATATAATTGGTGGCTTTTGTGCTGAGAGTCTTATGTCTGTACCATAGATTGTATATAAAGGATGGACATGGGGGAGTGGGTAAAATGCTAAATTAGCATCTAAGATTTATTAAAGACGTGTGGCTCCGCAGCTGGCCATTATTTGCACAATTGTCACACCCCATTTGTAATATTAGAAGGGATGAGTTAATTAAAAAAAAAAATCACTGCCTGTAGAGTTTTTTTCTACGCTTGAAGGTACTGTATGGAACACTTAAAAACTTAGAATGACAACCTGTGGTCTCAGGGTGAACTGCAGCCCCATTCACTCCATTCATTTCCTGCCACTTTCAAACCAAAATTGTTAAAGTTTAAATCATGGGTTCAGTTAGCATTAATTAACACCTTAACAACCTTCCTGATTCCTTTAAACTACCAGCAGACTAGGGCTGTGCGATATGACCAAAATTTCATATCACTGTAGTACCCTGCCTCTCACCCAAAGATGCTGGGATAGGCTCCAGCCCCCCCGCGACCTGAAAAGGATTAAGCGGAAGAAGATGAATGGATGGATGTAGTCTTATTTGATGATAACAATATGCAGGTACATCTCAAACGATTAGAATATCATGAAAAAGTTCAATATTTTTTGTCACTCATTTCAGAAAGTGAAACCCATATATTATACAGATTCATTACACAGAGAGTGATATATTTCACAGTGTTTGTTTATTTTGATTATTATGGCTTACAGCCCATGAAAACCCCAAATTCAGTTTCTCAAAAAATTAGAATATTACATAAAATTAATTTTAAAAAAAAAGTTTTTTGATACAAATGTGGACCGACTGAAAAGTATGTCCATGTACACACTCAATACTTGGTCTGAGCAAATATTGGATTAATTACTGTATCAGTGTGGCGTGGTATGGCGGTGATCAGTCTGTGGCTGGTGTTTGTCCACTGTGTTTTATCAAGACCAAAGTCAGCGCAGTCGTCTACCAGGAAATTTTAGAGCACTTCAAGCTCCCCTCTGCTGACAAGCTTTATGGAGAAGCTGATTTCATTTTCCAGCAGGATGTGCCCCCCCCCCCCCAACACTGCCAAAGGTATCAAAACCTGGTTTAATGATCATGACATCACTGTGCTTGATTGGCCAGCAAACTCTCCTGACCTAAACCCCATAGATAATCTATGGAGGATTGTCAAGAGGAAGATGAGAGACACCAGACCCAACAATGCAGACGAGCTGAAGGTCACTATCAAAGCAACCTGGACCTTCATAACACCTCAGCAGTGCCACAGGCTGATCACCTCCATGCCACGCCCCATTGATACAGTAATTAATCCAATATTTGCCCAGACCAAGTATTGAGTGTGTACATGGACATACTTTTCAGTCGGTCCACATTTGTATTAAAAAACTATTTTTTTAAATTAATTTTATGTAACATTCTAATTTTCTGAGAAACTGAATTTGGGGTTTTCATGGGCTGTAAGCTATAATCATCAAAATTAAAATAAACAAACACTTGAAATATATCACTGTGTAATGAATCTATATAATACAGGTACATCTCAAAAAATTAGAATATCATGAAAAAGTTCAATATTTTTTCTCACTCATTTCAGAAAGTGAAACCCATATATTATATAGATTCATTACACAGCGAGTGATATGTTTATTTATTTTAATCTTGATGATTATGGCTTACAGCCCATGAAAACCCCAAATTCACTTTCTCAAAAAATTAGAATATTACATAAAATGAATTTAAAAAAATAGTTTTTAAATAGAAATGTTGGCCAACTGAAACGTATGTCCACGTACACACTCAATACTCTCTGTGTAATGAATCTATATAATATATGGGTTTCACTTTCTGAAATGAGTGACCAAAAGTGTTGACCTTTTTCATAATATTCTAATTTTTTGAGATGTACCTGCATATTGTGATCAGTGTTGGGAGTAACGTGTTACAAAGCGTTACTGTAATGCCACTACTTTTGCAGTAATGTGTTGTGTAACGAAATTACTGTTTAAAAATTCAGTAATGCATTACACCTACTGAAATTTGATCAGATGCATTACTCGTGTTACTCGTTTTATTAATGTGGATAGATATTTTTAGCGCAAACAAATACATACTGACCCTACGTAGCTGCCACAGCTGTCAGTCACCATGGCCTGTTGCAAAGAGCCTGTTCACTGCTGAGCGGAGGAAAAGATGAAGCTACTTTGTTTTTGTGGAAATAGACAGATTATTTTTCCTTTGTCACGGTTAAGGACAAAAGCATATTGGTGGGTTGCAAGCTAAATTGCCGGTTGAGACTGACTGCAATCTTCAGAAGCGCTTGAGAACAGCAACAAGACCCGACAAAGCTTGTGCTGTGCTATGCTAATAACACTGTGTTAGTGGATCTACTGTATTCTGAACAGCCACAGCTGGATGTAAAGTGGAAATACTCTTATCTGAACACCCACGGCTGGATTTCAAGCACAGATATGCATCTGGACAGTTTGTGACACAGCAAGAATTAAAACTGACTGATTGCCAGATACGGTGTTACAGAATGAAGATGTGATAACAATCATTTCCCATCAGAAAGCTGAGCCTGTGAGCCACTGAAGGTAAAACACATTTACTTGCTACCTGGATAAAGATTATTCAAAAATGGATTTGATCTCCAAAAGGAATTTAAGGGACTGGATCATGTCTCTGTCACAGCAGACATTTGGACTGTGGATAATAGACATTTTCTTTGGATCACTGCACATTGGGTTTAAATCCATAATATGAAGGTAAATAAAACACTGACATCTTTATGCAAGGGCAGCGCGGTAGCCGAGTGGTTAGCACTGCGGCAGCACAGCAACTCACCCTTGGCTGGGGGATCCTGGATTCGATCCCAGCCCCCGACCAACAGTGATCTGTATGGAGTTTACATGTTCTACCCGTGTCTGCATGGGTTTACTCTGGGATTTCTCCGGTTTCCCCCCACATGCCAAAAACATGCAAGTTAAGTTAATTGGCATCAAACTGGTGATTCTAAATTGTCCTTAGGTATGACTGTGAGAGTGAATGGTTGTCTGTCTGTCTGTGTTGGCCCTGCGATGGACTGGCGATCTGTCCAGGATGTACCCTGCCTCTCGCCCAGTGATGCTGGGATAGGCTCCAGCCCCCCCGCGACCCGAAAAGGATTAAGCGGAAGAAGATGAATGGATGGATGGATGGATCTTTATGCAGTGTTGCCAACTCACTCTTTTGGAGTGATTCTCACTCTTTTTTCCCTCTCTCATTCCACAAATCCTGTTTCTCGCTTCAAAATGAGGAAATCACTGGCAATTTTGTGTTGATTTTCTTCAGATTTTTCCCACAATCAGAGCTCTCAAGGCAGGATAAAGCAGACTGAACATGTTCTAAAAGCTCTGTCTGAAACAGTCTGTTTTCAGCCTGACATGAATAAACCCGTAATGTAATCCATTAATTAAATTATCTTGCTATGTGTGCAAGATGATTTAAGTATGCATTTAAAAGTAACATGAAACTTATTTTTCGAAGTAACTAGTTACTTTAATCATGCAGTATTTGGTAAGTAGTTCAGCTACTTTTGAAAAGAAGTAACTAGTAACTAATTAGTTACTATTTTTTAGTTACTTGCCCAACACTGATTTTGATATATGTTTTTGTAAATTCTGTCGTTTATACATAACCAATAAAAAGAACCATCTCTTTTTCTACATTTTAAATTATATAGTGAAAAAAATCAACTCTACGAATTCATTTGTCATTAATTTATGCACCCTTTTTCCCCTTAATTTTGCAGTGCTATAAGTTTTTTTTAAATGTCCATTTGAGATGACTCAAACTTTATTCATTATCACTACTTGACTAATTAAAAATTAGTAGAAATCATGTTACATTAAGAGCCAGTTTGTTCCTCCAACAAGTTTTATTTATTATTTATTTAGTGTGTATGAGGCCGCTGTCACGCACTTTTGCAGCTTTAGTTATATTTTTTCAGACAAAACTAGAAAAGCACTCGGACAGTGCAGACCTCTGCCAAGCAGCTCATTTCCCCCAAATGACACTGTTAGAAATGCAGCAGTTTTCTAAATGCAACATTTCTGCTTTTGATATTGATGAAAAAATACTAATTCAAGTTTCCTTCTATAAGATTTATTGAAATAACAAATAAATAGTATTAGGTAACTTAGCTACAGAAATTCTGTTGTACCAGCAAAAGTAAAATTTAAGCAAGTTGATACTGATTTTATCTAAAAATTTCTGGATCCAGGTGGTGATCCAGATCACCACAAAAATGTAATCATCTGTTCCCCATGCCATGACACACCTTTCCTGAAAATTTCATCAAAATCTGTTCTCAGATTTTGAAGTAATGTTGCTAAGAGACAGACAGACAAAGCAGTGCCGGTGTAGTAGCAAGAAATAATCAGCTGCTAAAACTTGATCACCAGGTGCCATATTGTAGTTATTGGGTTATATTAGCCATAAAATATATATTTCTGCAGGTAAACAGTACTGAGGTAGGTATAATAAGATATACAGTCATGTGAACAAATTAGGACACCCTGTATAAGCCTGTGTGTTTTTAACATATTTGTAGATTAGTTTATTTGACAGGGACAGTGCAATGGACATATGGATATTTAATATCAATGTTAAAAAATACTGGGAGATTCATGCAATACAACTAAACAATTAAAAATGAATTAAAGACTTCTTACAAATTGTCTGTAAAATGTCATTCTAAACAAATAGTGAGGAATAAATTAGGACACCCCTCATCTTTTTTAGGACACCCCCACATTCATTCCCACTTAAAATGACTAAAATAAATGTTAAAAAATGCAAATACAAACAAACACAAGGTTAGACATACTGTAGATATGTGAACATTTATTAATAAAGAACTGAATATTTAATGGGGTGTCCTAATTTTTTCACATGCCTGTATTTAACACTTATGATGCATTTTGAACTCGAAATAAACTTGATGTAGGATTAAAAGCAATTAAAATACAGTAATGCCGTCACAAGGTTACATGGAAAAATACATAGATTTACTAGATATATACATGTAGATATTGTATAAATACATATCCTATGCATCAACAATGGACAATTACAGTGTAGCTTCTAAACAACAATGAGGTTTTTGCACATAAATATTGGAATCAATTGCAATCTCATAAATGCTATGTTGTTATCCAAACTGCAAACACTTTGGCCAACACCATAATTTTTTTCTTCAAATGCGATAAAACCTCAAAACATTTACAGACACATTGTAGGTGGACTGAGACCAGGCGGTACACCTTTAACAAGCAGGCGCTCCCGGCTCCTGCTGCCGGTGATCACTTTTTGGCATGACACCAGCAAATCAATACCACCTCCTCTTGGCGGCGGTAATAAAGATTAAACATTGTCCAGTGCTGTGTGTTTACATACCGTGTGGCGTAATGTGCCTCGCAAGACATCCTTAGCTTGTCTGTCAGTACGCTGTCCCTGTGCCATTATACACCTTTCCTGAAAATGTCATCAAAATCCGTTCATAAACTGCACAGTTTGCTTGTCTTTTCTTGGCATCTTCAAATGAAATAATGTCAACCATCACATACTACTACACATACTGTTAACCAGAGTGGTGGCTCAGTTGGTAGAGCATCCGCCCCACACCCGGGAGGCTGGGGTTCAAATCCCAGCCGGGTCATGCCGAAGACCATATAAAAGCGGAACTTCCTGCCGTCCAGCTTGGTGCTCAGCAGTAATGGAATGGAGGAGGGAAATCTGTGGCGGCGCCTTGCATGGCAGCGGCCCCTCTGATTCTATATATGGGGTGTGTGAGATTAACACTGTAGATAGGAGAAACACAATTTCGTTCTACTGTACATGATTGGTTGTATGGTTGAATGACAGTAAAGGGTGATTTTAAATTTACTGTTGCTGTGCTCGAAATGTTCACTTGTTCCCCATGTAGTGTACTATATAGTGAAACAGCCATTTTGTAGTGCTGTTCGAAATCTTAAATGAAATTTTAATTCATTATACAGTACACTCAAAATATCCCACAATGCATTTCGAAAAGTAGTGTACAACGGATGGTCACTACATTAGCCAATATATCCCATAATGCAATGCACAGCCAATGGAGCAGTGAGAGGAGAGCTTCACATCACAACATAAGCTACCTTAAGTTATTTATATTTATTAAGTCAGCAAAAATGATTTGATTCAATACATATTTACTACAAATTACATGCAGGTATTCATTTTTTACCACTGTCAGTCTGTTATGTTTTACTGTCTCACCATGATGAAGTCATTAACCGCACCATGAAAACAAGCCCAGTAGCGTCTGAAAGCTATTAATTTTATTGTAACATTGAGTTTACTATATAGTCCACTATATCTAAATTAACTATATAGCGAAGAGGGAGTGAGTGAGTGAACATTCCGAATACAGCAGATCGTGTATATGGGTGCGGAGGTGAACGTAACTCTGTGGACACGTCTTAAAGGGGAAGCTCAATATTATTATTATTTTCCCTCAAAAAAATGTCTGGATCCAGATCGTGATCACCACCAAAATCTAATCATCTGTTCTCCGTGCCATTATTATAATTATTTTTTTTATTTTGATTTTGTGTACTTTATTGATCCCCACAGGGGAAATTCAGGGCATCCACCTGGATGGATGAAGCAGCCACGGTATGGTGCTATCCCTTCACCATTCACACACACATTCACACCAAGGGCCACTTTAGAGTCTCCAATTAACCTAACCTGCATGTTTTTGGCCTGTTGGAGGAAACCGGAGAAATCCCGGACTAAACCCATGCAGACACGGGAGAACATGCAAACTCCACACAGATTCGCTGTTGGTCAGGGGCTGGGATCGAACCCGGGATCCCATAGCCAAGGGAGAGTTGCTGTGCTGCCACAGTGCTAACCACTGTTCCAATGCACTGCCCATTACACACCTTTCCTGAAAATTTCATCAAAAGGTGTTCAGAACTTTTTGAGTTATGTTGCTAACAGCCAGACAAACCAACCAACCAACGCTGCCAAAAACATTACCTCCTCCTCTTGGCGGAGGTAATTAAGATACTCGGCAATAATTTAAACCAAAGAAACGATGGTCTGATACGCCATAATATTTCCTATTAGCGACAAGTTAGCATTTGCTGTTTTATAATTAGAGAGAGATGGTATTAACGTTACTTACCTCCAGTTAAAACAAGGTTAGAGGACTGTCCTTTCTGACACAGCACAGTGGGAAAAAGTCACACATCCCTGGCAAACAGAAGTAGTGGCTATATGACCAATTCATTAGCTTGCAGTTACAGCCGTGGACAAAATTGTTGGTACCCCTCTGTTAATGAAAGAAAAACCCTCAATGGTCACAGAAATAACTTGAATCTGACAAAAGAGGTAATAAATAAAAATTCTATGAAAATTGACCAGTGAAAATCAGACAATGCTTTTGAATTGTGATTCAACAGAAACTTTAAAAAACAAACTCATGAAACAGGCCTGGACAAAAATGATGGCACCCCTAAAAAAGATTGAAAATAATGTGACCATAGGGACATGTTCAACCAAGATGTGTCCTCTAATTAACATCACAGGTGTCTACAAACTTGTAATCAGTCAGTCGGCCTATTTAAAGGGTGACAAGTAGTCGCTGTGCTGTTTGGAGACATGGTGTGTACCACACTAAACATGGACCAGAGGAAGCAAAGGAGAGAGTTGTCTCAGGAGATTAGAAAGAAAATTATAGACAAGCATGTTAAAGGTAAAAGCTATAAGACCATCTCCAAGCAGCTTGATGTTCCTGTGACTACAGTTGCACATATTATTCAGAAATTTAAGATCCACGGGACTGTAGCCAACCTCCCTGGATGTGGCCGCAGGAGGAGATGGATAATACGAATGGTAACAAAAGAGCCCAGAACAACCTCTAAACACATTCATGGTGAACTCCAAGGTCAAGGTACATCAGTGTCAGATCGCATCATCCGTTGTTGTTTGAGCCAAAGTGGACTTCATGGGCGACAACCAAGGAAGACACCACTGTTGAAAATAAATCATAAAAAAGTCAGACTGGAATTTGCCAAACTGCATGTTGACAAGCCACAAAGCTTCTGGGAGAATGTCCTATGGACAGACGAGACAAAACTGGAACTTTTTGGCAAGGCACATCAGCTCTATGTTCGCGGACACAAAAATGAAGCATAGCAAGAAAAGAACACTGTCCCTATTGTGAAACATGGAGGAGGTTCTGTTATGTTCTGGAGCTGCTTTGCTGCATCTGGCACAGGGTGTCTTGAATCTGTGCAGGGTACAATGAAATCTCAAGACTATCAAGGTATTCTAGAGAGAAATGTGCTGCCCAGTGACAGACAGCTTGGTCTCAGTCGCAGGTCATGGGTCTTGCAACGGGATAATGACCCAAAACACACAGCTAAAAACACCCAAGAATGGCTAAGAGCGAAACATTGGACTATTCTAAAGTGGCCTTCTTTGAGCCCTGATCTAAATCCTATTGAACATCTGTGGAAGGAGCTGAAACATGCCGTCTGGAGAAGGCACCCTTCAAACCTGAGACAACTGGAGCAGTTTGCTCATGAGGAGTGGGCCAAAATACCTGCTGAGAGGTGCAGAAGTCTCACTGACAGCTACAGAAATCGTTTGATTGCAGTGATTGCCTCGAAAGGTTGTGCAACAAAATATTAAGTTAAGGAAACCATCATTTTTGTCCAGGCCTGTTTCATGAGTTTGTTTTTTAAAATAATTCTGTTGAACCACGATTCAAAAGCATTGTCTGATTTTCATTGGTTAATTTTCATAGAATTTTTATTTATTACCACTTTTATCAGATTCAAGTTATTTCTGTGACCATTGCGGGTTTTTCTTTCATTAACAGAGAGGTACCAACAATTTTGTCCACGTGTGTAACTGCTGTGCTAACCACCGGAACCCTTTATTGCACACACCTGGCACACTGTGGGGGATAGAGGCAGGGTGGTGACAAGTAGAAACGGGATATGCGCCTTTTAAATCCGGATGTAAACCATACAGTTTTATACGAAACGGTAGACGTTTTTATTGCGTCACCAATATATATTGTCATATCGCACAGCCCTACAGCAGACTAGTATCTGATCTCCTACAGATAAGCTTACAGTTCTGTGGGGATTCCAGTTTGATGTCCTCATGCTGCTGAAGTCACATGAGCGCACTGATCAGCCTGAAAGACGGTGGTCACCAGCATTTTAAAAAAATCTGTTTTTGCTCTGTCAAACTCTGTGCAGAAAGTGTTTGCTCTAGACATTACTTGTTGTCCTGTAACGGACAGGGTTGTAAAATGTCTGTGATTATTTATTACCTGTCATTTTAGTTTTGATATAAGACTGAATATATTTTGCTTTCATTCATTTAATCATTCATTTTTTACAGAATGAGCAAATACAGTACAGTAGGTTATGCATTTACAGTATTTATTTTTTCAGGGAATGAATTAATAGAGATTGTGTGTGGCACTTTTGTTGTCCAGAGCCACGCAAAGCAGATTGTTTTTTTCAGCTGTCACTGAAGAAGGAGGTGGGGAGGATCGCAAGGTGTGAGCCAAAGTGTTGATGATCAATTATTAGTTCTCACAACGGCATTTCATTTACCCGGTTCCCCAAGGAGGTTCTCCACCATCAAGAGAGGCGAGTCAGGAACCCTCTGATGGATGACCACTGTCTCTAATATTTCCTTTACATCAATTGTTCTTTTTCACTGCTTCTATTAACAATATTATAACTACCTGGTCATTTAAAGTAACTTGACCGACTTCTGCTGTTATAGTGGATGCAGGGTGATCTGTTGTACCAGTTACAAGTTAGAATAGACCACCCTACATGTAGTATGTCAATATGACACAGGGCCTTCAGATTTCTTTCCTGTTTCTGTCACTAGGCTGTGACATGGAGACAGTGTCACCTGCTTCAAGTGCGTTTACCCATGAGCGCTGTTCAAATCACTGCCAATTGGAGGTTAGGTCAACAACAACAACCCATCTCCATTATAAGGTGACTGTTACCGGGGACTGAGTCCTGTTTTTTTTTTTTTTTTTTTTTTTTTTTTTTCAAACTGCAGACACCACAAGTCTTAGAGAGTTTTCAGAAGTTATTTGCCCAGTTTGAAAAGGGCTTCTGAGAATGAAAAGATACAAGGATGGATTCCAAACCATAGCACCTGTGTGAATGGAATGAATGGGGCCACAGCTGACAAGGTGCAACTAAAACTGGAACTACTGAAAGTTGATTGCAGTATCTTTAAAAATAACCATTAGGGCAAAAATCCTTTTTGTACAAGGTTGTAAATATGTTGTTTACATAGCAAAAGTTGGTTTGATTTCAGAATTTATGAGGATTGACCCATTTTTGGAAATCTGGGGGACAGAAGAGGACTAACAGATTTTTGCACTTCCATGTCTGCTTAGTTTTTTCAACATTTTTCATTTTGTGTGGTATATCTGACTAAGACGGAGCAGTCTTCAGGAGACAATCTATGAGTCACTGCAAACAAGAATATTCCTTATTTATGCATTCAATAATTTATAACAAAATTATTTTTATTTAATTAGTTACTTTTATTTATTAAAGACATCATATTCCAAAATAATTCCAAGGACCAGTGTATAATGTTTAACAAAATGAGGCCTCCTCTTCCTGCTCTCCACACCCACACAACCATGCCTTGATCAGTCAGCTTGATTGCACAAAGCACTGATAGAATTCCACTGTTAAAAAACTAATGTGAATGAAGCAAAAAAAATATCTGACTTCTATGCCAGGGAGCTCAGATCATACACTAGTGACTCATCAGTGAGAAGGTTGGCCGATCCTAATTCACATCTGCATTATTATCTGTTCTGGAAACTGATGTTCAAGAGAGTGTAATGCTGTGTTATAACATAGCTTAATACTTCAACAACTGCTGTGAGTCAAACTGAATACTTGTGTAGTTTAGATCACTGGACTCTTCTCCTGCTCAGTGGTTGCCATATTAGAGCTTTTGCCAGTGTTCTGGTACAAGTAATACATTGTTAATGGAAACTATTAATATCAACATACTAGTATGTTTTATTCAAGTGGAGTAAATATAGCTTGCCTCAGCTGAGAAAGATGCAGTTTTCTTTTATGTCACATAAGAACAAGCTTATTTTCAAAGGTGTAGCAGCTAACATTTTTTTCAGTTTATGCTAATCAAGTCAGTAATTAAAAACACGCATGACACTTCTTCCGCTGTGGTTGACGCCAGAGGGACCGCTTCTGGCCAACGTGTGGTGCGATCCACCATCGTCAAAAGATGTGTGTACCCCTGTGACGACGGGAGGGGGCCTACCAAGTCGACATGCACATGATCAAAGCGCTAAGCAGGAATGTGAAAAGGCTCCAAAGGAGTTCTAGTGTGCTTGTGTATTTTGGCTCGCCGACACGCTACGCAGGCTGTCGCCCATTCCTTGACCTGTCTGCGCAACCCCGGCCATACAAATTTCTCCCCCACCATTTTGACCGATGCGCACACCCCCGGGTGCGCCAGAGAATGGATCGAGTCAAAAACGCGGCGGCGCCACGCAGCTGGTACCACGGGGCGTGGCCGTCCCGTGGAGACATCGCAGATTAGGGGAGGCATACCCATTTGCAGCACCCTGTGCTCCAGCCTTAACCCTGTTGGTCCAGACTGGAGCGCGCGCACGTCTGCATCGCTAACCTGCTCCGCGGCCATGGCTGCATAATCTAACCCCACGTGGACCGGGGCCGCGCATTCTCCCGCGTCGCTACCCTGGCCCGCGGCCATGGCTGCAGAGTCTGCCCTCACGTGGTCTGGCTCCGGCACAGCACGCGAGAGGCAGTCTGCCACTACATTATGTTTACCTGCGACATGCTGGATATCGGTGGTGAACTCTGATATCGCGGCCAGCTGTCTTTGCTGCCGGCCCGACCAAGGTTCAGAAATCTTGGCCTTCGCAAAAGTCAGCGGTTTGTGGTCCACGAATGCGGTGAAACGGCGCCCTTCCAGCCAGAACTGGAAATGGCGGATGGCTAAGTGTAGGGCCAACAACTCCTTGTCGAACGCGCTGTATTTTCGCTCGCTATCGCGCAAGGTTTTGCTGAAAAATGCGAGCGGTTGCCAGGTCCCTGCTACCCACTGTTCAACGACCACCCCTACTACTAAATCTGATGCGTCAGTGGTGAGGGCCATGCGGGCTGTTGGAACTGGGTGTGCCAACAAAACCGCGTTTGCCAGCGCTGTTTTGACTTGAGAGAATGCGCGCTCCCGCTCAGGAGACCATTCGATTTTATTTGTGGGTTTTTGTTTTTTTAGTGCCGTGTACAATGGTTGCATGAGCCGCGCTGCACTTGGGAGGAAACGGTTATAAAAATTAACCAGTTCCAAAAACTCCTGTAACGCTTTGACCGTTTAAGGTTGGGGAAAATTTGTTATTGCGCGCACTTTATCGGGGAGAGGGACCGCTCTTTCTGGCGAAACGCAATGCCCCAAAAAAATCAATCTGCGCTACCCCAAACTAGCACTTCGCTGGGTTAATTATTAACCCGTGCTCTGCCAGCCTCCGGAAAACTGCCGTGAGGTGGTTTTCGTGTTCAACTTCGGACGTGCTGGCTACTAAAATGTCATCCAAGTAGACGAACACGAAAGGGAGGTCGCGCAGCACCGCGTCCATCATGCGTTGGAACGTCTGCGCAGTCCCCTTGAGTCCAAAAGGCATGCGCAAAAACTCAAAAAAACCTGAAAGGAGTTATTACCGCTGTTTTGGGTATGTCCTGGGCACGCACTGGAACCTGATGGTAGCTGCGCACTAAATCTATTTTAGAAAAATGCGCGCTCCCGCCAAATGAACCGAAAAATCTTGAATGTGCGGGATCGGGTAGCGGTCGTGTGCGGTGGCGTTATTCAACCTGCGGAAATCACCACAAGGTCGCCACGAGCCATCAGTCTTTGGGACCATGTGCAATGGTGAAGCCCAGGGGCTTTTCGAACGTCTGATGATGCCCAGTTTTTCCAGGTTGGCAAACTCCTCGCGCGCTATGGCCAGTTTAGCTGAGTCCAGGCGCCGAGCTTTTGCAAAAATGGGCGGCCCGGTGGTAGTGATATAATGCTCCACCCCATGTTTGGCCACTGTCGCCGAAAACGTTGGGACTGTTAGCGCTGGGAACTGAGTGAGGAGTGCGTGGAACTTACCACCCGCAGTCGTGACGTTGGCTTGTGCAGTTGGCGGTGCCACTCGTGCTGTGCAGGGAATAGAGTGAAAAGCATTAACCAGACGTCTATTAGCAAGATCAACCAACAAACCATGTGAGCACAAAAAATCAGCCCCTAACATGTTGAAACTGACTGCAGCTACCACAAAAGTCCACTCAAATGAACGACCCTGCAAAGACAGAAGCAGAGTCCTCTCACCGAAGGTCTTAATAGCTGAGCCGTTCCCTGCTGACACTGACACCCGGGGAACTTTGGACGGCATCAGCCGGTCCGCGTAGGAAGGCATGATGAAGCTCATCTGGGAGCCTGTGTCCACGAGGAATCGTTTCCCCGAACGTGCATCTGTCAGGTAAAGCAGCTTGTTCTCTTCCCCGAGAGCCGCAGCCACTACCGACCCTCGGTCTTGGCGTTTCCCGAACGCTTGAAGTGGCACGGCGGGAGGCACTTGTGTGCCCTCTCTGCAAAACGGCGATGAAAGAAGCACAGGACGTCGCCCGCTCCATGTCGCTTGGTGCTGACTGCTGCTGTCGTCGGCGCATCTGGTGCTGCAACCACTGGCCCCATGCCGTCTCCGGGCTTCGCTCCTAGCTCCGCTGCTGCAGCCGAAACTGTGCTCCGCTTGTGGGCGTCGACGAGTCGCTGTGCCTCCTTGCTCAGCCTGTGGTAGTCTCGCTTGGCCAACCGGGGTGAATCTGCCAGGGTAACTCTCACGCTGGCGGTAGGGTCCGGAGGAAAAGGTGGGCGAAGATAAATTCGCAGTCCTCGGAGTCTTTCAGCCTCAGCATTTTGACCATCAGGTCTACTGGTCTGTCATTCTCCGACTGCGTCAACGCCAGGAGCCCCTCTGCCCGCTGTTGCACGGAGGGGGTGAAATGACTGATAAGCGCAGCTTTCAAGGCACCATATTTGTTGCTGTCCTATGGGTGGTTGACCAGATCTTCCACCCTCTGAACTGTGTGGCTGTCCAGCTTCGCCACAACATGGTAGAATCTCGTGTCGTCCTTCGAGATTCTCCGGAGGTTGAACTGCGCCTCGACCGCGCTAAACCAGGAGCGCGGGCTATGCTGCCAGAAGTCAGGCAGCCGGAGTGTGGAGGCAGCCATCAGGCTGGCTTCTGCCGAGCCCCGCTCGGGAGAATTATTTCTGCTCATTCTGAGTCGTAAGGTCACCAGTGTGGAGAATGTGTTCAAGGATGAGGCTGAGTTTGTTCCTCAGATTCAGCTTTATTCACAGAGCACATCTCCAACAAATCTCAAAGCAAATCAAGCAGAAGTTTTCATCTCACATCAGGGGTTTTATACCCCGGGCACGAAACAGCAGTCACATGGTGTTTAATCAAACATACAGTCACATGGTACTTAATCTCAATCACAAAGTAACCCCATTGATCTCACGCCATTGTCCTCTAGTCTCTGTGGCCCGGAAATCTTCCCCGGTCGTCTCCCGGAAACAAAAGCCGAATCTCACACTCCTCTGCTGAATCCCAGAGTCTCAGTCCTCTTTGTTCCATGAGACGTGAAGCACACAATCAACATACATCAACACATTTGTGGGGAATATGTAACCAACATATGCACCACAGTGGTTTGATTTTAAAGTTGTGATTTGATATCTAAATCTAACCCTAACCCACCGTCTAAACCTAACCACCACTAGATGCCCAGCTCCATGTTCTGCTGCTGGTACTTGACTTTGGAGGGAACTCTGTTCCATAGACTTAGTGACCAAAACGAGTTTCTAGAAGTTTGATACAATACCTCTACAGTTGGGGTAGACAGAACAAGTTTGTTTAAATTTGAAATTAACTCAATTATCATCCAATAGCAATTTGTAATGTAAGTGATCTGAGAGGACAGCTACACCACAGCATCTCCTCTGGGCTCTGTTCAGCCTGCAGAAGGTTTCACATCTATGACAAATTCTTTGCCCAATCACAGGTCTTGTCAGCTAGAGGCATTGCTATTGACTGCTCTACAAAAAGCCAACACATGTCACAGACGTGCACTTCAGATAAGGAGTGGCTACGGATGGAGAAATGAACAAGAGCTTCTTTTATCAAAGGCAGGCTTTCTGTTATCTTTGATTTCTGCTTACCCCAGCTTTAAGGCAGTTGAAACGGCTTAACTTTGTTCACTGGATTCATCAACATTCATCTTTTATATGCAATCTATACTTTTAGCCCTGGGCAAGAATGCTATTTTTGTCCCTCAAGAATGTCAAACTCTCTTCCCTTCCATCCAAAATGTGTGACATAATATGGAGATGGGAAATTTAATGTAGCAGTTGCTACCTGTTTAAACATTTGCATGGGGACAGTAGTTTTATGTTGGGAACAAAGCTTCTTGCCAGTTGAGAATGTACAGCCTTGGACTTTGAATTTTATCTCTCTACAATTTTAGTAATACCTTGTGCATATTTGTATATACAGCTGACTTCTCCCTCTGTCTGTATGAAGCCACTTGTGGCTGAAGAGACAACTGTCTCAGGTGAGAACAGGTGATAAAACACAAAGTTGTTAAACAGTGACTGATGTGATGACACACCGACACTGTGGGATAAGTGATGATTGTCCTGTGGTTATACATAAAAAAACATTTTGGTGTTTGACTCAAGTCGAGCTGAAGCTGGATCTTCCTGCCACCTACCCACTGGCCATCTGAAGATGAGAAGAAGAACCTTCATGGTGAGCAGGCAGCAGCACAGTTACCGGCAGTCAGACAGTATGTTTCCTTTTTGTTTCCAAAATGGTACTTCTGAACAAAGGAAGACACCCTTTTAGGGAATCTGATGCAAATGTGTTCCTTTGTCCTTCTGTTTTCCTTGACGATGGATATACAGCACTTTGTAAAGAATGATCTTGAGTGTACATTCCCTTTTGATATATTTAAAATAAAAAAAGGTCACTGGATATAAGTGAACTTTAAATGTTCATTCCCTGATTGTGCCACAAATCACACATGCTGACAGTGTTATTGAAAATTATTAAAAGTGAGAAAATTTCATTTTCTACTTCAGCCGATGCCAAGAAAGTCCAAACAGATGTGGACTGAGTTTGCCTGAGTGCCTTTACCACAGTGCCTTTACACAAACTTAGCAGAGAGAAAATGTGTGACTAACTTATTACTGCAGAGAAAGAAATGTGCAGATGATTCATTTGACCATGACCACAATAATGTAAAATGTTCCTTGTGTTTTTTAGGAGCCCTGTATTTTGGACTGTTGAGTGATGAAATAAAAAAAAGAATTTAAAAGCAGAGAGGTGATAATGTTTGCTCCCTGACTTTTAGAGACTGATGTAGGCACACCAAAATAAAATCATTCATCCATTCATTTAAAGCATGGACAAAGGACAGGCAGTAATGTCTGTTTTATGGCGCCCCCTATCGTTAAAGTGCCTATTGACCCCACAAACAACTCAAAACTAATCAAATGCATGTTATACAGTATATACTGTATATAATCCTATACATTTACATACTTTGTTATCACCAAACAAATACTGTACATTGTTCTCTTACAGAGATGATTACACCCTCAGAGATAGGGTGAGGAGCTCAGTCATCCGGGAGAGGCTCAGAGTAGAACCACTGCTCCTCAACATTGAAAGGAGCCAGTTCAGGTGGTTTGAGCATCTGATCAGGATGCCTTCTGGATGCCTCCCACTTGAGGTGTTTTGGGCACATTCCTCTGGGAGGAGATCCCGGGGCAGACCCAGGACTCGCTGGAGAAACTATGTCTCCCAGCTGGTCTGGGAACACCTTGGTATCCTCTCTGAAGAGCTGGAGCAAGTGGCTGGGGAGAGGGAAGTCTGGGCTTCTCTGCTTGAACTGCTGCCTCCACGACCCGGACCTCCGGAAAAGCGGTAGAAGATGGATGGATGGGGATGGATGTTGTCGTACATATATATTTTCTTTTTTTTTTTAAATCCCCTTCTATTTCTCTTTCATCCATGCATGTCTGAACTGAGTTTTGATCTAAAAACATCTGTTTTTACCAGCATTTCTGTCAACATTTGCTTAGACTGACTTAGGTGAACTCTGCATAACTTAGCCCAACACTCAGGAACTGAGGAACAAACTAAGCACAACTTTCACCAATGTTTATTTCCAAACTTTGGCAAATTTTCAGCATGTTGAAAATTCTCAACGAACACAACTTTTGGCGCCAGCATTTGCCAACAAACACCAACTATCATTAACCTCTTGCGCTCCATTGTACTGCGGACGGGCAAGTCTCTGCGTCCTAGAGCGCACGAGAGCGCACGAGGGCGCTCTTGTGCGATCTAGGACGCATGGTGTAGATGGTGATATAGGTGGTGATGGTGATGTAGTGGCGTCCAAGCACACACTGAAAATAAAAGCTGCAGACACAGCCGCAAACAGATTAGTTCATCTGATTGACCTCTCATTCGACTAATAAGAGCCTTGAATTGGGTTTCTGAAACCTTGAAGAACCAATGAATGAAAACCTAGGAAGGAGGACCCGCCTACTGTGAATTCAGGAGCCAATTGAAGCACAGAAGTTCGGGCTGGGTGAAGAGAGACTTACTGCTGCAACAGATGAAAATAAGGACGCTGGAAGAACCTGCTACAGACCCAGCAGAGACCACCCACAAGTGCAACCTGCACTCATTCCAGCAGAATAGACGTTTAGGATTCTCTTCCGTCATCATAGACCGACAGAGGCCAACGACAAAGGTCGTAAATCATTCGCCAAAACTGCAATAATGGAATTAGGTTTTGACCGGGATCCACGAGCGGACCAGCGTCGCGTTTGTCTGACAATGGGGAAGAGAAGTTCGCCAGGACAATGTGGCTGTGAAGAGGTAAGGTGTTATAAGCTAAGTTATTATTTATCCCTGAAAATTGTAATCAAAAAATGACTTTTGACCGATCGGTAAATTACAACTGTACGGCGCACGAAGTACGAAGTGCGTGCGCCGCGTTACACGGTTCTTCGCCGTCTCTGAGCTGTGAATGCCCCCCCCCCCCCGCCGCTACGATTCTGTTGCGGGGGGGTGGGGGGAGCCGCGGTGACAGCGTTGCTGTGGAAACATGCCACATCCGAGTGTAATCCGTCATGTAGCGAGGGCCGATCTCCGTCCTCTGTAGCGGGGTGGGGGGGTGGGGGGACAACCCCCCCCCCCACGCACACACACACAGCCCTGAATGTGACCTTTCATTTGAGCCCAAGATGAAGCTTCTATGTTGAATCATTCAAAAGTTACAGACATTTTTCCAAACTGTGCCATTTGGCACAGTTCCAAAACGCCTGGGAACAGCCTGAGAACAAAGCTATGTAATATATTCATTTTTTGAGGTATTGTTACAAAATTTGGACCTCAGCTGGATAACACTTGGTTCTACATTTCTGTTGCATTTTCCAGCCCGGATTTGAAGCTGTGTGTTATTTGCAAGCATTTGTATCCAAAAAAACACCCAGGCCAAATTTATTTTCTTCAAGTTTACTATGTTTAGATGACTGTAACTCAGTGGCCGGAGCACTTAGAGAGATCATGTTTTTTTTGCCAAAAAATTCAAAGTGTTTTCTTTTAAATGAGACCAACCCCATGAAGATGCTGCAAAGGGTTGAATAACAGCTTTCGATTTACTTTGGGCACATTATTTTTTGGCGTTTTTAGGAAAATTGACCGGAGTGCAAGGGGTTAACTTTCGCCAGCAGAGCCAGATGTTTGCCAGAACGTCAGTAAAAGTCAGTCCAAATGTTGTAGCGTGAATGCAGCTTTAAGGACCCAAATGTAGGCTGTGTTTGAAAGTGGAGTACAAAGAGGTGCAGGCTATAGGCGCTTTTCCATTTGGAACTGTTTGGCCTCCTTTAGAACGGTTCAGCCTCCATTGTCCGCTTTTCCTTTTGGCACCCAATGGCCTCACAGTTTGTTTTTTCGGAACTGTTTCACTTTTATCGACACTTTTATTGGCACCGTTAAAAGTAGGTCCAAAGGGTACCGGCACGGTTTCGTCACGCCACTGCTGGCCATTCATTGGTCTGGGCGTAGCGTCATGAGAGTGGGCGTTACGCTGACTTTCGAGAATCGCTTGCTGGTTGCCATTTGCAATTTTTCATCAGTGGGCCCGCGAACAAGTGATATTATAAACCACAACGATAGAATGGCTTAACAGAAATCAGCAGAAATCTAACACCGCAGTCCAGCAGAGTTTCCTGTGCGTTTCGGCTGATGAGAGAATGCAGAGGGAAGCAGACTGAGCTTGCAGTGGTGCGCACAGACACACCAGAAAATACACGGAGACGCACCGGGAATTAGACCCAGCCACCCGAATTGAATGTACAGCCGCGATGCACCCAACTTCAGCAGTTGAAGCTGTGATATTGTGATATACAGGATGGTGAGTGATGTGATATTCATGCTTTATGTTATTTTTTCCAACAGTGGAAAGTTCGCTTAGGACAGACGAAAACTTAATCGTGTTTAAACGATGACCTAGCTTAATGCTATGTCCGTCCTTGTATGTTGTTTTTTTGTGTTGACAATATCTGTGACATAACGCACGGCCCAGGAGACACACACGCAGGCTCAGGATAGATTCAACAGCTTTATTAGCAACAGGGAAGTGTATGGCTGCGTGTCTGTGGAATAAGAATGTATTGGTGGTGGCGTCTGCGTCAGGCACGGGGGCAGGAAGCCGTACAGCCGGACAACCCTGTGGGAGAGAGCAGAGGGAGAAGGGTAACGGGCACCACACCAATACAGGGAAATGATGATGATAGGTGGCTTACTTGATTGTGACAGGTGGCTGGCGTCGACAAGGGCGAAGCCCAGGAGACAGCGACCTGCGGTACCTGTGGCAGCAGCGTAGAGCCAACGGCAAGGTGATGAAGTCCGCCGCCGGGGATGTCCACCTGTGCACAGGGGAAGGCTAGAGGACAGAGGTAAGGGGAGCTTACCCAGGATATCTTCGCTAGTAGGTTTGAGATCCGTAGTAGCAAAGGGGCCGAAGTAGAGAGACGGCTTCAGGCCGAAGCCCAGGGCAGAGTGGATTAAATACCTCGCCGCTGACGAGGAGCAGGTGTGCGCGCGGCTGGCGCCGCTGATGAGCGGCGAGTCATAACAATCTGATGAAATAAGCTAGTTGTAATCCTGGTTAAAAAGTTTATTTTATTTATTTATTTATTTTACATGTTGCACTTTTGTGCTGTGCATGTACTTAATTTGTGTGTATTTCATTGTAGAGTCCAAACAGGATCTGCTCAGAATGGCAATGTTTTGGCACCAATGTATTTTGACAGGTAAACAACACATCATATTTATAGTCAAATCTTTTGCTTTTTAAAGTGAGGTAGTCGGATACGCAAAAGCCGATGGTGTATAGAACATGTATATTAGGATGTGAAATATCGGCATCGAAACTGCTCCCATTTAGCTGTAATTAATATTCAAAAATGATATTTTCGGAAGGAAAGAATTCAATTTAAACAGCCACGGACCAAAAAACGTACATTTGCTCATGGAAGAGGTCATTCACACTTGCAGACAATCGCGCTATATGTGTCTGTAGGATTTTCTTTCCATGCACGCAAAAAAAGCATTTTTTTCCCGGATCCGACTACCTCAATTTAAGTTAAAGTTTAGGTAAAGTGCCAAATTTAAAGGCCAAATGTCACGTAACAGGGTACTTTAAATATCTTGAAACTAGATATAAAAGGGAACCGATCCGTTCGGGTCTTGGTGCATATGCTTCAGTAACAACGGAATATTCGTTAATTTAAAACTGCCGCGCTTGGCCTGACACGGCCCCTGGAATCGCCTGGGGAAGAAGGCGGAAGTGACGAAATCGATTGCACCCTAGTTTGATGCTTGGGGTATTTCAATTGATTGTTTATATGGAGACTGGAAGGTTGAAGTGAGCAACAAGAAAGAAAAAATTGGATATTTCACCCATACCTTAAAACGGGACTATCAGGGACAGCTGGGTAATAAGGGACACTTCTCTGGGAAATGTTTTCTTACCTGTCAAGTGAGACGTTTTCGCCGTACTTCAACACCGTAAAAAGCGGCTATAAGGAACGGCGGAGCAACAAGGCACACCTCTCTGGGATCTCTGTCTGTTCCGCAACCGCTGCACAGCTCAACGTGTTAAACCATTGTCCAAATTACTTCTCATGGTAGTGAGAATAGCTGACGCTAAGCGATCAGCCCGCCCAGACAATTAAACTAATGAGTGACTCCACACTTCGAACAGTAGTGCGAATAGCTCCCGCTGAGCGATCAGCCCGCCCCAGCTGTGGGTGATCACACACAGGACTGCTCCTCAAGACACTCAGTTTTTTTTCCAGTATATTTTTTTCTTTTGGGCGTACAGAAATGGCAATACGCCCGTTTTTGCTAAAATTGCATTTTCCCCGTATTTTCCTTAAAATATTTGACAATAACAACACGAACTACATTTAAAACATTTCCCAGAAAAGTGTCCCAAACCACTCTGCCGTCTCCCACAGCCGCGCTTGGCACCAAAATACGGCGAAAACGTCTCCCTTGACAAGTATGCGCCTCCATTTTCATATTGATCTGGTCAATTTCTTGACAGCAGCGGCTCTCCTCCACTGTAATAATAATGGCTTCCGAAAAATCAATATTTATGGGGCGCCCTCGACAGACCCCCTCCGGCTTCGCAATTCTGGAGGCGATTAATGTCTAGTTCAATGACATTTTCCACTGGTTCTGCTCTCTGGTCATCGTTGGAACTGTTGTCATCAGACAAAGCATCTGATTCCGTCTCGGACGGCTCGAAACGGTAAGGTTCAGTGCCTCTCTCACTGTCTGAACCACTGACAAAAAAAAA
The DNA here is from genome assembly GCA_020510985.1 of Pholidichthys leucotaenia. Lineage (NCBI taxonomy): Eukaryota > Metazoa > Chordata > Actinopteri > Cichliformes > Pholidichthyidae > Pholidichthys > Pholidichthys leucotaenia. Next base: position 246,577,754 of record CM035847.1, on the reverse strand, counting down.
AAGAGACAAAACTAAACTAATTTGTTCACAATCGCTGTCACTTTCCGTCATGATTGTCCAATGTTGATAAGTGTGAATGTGGATAGGCAGGGCAGCCAGGGTACAACTGGTGATGTCAAAAACATGGGCGTGGTCTGGACTGGCTGTCACAAGCCAGCAAGCAAGGTGGGGCCTTCACCTGGTGTATTTTGTGCAATTATGTAAATACAGGTGGGTGATATGGTCTCCGGTATGAATATTTGGTTTAAGCTATGTGTATTTTATCAAAATTCGTTGTCATTTAGAAAAAAAAATTACGTGACATTTGGCCTTTAAAGGAGCACAATTTCCACTTAATGTGAAAGGGACTGAATTGAGATTTATTTGTGTGAATATTAATTACAGAGTAATTGAAAATGAATGGCACATCCAATAATAGCCACCATAAAATAAACCGCTTGTTTATTTATTTTTATCAGATCAGTTCTGTGATCCTTTATGAGTTCTAGTCATAATAGTGTATCTTGCACCTTGGGGAATGGGCGATGTTCAGTCACCATTAGAATTTATTTTATATGTGCATAGTAGGGATGGGCATAATTTACCGATTAACCGATAATTGATCATTAAGAATTTCACCGAGGAAGTTCATTTTCGTCGACAAACCGTTTTTTTTTTTTAAAACAATCCGAGGTTATTAAAGCCTAGTGCACGGCCGTCCTCAAACAATGCAATGGCAAAATTTGGGCACCAGGGGGCAACATTACACCATCGCCGTACCCTGGCGTGCCTCCGTTGATACATGCGGGCTTCCGTAGGGCGATTGCCAAATCATGAAGCGGTTACGGCTAAGTGTTGCGTGGGACCATTTCAATTTAAAAAATGACCAGGTGTACTGCAATCACTGCAATGCAGCATACAAATATACCTCATCGACAGGGTCCATGGAACACCCTTATTACGCGAAGAAACCGCCAACAGTGGTTGCGCGCTGAGTAATGGCGGTCGTGAAGATTCTTTTTTTTTTTTTCAGAAACTTTATTGAGAAGGTCATGAAGATTCGGTGTACACACGTCGAGGGAAGCTGCAGGAGGCGGCGTAGTGCCTCGACGGGAAGACTATTTCGCACAAAATGGCACAATTCAATTCAATTCAATTCAACTTTATTTATATAGCGCCATTTCACAACAACAGTCATCTCATAGCACTATCAACTGTAGGGAGGACCCCCACAGTTGCAGAAAGACCCCAGCAATCAGGCGATCCCCTGTGAGCAAGCACTTGGCGACGGTGGAGAGGAAAAACTCCCTTTTAACAGGAAGAAACCTCCAGCAGAACCAGGCTCAGGGAGGGGCAGTCATCTGCTGCGACTGGCTGGGGGGTGAGGGGACAGAGAAGAAGAAAAGAACAGACATGTAGAGAGCAAACAGCACGATGGGGACTCAATCTATGGGAGAGAACAAACAAATGTTAATGACCAGCAAAAAAAAAATATTTCATAGAGAGTGAGGAAAGGAGTGAGGCCCAGTGCATTACTGGAGGTCCCCCGGCTGACTAAACCTATTAGCAGCATAACTAAGGGAGGGTTCAGAAACACATGATCCCTCCCTAATTGAGAATAGCAAAAAGTTCCACGCGGCTAGACTAAGCAATACGAGCGATAGAGCAATGAATGCGGTCTTCGTTTGTTGGGTGGCCGCTCGGCAGGGAGAGAGCTGGGTAAAACGTCTCGGCCAATCAGCTTGCGGGGTGAAACGTCTCGGCCAATCAGCTTGCGAGATTCCCGAGCCGAGCAAACACGAGAACAGAGAGAGAGAGATTTGAGAGAGAGAGGTAGATTTGAGTTGTGCGGCTCTCCGTGCCCTCCGTGCTGATACCTGATGTTCTAATGTAGTCTACCTACCTAAAAATGTTAATGATTAACCGATTATTAATCATTAATTCTCCCGGCGATCGGTGAAGAAAATTTCACCGAATGCCCATCCCTAGTGCATAGTATTTCATCTTTAAACTCATTCAGTAATAGAACACATTACAAATATCTGAGACCCATTGTGGTGCTTCCTTTTATATTTTAACAATACAAGCACAAAACATCACCCACACTTGAAACCAGGGCGACACAACGGTGGCTAAACTTTTATTGATAACGTTATTTCACACCATCACAACAACTCAGTATTTAAACTCAGTATAAATGGTGTAGAGATTGAAAGGGTATCCAAAATTAAAATCCTTGGTGTAATAATTGATAATAATCTGTGTTGGAAGTCACATATTAATTATATTAAAGGTAAAATATGCAAATCAGTCACAATACTGCGCAGAGTGAAATATTTGCTGAATCAACCCACACTATAGACTTTGTATCATTCATTAATGCTCCCATACATGACATCCATCCATCCATCTTCTACCACTTTTCCAGAGGTCCGGGTCGCAGAGGCAGCAGTTCAAGCAGAGAAGCCCAGACTTCCCTCTCCTCAGCCACCTGCTCCAGATCTTCAGAGAGGATACCAAGGTGTTCCCAGACCAACTGGGAGATGTTGTCTGTCCAGTGAGTTCTGGGTCTGCCCTGGGGTCTGAGAACTACTACCAAGCAACACTGTGTTTCAGTGCAAGGAGTCAGACTGTGGAACACTTTTGGACCTGAATTAAAATCATGTACAAAGCTTGGACAATTTAAACAAAAACTAAAGGAATAAATACTCCAAACACACACACACGTGGACAAAATTGTTGGTACCCCTCTGTTAATGAAAGAAAAACCCACAATGGTCACAGCACAGTGACTTCTTGTCACCCTTTAAATAGGCCGATTGATTACAAGTTTGTAGACACCTGTGATGTTAATTAGAGGACACATCTTGGTTGAACATGTCCCTATGATCATGTTCATGTCCCTATGGCCTATTTTCAATCTTTTCTAGGGGTACTGTAGAGGAGCTGGAAATGATGAGGTGATTTTGTATTAAAAACAGAGTCTTTAATGAACAGCTCTTCTATCTTGTCTCATCTGGTGCAGAGCTTGGCAGAAGGCAAAGAGAAAGATTTCTGCCCAGCTCGCTGGTTAAATACAGGCACACATCAAAGACATGCATTACATAAGCCGACATCCCCCGTTATCTTAATCCCCCCATTGTTCTGTTATCTCCTCCCTTCGTCTTGGGAGGTGATGGGAATTCCTCTCCTCGCCTTGGGGGGCGAAGGTGTCTAGTTCATCTCTGCCGCCGCGTCCTGGGACGTCTTTGTTCTTCACACGGCGGGTGAGATTCCTTTGTCCTTTCCGAGGTGTGAAGTTCCTTACATATGCTGTCACAAAACATTTCCACATGCTCTAACATATGTAGGTATGGAATATATGAGTAATATATACCACAGGCCCCCCAAACAACTAGGAAAGGACACAGAAAGGTTCACAGTCTAGGGTAATTACTACGACATACTACGTGTTACAGCTGTTGCCACAGAAGAAACTTTCAAGCAGCCATGCTCCTAAGAGAGTTCAGTGGTAAACATAACAGCATAGTACAATCATAAGTCAGTCCTAAACTGTTGCAGCACAATTAGTGAATAATTGCGGAGTGGTTGGTATCAGTCCCTGTGCTGTCTGGGTTTTAATCTTCTCCCAAAACTGCTGTAGGTTGGTTTAGGCGTCCTGATGGGACCTTCTTGTGAGGAATCTGCAGTGTGGGAAGGAGAGAGATTATCTGTTCCCTGCCTGGGGGCTGAGACTTTTCCCTTGGGGGGTCTACCTCGCCGAGGTGCTCGGGCCAACTGTGCAGGTTCGTCTCTCAACAAGAAGGCAGGTTTGAGTCTGTCAATGCTGACCGTTTCATTTCTATCCCCATAATCAAGCACAAAGTGTTTGTCACCATTTTCCAGCACTCTGTACGGGCCATCGTATACTGGGCGTAACGTTAGTTTTAGAGCTTCATGCTTAACAAAAACAAACTCAGCGTTTTTTAAAGTTTGAGGAACAAAAACTCGTGGAAAGGAGTGATGAGCTGGACCATGGAGAGAGTCCGGTCCGTTGCTGCCTAAAAACCTTGGGACTGGGAGGTGCCGTGGTTCCGGGTTCTCCAGTAAAAATTCACCTGGGAGTCTGATAGGCTGAGCAAAGACTAATTCTGCAGGGGAAGCGTCTAAATCCTCTTTAGGTGCCGCACGCAACCCCAATAAAACCCAGGGAAGTTTATTTACCCAATTTGTGTCCGTTAATGAGGCTCTGAGGGCGGCCTTTAAGGACCTGTGAAAACGCTCGCATAACCCATTAGCCTGAGGGTGATAAGCGGTGGTACGATGAATTGTTGCCCCTAAACTGTTGGACATGGCTGACCAGAGCTCTGAGACAAATTGAGGCCCCCTATCTGATGTGATGTCTGATGGGACGCCGAAACGTGCCACCCAATTTGTTAGAAAAACGCGAGCGACTTCCTCCGCTGTAGTTGCCGCTAGAGGGACTGCCTCTGGCCAGCGCGTGGTGCGGTCTATCATTGTTAGCAGGTGTGTGAAACCTTGGGAGGAAGGTAGTGGCCCCACGAGGTCGACATGAATGTGGTCGAACCTTCTAGCAGGGATTGGAAAAGGCTCCAGAGGAGCTTTTGTGTGTCTGTGTATTTTGGCGCGTTGACAAGGAATGCAAGTTTTTGCCCATTCTTTTACGTTTTTGCGCAGGCCTGGCCACACAAACTTTTCGGCAACCATTTTGACTGAGGCGCGCACACCTGGGTGCGCGAGGGAGTGAATTGCGTCGAAAATGCGGCGGCGCCAAGCAGCTGGTACTAACGGGCGGGGTCGGCCGGTTGAAACATCACATATTGGGGGGGCACGCCGTCACGCAACCCTTTTTTCTCCAGCCTTAACCCTGTTGGTCCAGACAGGAGCGCGCGCACGTCTGCATCACTGCTTTGTTCTTCCGCCATGGCTGCATAATCTATCCCTTCATGGATAGGTGCTGCGTATGTGTCCGCGTTAGTGAAGAGTTCCGCTGCTGAGGCAGTGTAATCTGTCTCCTCGCGCTCTGGCGGTGCCACAGCGCGAGAGAGACAGTCCGCTACTACGTTAAGTTTGCCTGCTACGTGTCGAATGTCTGTGGTGAACTCTGAAATCGCAGCTAGCTGTCTTTGTTGTCTGCCCGACCATGGTTCTGAAATTTTAGCCATAGCAAAAGTGAGCGGCTTATGGTCCACAAAAGCCGTGAAACTCCGCCCTTCTAACCAAAACTGGAAGTGGCGGATGGACAAATGAAGCGCCAGTAGCTCTCTGTCAAAAGTGCTGTATTTGCGTTCAGTTGGGTTTAGCGATTTGCTAAAGAATGCTAAAGGTTGCCAGACCCCGCTGACAAGTTGTTCTACAACTGCCCCTATGGCCAGGTCTGAAGCATCTGTGGTTAGTGCAATGCGGGCCGAGGGATCTGGGTGGACTAACATTGTGGCGTTAGCTAGGGCGTTTTTTACTTCCGCAAAAGCGCGTTCGCGCTCCGGGGTCCATTCGACCGCGTTGGAAGCTTTCTTTTTTTTAAGCGCGTCATATAGGGGCTACATGAGCTGAGCTGCGTGGGGGAGGAAGCAGTTGTAAAAATTAACCATCCCCAAAAATTCCTGTAGCGATTTGACCATTTGGGGCTGTGGAAAACCTACTATCGCATGAACTTTGTCTGGAAGCGGAACTGCCCCCTTCGGGGAGACTTTATGTCCCAAAAAATCAATTTGCGATACACCGAATTTGTATTTGGCTGGATTGATTATTAGTCCATGCTCTTCCAGCCTCTGAAAAACGGTAATGAGGTGCTGCTCGTGCTCTTCCTCGGACGGGCTGGCTACCAGCATGTCGTCGAGGTAGACGAAAACAAAGGGGAGGTCGCGTAGGACTGCGTCCATCATACGTTGAAAAGTTTGGGTAGCGCCTTTGAGGCCGAAAGGCATTCGCAGGAATTCAAAAAGGCCAAAAGGGGTTATAACCGCTGTTTTAGGAATGTCTTCAGCTCGGACTGGGACTTGGTGATAACCGCGGACTAAGTCTATCTTTGAAAAAATGCGCGCACCCGCTAGATGCAGTGAAAAATCCTGAATGTGAGGGATGGGGTAGCGGTCATGCGCTGTAGCGTTGTTTAATCTACAGTAATCTCCACACGGTCTCCAAGAACCGTCGGATTTCAGAACCATGTGAAGTGGTGAAGCCCAGGGGCTCTTCGAGCGTCTAACAATGCCCAATTTTTCGAGAGTTGTAAACTCGTCCCGTGCTATGTTGAGCTTGGCCGCGTCTAAACGGCGAGCTTTGGCAAAAACGGGAGGTCCCGTTGTCGGAATGAAGTGTTTAACCCCGTGTTTGGCTATAGTGGCTGAGAATTTGGGGGTTGTGAGTGCTGGAAATTGGGTGAGGAGTTGCTCAAACTTACCTCCTGCCGTGGTGACGTTGGCCTGCACAGGTGGTGGAGAAACTCGAGCTGAGCATGGAATAGAAGCAAAAGATAGTGCATTAACCAGGCGCCTATTTGCTAGATCCACTAATAACCCGTGTGCACACAGAAAATCTGCGCCTAACAAGTTAAAACTCACCGCCGCTACAACAAATGTCCATCTGTAGCTGCGGCCGTGGATGAGGAGGTGCAGGCTCTTTTCGCCAAACGTGTCAATGTCAGAGCCGTTGGCTGCCACTGCTCCGTTGCCCCGGTTGCCCATGGCTCGATCTGCGTGGGAGGGCATGACGAAACTCAGCTGAGCTCCCGTGTCGATGAGGAACTGCTTGCCTGTGTGACCATCCGTCACGTACAATAGTTTATTTTTCTCGCCGAGAACCGCTGCTGTTAACGGCCCTTGGCTTTGGCGTTTTCCCGACATCGTGAACTTGCAGGGGGGAACGCATTTGTGGGCTTTCTCGGCGAAGTGGTGGTGATAATAACAGACGTCGATCTGTTTGTTACGCTTGGGCCGCGCCGCTGTCACCGTGGGCTGGGTCTGCTCCATGGGTTGTGGCTCTCCATGGCTCGGGGCGTCAGTTTTGAGGTCCGCGGATGCCGCTGTAGGTGTCCGCTCCTTGCAGGCGTTGACGAGCCGATAAGCCTCGCTGGCCAGTGTACGGAAGTCTTGGTGGGTGTTGCACTTCGTATCGGCGAGTGTCCCTCTCATGTGTGGCGGAAGCGTGCTGAGGAAAATAAACTGGAAAAGGAAATTGTCATTGTCCTCCTCCTTGAGCTGCAGCAAATCCTCCATGAGGGCCTTCGGATTGCCCCCTCTGTGGCCGTAGACCGCCAGGATCCTCTCGGCTCTTTCTTCCGCTGGTGGGACATAGTTCGCCACGATGGTCGCCTTGAGCGTCTCATACTTGTCCCGGGCCGGTGGTCGCCGGATCAAGCTCCGCACACACTTCGAAGTGGCGGAGTCGAGTTTGGAGACGATATGGTAGAATTTTGTATCGTCTGCTGTGATGCCCGCCAGTATGAACTGGGCTTCAGCTTGTTGAAACCAAGAGGCGGGGTCTTCTCGCCAGAAGTCTGGCAGCTGGACAGCGACGGCGTTCGTGCACACCATCACTGTTGTGCCCGCCGGGTGAGAGTGCCTTGCCTCGGCTCTCACGGCGGTGCTGGAGCTCGGTTGAGCCCTCTCAATTCCTTCTGCCGGGGGAAAAAGCTGTCCGGCTCCCTCGTCTGCGTCGTTGCTGGCGTATGTCAGAGTCGCCACGGATGAGTCGCTTGAAGAACGCCTCCAGTCCATACTCGCGTCAAGGTCACCAGTGTAGAGGAGCTGGAAATGATGAGGCGATTTTGTATTAAAAACAGAATCTTTAATGAACAGCTCTTCTATCTTGTCTCATCTGGTGCAGAGCTTGGCAGAAGGCAAAGAGAAAGATTTCTGCCCAGCTCGCTGGTTAAATACAGGCACACATCAAAGACATGCATTACACAAGCCGACATCCCCCGTTATCTTAATCCCCCCATTGTTCTGTTATCTCCTCCCTTCGTCTTGGGAGGTGATGGGAATTCCTCTCCTCGCCTTGGGGGGCGAAGGTGTCTAGTTCGTCTCTGCCGCCGCGTCCTGGGACGTCTTTGTTCTTCACACGGCGGGTGAGATTCCTTTGTCCTTTCCGAGGTGTGAAGTTCCTTACATATGCTGTCACAAAACATTTCCACATGCTCTAACATATGTAGGTATGGAATATATGAGTAATATATACCACAGGTACCATCATTTTTGTCCAGGCCTGTTTCATGAGTTTGTTTTTTAAAATAATTCTGTTGAACCACAATTCAAAAGCATTGTCTGATTTTCATTGGTTAATTTTCATAGAATTTTTATTTATTACCACTTTTGTCAGATTCAAGTTATTTCTGTGACCATTGTGGGTTTTTCTTTCATTAACAGAGGGGTACCAACAATTTTGTCCACGGCTGTATATACAAAACGACATGTAAAATCACACAAGGATTATCATATCCAGTCTGTGTTGTGCTGTTGCTTATTTTTTGTCACGTTTTGTCTCAGTTTCTTTTTTTTTTTTACAGTTTGAATTTTGCACATTCTAAATAATCTGTAATTTGCTGCTGATTGGAATAAACAATTTAGTGATTTATGTGTTTGCATCATGATTTTCTATTTTGTCTCTTCAGACACCGGTGGGAAAAGAGTCAACAGTACGAACCATTTATCAGTGACTTTGAAAATAATGGCTCATTTTAAGAAAAGTAACCAACACAATTATTTGCTGAAGACTGTAAAACAAAATAGAGACATCTGCAAAAGTACAAAGGTTTATTGTCAAAACTCCCAGGGCAATACTACATGAATACAAGTATAGTTCACTGTTGATGCAGAGAATATATATTTATACAGTATCTACATGTAGTCAGCAATACTCAATACAATATATTTCCAGTTAATCCACGTATTTCTCCATGTAACCTTGGGACTGCTTTATTTTAATTACTTCTAATCCTAGATCCATTTGTTTTGGCTTAAAATGCATCATAATTGCTAAATATATCTTATGCCTAACTCAGTACTGTTTACCTGTTGAAATATACAGTATATTTAACGGCTCATATGGCACCTGATCCATATTTTGCCACGACACCACTGGCTGGAGCAGATAAATTCCATGACGTCTCAACAGTCTCTCCATGATTTGGACATAGATCATGTATTTTTACCTAACCATCTATTTGTCGAAAAAAGTAATTTTTGATATTCATGCGCTGTGAGCCAATAAATGATTAAAATCTAACAATACTTCACTGTCTGATTAATGATTCTGTATAATATATGGGTCTCACTTTCTGACATGAGTGTCCAAAAATATTTAACTTTTGCATTATTTTTGGAGATGTATTGCTACATGTTTTGATGTTGATTTTACTGAACAGGAATATGGCGCCACCTCATGGGGAGCGTAGCGCCACCTCCAACTCCCTCCAAATCCCGCCTCCGACTCCCTCCTTCTCCCACCCATACTACAGTGAGCCTTGTGCTGTGGAAAAACATGCGTGCCGAACTGTACCGAACTGTACTGTTCCGTTCCAGGCCAAACGAGGCCAAACTGTTCCAAATGGAAAAGTGCCTTATATGTCGGCAAGCACATTTTACAACTCTGACAAATATAAAAGGGACTGAGCACTAAGATTTATTTGACTGTGTGAATATTAATTACAGAATACCTAATTATTGAAAATGAATGGAACATCCAATATTAGTGACTGTTTCATATTTGTTTGTCAGATCACTTATTTGTGTGATCTGTCACTTATATTCATAATAGTGTATTTTGCACTTTGGGGAATGGGAGTTGTTCAGTCATCATTATAATTATTTTAGTTTATGTCACTGTTCAGTGATGGAGTTAAATGTAATATTGAATTTAAGATAAGATAAGCCTTTATTAGTCCCACAATGGGGAAATTCCAGGATTGCAACAGCACAGGGATAGCAACACTCAGAGCAATAATTAAGAAGATACGGAAGATATAAATAAGAGCAGTGGATATACATACATACACATAAATATATAAATATATATACAAAGTGCGGAGCATTGTAGCAAGATGGAATAAACAGCATAACCGTCTACTTAGTTATCCTACATAGTATGAATATGTACCCATACATATTGTCACCCTCCGTAGCGACCGATATTGTCCTAGTTGTATATACTGGAGGGGACCATTGTGTAAGTCTATTGCATCTTTTGCATTCAATACTATAAGGTTGTCACGTTTTTTTGCTATCTCTGCGAGCAGCCCTGCTTAGGTTATAGGCATATAGTGTGGAGTGTGTAAATGAAGAGGCAGATTCATTGCAGACGATTTATTACACACTCACATCTCACAAGTTCAGAATGGACTGACTGGTTACAGCAAGCACTCCTCTCTCTCTATATATAATCCTGGAATTTCCCCATTGTGGGACTAATAAAGGCTTATCTTATCTTATCTTATATATCAAGTCACCTTCACAAGCTTCAAGGCACTTCCTCATACACAGCTTGATATTTACACTACACTTCATTCAACCCCCTCTCACCCTCTTGGGCATTGTTCTCCCATGTGTATTCATTGTCTCTGTCTGAGGTGCGAAATAACCTAACTTCCATACCGCTCCCCCAGCATCTTAGATAGAACAATAGAATATCAGTCCACATGCTGTTTCGGCTTCAGTCTCCTCCCATATCTGCTGTAACTGGGGTTTACTGCCTCCGTGGTGCTGCTGTGCTGGTGGGGGGCTGCTGGGAGTGTGTCTGACTGCGGGTGGGCCGTGATGGTGGGGGGGGGGGGACTTCGCCCTGTCCGTGTTGCTGCTCTGTTGCATCGCTTCCCTGGGGAGCTCTCCGTGGGGGTCTTCCACGCCGAGGGGCCTTAGCCAACAGCACCTGCTCGTCCGCTGCTACAAAGGCGGGTTTAAGTCTGTCTATGCCAATTTTCTCCCGACTACCCCCCAAGTCTAGCACAAAATGCTTATCCCCTGTTTCCAACACTGAACGGTCCATCATAGGGTGGGCGCAATGGAGGGCGGTGGGCGTCGTGTCTGATGAACACGAACTCCGCGTTCTTCAAAGTTTTAGGCATGAAAACACGCGGGAAACAGTGGTGGGCAGGGCCCGGCAGCATGCCTGTGTTTGCACTACGCTGCAAAAGCTGAGACGGGCAGCTGTCCGGTGCGGGGTTATCTGGCAGAAATTCCCCGGGCAGCCGTAGGGGTTGCGCAAAAACCAGCTCTGCCGGGAAAGCATCCAGATCCTCTTTTGGCGTGGAGCGCAACCCCAATAAAACCCACGGCAACCTGTCCACCCAATTTGCATCCGTCAGTGAAGCCCTGAGTGCTGCTTTCAGTGATCTATGAAAACGCTCGCATAACCTGTTGGCCTGTGGGTTGTACATGGTTGTGCGATGAATTGTAACACCCAGGCTGCGGGCCATCGTGGACCAGAGTTCGGAAACAAATTGAAGGTCCCTGTCGGACGTAATGTCCGACGGGACTCCAAAACGCGCCACCCATGCTGTTAAAAAAGCGCGTGCTACGTCCGTGGATGTGGTTGCCGCCAGCGGGACTGCTTCTGGCCAGCGCGTAGTGCGGTCCACCACTGTCAGGAGGTGCGTGCACCCCTGTGATGGCGGGAGGGGGCCCACGAGGTCCACGTGAATGTGGTCGAACCTCTTAGCCGGTACCCGAAACAGCTCCAAGGGAGCCTTCGTGTGTCTGTGTACCTTGGCTCGTTGGCACGCCACGCAGGCTGCAGCCCATTCTTTTACTTGTTTGCGTAGGCTCGGCCACACAAATTTCTCTCCCACCATTTTGACCGTCGCGCGCACTCCTGGGTGCGCCAGAGTGTGAACCGACTCAAACACGCGGCGGCGCCACGTGACCGGGACCACCGGACGCAGGTGCCCCGTGGAGACATCGCAGATTAGGGGGGGCATGCCATCTTGCAGCACCCTGCTCTCTAGCCTTAACCCTGTTGGTCCAGACTGGAGCGTGCACACGTCTGCATCACTAATCTGCTCCTTGGCCATGGCTGCATAATCTATCCCCACGTAGACCGGGGCCACCACGGCGTGCGAGAGGCAGTCCGCCACCACATTCAGTTTACCTGACACATGCTGAATATCGGTAGTAAACTCTGAGATCGCGGCCAGCTGTCTCTACTGCCAGCCTGACCACGGTTCTGAAACCTTGGCCATCGCGAACGTTAGTGTCTTGTGATACACGAACGCGGTGAAGCTGCGCCCTTCCAGCCAGAACTGGAAGTGGTGTATGGCCAGGTGGAGAGCCAGCAACTCCCTGTCGAACGCGCTGTATTTACGTTCGCTGTCGCGCAAAGTTCTGCTGAAAAAAGCGAGCGGCTGCCAAGAACTGGCGACGCGCTGCTCTACGACAGCCCCTATGGCCACGTCTGAAGCGTCGGTGGTGAGCACTATCCGGGCCACCGGGTCCGGATGCGCCAGCAGTGTGGCGTTTGCCAGGGCTGCTTTTACCTCCGAGAACGCCCACTCTCGCTCCGGGGTCCATTTGACCCTATCCGCGGGTTTCTGTCTCTTGAGCACGGCGTACAATGGTTGCATGAGCTGCGCCGCGTGGGGAAGGAAACGGTTATAAAAATTCACCATTCCCAAAAATTCCTGCAGCGCCCTGACCGTCTGAGGCTGGGGGAAATCCGCCACAGCGTGCACTTTGTCAGGCAGCGGGATCACTCCTTCCGGAGAGACGCGGTGCCCCAAAAAATCAATCTGCATCACGCCGAACTGGCATTTCGCCGGGTTGATTATTAACCCGTGCTCCTCCAACCTCCGGAAAACCGTCCTGAGGTGGGTTTCGTGTTGGTCTTTGGACGCACTGGCTACCAGGATATTGTCCAGGTAGACGAGCACGAACGGGAGATCGCGCAGCACTGCATCCATCATGCGCTGGAACGTCTGTGCTGCGCCTTTTAACCCGAATGGCATACGCAGGAACTCAAATAAACCGAACGGAGTTATTACCGCTGTTTTGGGTACGTCCTCACCGCGCACTGGGACTTGATGGTAACCGCGGACCAGGTCTATTTTGGAAAAAATGCGTGCTCTGGCGAGGTGGACGGAAAAATCCTGTATGTGGGGAATCCGGTAGCGGTCGTGTGCTGTGGCGTTGTTCAACCTGCGGAAATCACTAGGTCCTGCCAGCCGGTCGGCGTAGGTCGGCAGGATGAAGCTCTTCTGGGCTCAAATCAAATCAAAATCAAATCAAATCAAACTTTATTGTCATATTGCTGTACATACAACTGTAGTGCAGGCAAGATGAAATTGCGTTTCTGTCGGCATCCATATAAATAGAAGCAGCATGATTTAAGACACACTCACACATAGCTTCACCCCCCCCCCCCATCCATTCACACATCCCTGAGACATACTTGGGGAAAAAACTAACTGACTATAATATATAAATAATATACAAAATGTCCGTAGGTGCAGTAGTGTGTATGAGAGATTCCAGGTCAACTGTTCAGCATCCTGACAGCTTGTGGAAGGAAGCTGTTGATCAGTCTGGTGGTTCTGCCTCTGATGCTCCGGAATCGTTTACCAGATGGAAGAAGTTCAAAGTGTTTATGCAGAGGGTGAGAATGGTCCTTGACAATGTTCAGTGCCCTGCTCCTACAACGGTTCTGAAAAAGTTCTTGGACAGAGGGGAGGGAGACTCCAATTACCCTCTCAGCCACCTTGACTATCCTCTGCAGGGCTTTTTTGTCTGACATACTGCAGCTGGAGTACCATGTAGCAATGCAGTACGTCAGAACACTCTCCACCACACCTCTGTAGAAGGTCCTGAGGATGCAGATGGGGAGAGAGGCCTGTTTGAGTTTCCTCAAGAAGTGCAGTCTCTGCTGAGCCCGCTTCCTGATCCCCAAGGAATTCTTGCTCCAGGTCAGGTCCTGCGAGATCTGTACTCCGAGGAACTTGATGTTCTCCACTCTCTCCACTAAACGGCTGCCGATGCTGAGGGGGACGTGCTCAGGTTGTGACCGCCGGAAGTCGATAATCATCTCCTTCGTTTTGTCCACATTGAGCACCAGATTGTTCTCCCTGCACCAGCCCTCCAGGTCTCTCACTTCTTCCCTGTACATTGATTCCTCATCCCTCTGAATAAGTCCCACCACCGTGGTGTCATCTGCAAACTTAATAATCTGGTTCTCCTCGTGTCTGGATACACAGTCATGTGTTAGAAGTGTAAACAACAGTGGACTGAGTACACAGCCTTGAGGGGATCCGGTGCTCAGCATGACAGAGTTGGAGATGTTGTTTCCAACCCGGACAGACTGAGGTCTCTCAGTCAGGAAATCCAGGATCCAGAGACATGTGGCGGTGTTCAGACCGAGAAGGAGTAATTTCTCCATCAGTCTCTGGGGAATAATGGTGTTGAATGCTGAACTGAAATCAATGTACAGGAGTCTGGCGTAGGTGTCTTTCTGGTCCAGGTGGGTGATGACAGAGTGTAGGGTGGTGACTATAGCATCCTCCGTGGAGCGGTTTGAATGATATGCAAACTGGAGCGGGTCGTGTGATGCAGGGAGGCAGGCTGTAATGTGTGGTTTGACAAGCTGTTCAAAACACTTCATCACAATTGGTGTCAGTGCAACAGGACGATAGTCATTCAAACAGGACACAACTGGTTTCTTTGCCACCGGTACAATGATAGAGGTCTTAAAGCATCTGGGAACGATGGCCTGACTCAGGGAGATGTTATAAATGTCAGTCAGGACATCCGCCAACTCGCTCGCGCAGTCTCGGAGCACACGTCCCGGGATGTTGTCCGGACCTGCAGCTTTACGTGGGTTGACTCTGGTTAGGGTCCTCCGTGTGTCCGCTGTGTTGATGGTAAAAGCTGGAGTTTGATGCTTCAAAACGTGCAAAGAAGTCGTTAAGCCTGTCTGGAAGCGAAGCGTCGTCATCATCGACCCCCTGCCTAGACTTATAGCCCGTCAGTGTACAAACTCCCTGCCACATCTGCTTGGTGTTCCTAGTGTCACAGAGGTGTCCCTGGATTTTCTCCGCATAGGCGCGCTTTGCCGCTTTAATTCCCTTTGAGAGCGCAGACCTGGCTGAGCGGAGGGCGATCCTGTCCTTCGCTCTGAAGGCTGCATCCCTGGCTGTAAGCAGCGAGCACACCTCTGCAGTCATCCAGGGCTTATGGTTACCCCGCGTAGTGATGGTCTTCACTGTAGTGACATCCTCTGTGCACTTCGCGATGTAGCTGGTGACCGTATGAGCATACTCCTCCACATCTGTCTTGTCTTCCTGGGAGGCTGCTATTTTGAAGACCTCCCAGTCTGTGTGCAGAAAACAGTCTTTCAGTGCAGAGGTTGCACTCTCTGGCCAAATTCTGATTTGTTTCACTGCTGGCCTGCTGCACTTCAATAAAGGTTTGTAGGCAGGCAGCAGCATCACGGATATGTGGTCAGAAAGGCCGAGATGGGGGTGGGGAATAGTCTTATATGCATCTGTGTTTGTGTACACTAAGTCCAACATATTCTCTCCTCTGGTCTTAAAGTATACACATTGTTTAAACTTGGGGAGCACAGTCTTTAAGCTGGTGTGGTTAAAATCCCCCGCAACCACCACAAAACTGTCCGGGTGTGAAGTTTGGATTTCACTAATCGCATTGTGCAGTTCCCCGAGTGCCTTCTTAGCATTAACGTTAGTGTTAGCGCTTGGCGCTATGTAAACAGCCGCTACAAACACGTTGCTGAATTCCCTCGGCAAATAATATGGCCGACAATTTACAATAAGGAACTCCGCCAACGGAGAGCAGTGTTTAGACACTAACGTGGCATTAACGCACCAGTTCTTGTTAACATAGATGCATAGCCAACCCCCCCAGCTCTTACCAGAGCTCACCGTTTCCCTGTTGGCATGGAACATTGCCATATCTTCCAGTTGAATGGCCTCGTCAGGAATGTTGTCATGGAGCCATGTCTCCGTGAACGCAAGCACACAGCAGTCTCTCCACTCTCTCCGGGTTTCTCTCAGCAGACGCAGCTCGTCCAGCTTGTTTTCGAGGGAGCGGACGTTAGAGAGAATGAGCGACGGTACCGCTGGTCTGGAGGGGTTAGCCTTTAGCCTAGCATGGATCCCGGCCCTTTTTCCACGCTTTTGCTTGCGTTTGCTCCGCTTACGCCTCTCGGGTAGCTTCCAGCGGGGACTCCGCCAGAATTCCATGCTGGCATAGAATGTCCAAATCACAACCGATCGCCGCGATTCTTGCAGCGTGCAGTACCTTGATGTTTAATCAGGTCTCACAGTTGTAAGTTTTACAGAATGTACAGTGGGGCAAAAAAGTATTTAGTCAGCCACCAATTGTGCAAGTTCTCCCACTTAAAAGATGAGAGACGTCTCCAATTTTCATCATAGGTATACCTCAACTATGAGAGACAAAATGAGAAAAAAAAAATCCAGAAAATCACATTGAAGGATTTTTAATGAATTAATTGGTAAATTCCTTGGTAAAATAAGTATTTGGTCAATAACAAAAGTTTATCTCAATACTTTGTTATGTACCCTTCATTGGCAATGACAGCGGTCAAACGTTTTCTGTAAGTTTTCACAAGGTTTTCACACACTGTTGCTGATATTTTGGCCCATTCCTCCATGCAGATCTCCTCTAGAGCAGTGATGTTTTGGGGCTGTCGCTGGGCAACACGGACTTTCAACTCCCTCCAAAGATTTTCTATGGGGTTGAGATCTGGAGACTAGCTAGGCCACTCCAGGACCTTGAAATGCTTCTTACGAAGCCACTCCTTCATTGCCCGGGTGGTGTGTTTGGGATCATTGTCATGCTGAAAGACCCAGCCACGTTTCATCTTCAATGCCCTTGCTGATGGAAGGAGGTTTTCACTCAAAATCTCACGATACATGGCCCCATTCATTCTTTCCTTTACACGGATAAGTCGTCTTGGTCCCTTTGCAGAAAAACAGCCCCAAAGCATGATGTTTCCACCCCCATGCTTCACAGTAGGTATGGTGTTCTTTCTCCTCCAAACACAACAAGTTGAGTTTTTACCAAAAAGTTCTATTTTGGTTTCATCTGACCATATGACATTCTCCCAGTCCTCTTCTGGATCATCCAAATGCTCTCTAGCAAACTTCAGACGGGCCTGGACATGTACTGGCTTAAGCAGGGGGACACGTCTGGCACTGCAGGATTTGAGTCCCTGGCGGCATAGTGTGTTACTGATGGTAGCCTTTGTTACTTTGGTCCCAGCTCTCTGCAGGTCATTCACTAGGTCCCCCCGTGTGGTTCTGGGATTTTTGCTCACCGTTTTTGTGATCATTTTGACCCCACGGGGTGAGATCTTGCGTGGAGCCCCAGATCGAGGGAGATTATCAGTGGTCTTGTATGTCTTCCATTTTCTAATAATTGCTCCCACAGTTGATTTCTTCACACCAAGCTGCTTACCTATTGCAGATTCAGTCTTCCCAGCCTGGTGCAGGTCTACAATTTTGTTTCTGGTGTCCTTTGACAGCTCTTTGGTCTTGGCCATCGTGGAGTTTGGAGTCTGACTGTTTGAGGTTGTGGACAGGTGTCTTTTATACTGATAATGAGTTCAAACAGGTGCCATTAATACAGGTAACGAGTGGAGGACAGAGGAGCCTCTTAAAGAAGAAGTTACAGGTCTGTGAGAGCCAGAAATCTTGCTTGTTTGTAGGTGATCAAATACTTATTTTACAGAGGAATTTACCAATTAATTCATTAAAAATCCTTCAATGTGATTTTCTGCATTTTTTTTTCTCATTTTGTCTCTCACAGTTGAGGTATACCTATGATAAAAATTGGAGACCTCTCTCATCTTTTAAGTGGGAGAACTTGCACAGTTGGTGGCTGACTAAATACTTTTTTGCCCCACTGTATGTCTGGGAAGATCAAAACACTCAAAACTCTCACACTCGCTGATGCCAAGAGGGGCCGCTGCGTCCATGCGTGCTGACGCCATCTTAACTCCGGTGTCCACGAGGAAACACCTCCCCGAGCACGCGTCCGTCAAGTAGAGCAGCTTGTTCTCTTCACCGAGGGTCACAGCTGCTACCGACCGCCGGCCTCGGCGTTTTCCTGAGTGCTTGAATTTGCATGGTGGCGCACATCTGCGTGCGTTCTCTCCGAAGCGGCAGTGGTAGAAACAGAGCGTGTCTCTCTGGCGCTGCTTGGCCCCCGCTGCTGCTACCCTCAGTGGCTCCTCGCCTCCTCTGGTCGTCTCGCTAGGCTCCACCGCTGCCGCGTTGACTGTGATCACCCAGGTGGTGAGGATGATCCGGTCCGCCTCCTGGGCTAGCGCACGGTAGTCACGCGCGGCCAGCAACGGCGAATTGGCCAGAACCGCTCTCGCCTCTGTTGGAAGGTTCCAGAGGAAAAGGTGGGCAAACAGAAAGTACCCGTCGTCCATGCCCATTAACGCCAGCATCTTCTTCATCAGGTCTAGGTGCGACCCATCTCCTAACTCGGTTCGCGCCAGTAGCCTCTCCGCTCTCTCACATTCCGAGAGCGTGTAGCGCCGGGTGAGCGCAGCCTTGAGCGCCTCATATTTGTTGCTGGCTGGTGGCTGATCGTGCAGGCTCGCTACCTGCTAGGCTGTGCAGGAGTCCAGCGCTGCTACTACATGGTAGAACTTGGTGTCGTCTGCCGTTACTCCCTGGAGGGCGAACTGGGCCTCGGTGTGGTGGAACAAAGAGCGCAGGTTGTGCTGCCAGATATCCGGTAGCTTGACTAAAACTGCACACGCGTTGCTGGGAGTTCCAGTCCTGGCTGTCTGTGGAATGGCTGCTGCGTCTCTGAGGCTTCCCGACCGGGCCGGCTCCGGGGTTCTCGCCTAGTGTTCCATAATACGTCTTGGGTCACCAGTGTGGAGTGTTTAAATGAAGAGGCAGATTCATTGCAGACGATTTATTACACACTCACATCTCACAAGCTCAGAATGGACTGACTGGTTACAGCAAGCACTCCTCTCTATATATCAAGTCACCTTCACAAGCTTCAAGGCACTTCCTCATACACAGCTTGATATTTACACTACACTTCATTCAACCCCCTCTCACCCTCTTGGGCATTGTCCTCCCATGTGTATTCATTGTCTGTCTGAGGTGCGAAATAACCTAACTTCCATAATAGGTTAATTGGCATCAAACTGGGGATTCTAAATTGTCCTTAGGTATGACTGTGAGAGTGAATGGTATTAAGTTTTTAATTTTTAGATACTCGCTCGAGAGGAGAGACTCGCAGTCCTGCATAGTACAGTGGTACCACATGGGTGAAGTAGAAGCAGGGTCTCCCGTCCACCACTGACTGGGCAGGCTGGGCGTGCCTCCCCGCGAAGGACCGTGGTCCGCCCGATCGGGCCGCTGCTTCTCCTGGTATGCTGTGTGTTGATACACCGGTATTCTTTGTCAGACCCATCCCCGCTGACGCTCCACCCAGTCTGCTTGCGTGCCTCATGTTCTCCACATATGGCAAGTCATCCTTTAGACCTACGCAATCATGGCAACTTTATGGTATAATTTTTTTTAAGCATTAACTCTTCAGTATTATCTTTTTTTAGTCAAATTTGTCATTTTTCACTTCCTTATTGTGTCCATTGAACACTGTGGTGACTGATAGATTGTGATGCTACGTGTTATCCAATCAGCATGGTCGTGATGTAGTGTATTATCCAATCAGCATGGTCGTTGTTATATATGAAATAAGCGAGCTGTGAGCCATCTTATGCGGAACAATCAACTGAACTTTATTACAGAAGAGATGGATAACTATACAGAGACCACAGCCTGCCTGACGTCATGACGCCTGACGCCCAATGCCGGCTACGGCAAGCCCCAGAGCTCAAACCCTCACAAAGTCACACATCACACCCCTCAGAAAAATGTAGAACACATAACTTGGCAAGTCAACCCCCTTATTATATCTTAAAGAACACTTTTTTTTTTTTTTTAAACATAGAACTAGGGTCCGCGGCTGGACTGCCGCTGGACCCAGCAGGCTAAGTGGATTATTCTGCCACTTTTTTTAGCCGTGCTCCAAACTAAACAAACATTCTTTTCTTTTCTTTTTTTTTTACAGTCTTCCATGGGAGGAACAGTTCTGCCTGAGGGGTTTTGTAGCAGGCCCGTGGCAGCCTCCTCTCTGGAGCTTTGAAACGAACCCCTGGCGGCCTTGTTCCTGAGTCTGTCGGACCCCCAGGGCCAATCTTCATGATGTTGGGGCCCAGGTCCCACACTGCGGTAGCTGACTCCCGTGGAGCCTCACCGTCTAGAGCAGCCACCCAGACACGCCGTACAACACCTTCCATACGCACAACATTCGTCGTGGGTACAGAAGGTGTCCGGTGCCTCTCCGGTGTCGCTCGTTGAAGCAGACTCTTCACCCGTCAGCTCAGTCGTAACCTCCGTAGCTTGTTGAGTGAGGGTACGGGAGCAGTCCGGTTCTTCTTCTCCCTCGTCTGATGTGCTTTATTGTTGTCGTCATTGTGCCGCGCCATAGATAGAGTCTGTGCCCGGTTGCTGCTGCTGTGCTTTGGGGCTCTCTGCATGCTCGGGCTCTTTCTCCCGTGGCTCTGATTCTGGTTGAGGGGGGAACGGAGGCGAGTCTGGTCGCTGCTCTCTCTCTCTGTCATCTTCGTTCTCCGTGTCGTGTTCACCCACCATGCTGTGGTCACTCTTATTACTGAATTCTCCCTTTTTGCTGTGCTTGCTCTTCGGCTGGCTTGTCACAGATTAGCTCGTCATTGTCGTTCTCGATGGGCACGGGCTCCCTCTCCTCTAGCTGAGCGAAGAATGGAGGCAAGTCTGGCCGCTGCCCCCCTCCCGGGCATCTCTACTCCTGAGCGCACCGGATGGATAGAGTGCTGTCGGTGCCATCCTTAATTACCTCATCCCACACCACGACATCATCATCCAGGTCCGCTGTACTCCAACTGCTGTATCCGGACCATTTGAACCCAGTGCTATCTCTGATAGCGAAGCCCAGTCTGTAGAAAAGGTCACATCCCATCCTCATCGCCAAATGTTATGTATGAAATAAGCGAGCCGTGAGCCATCTTACACCAAACAACCAACTGAACTTTATTACAGAAGAGATGAGTAACTATGCAGATACCACAGCCTGCCTGACGTCACGACGCCTGACACCGGCTACGGCAAGCCCCAGAGCTCAAACCCTCCCAAAGTGACACATCACAGTTGTGATACCACGTATTATCCAGTGGGCATGGAGTCAATCCGAAACCCCACCCACACCTCCTGAAACCATGGCATGAAGACAGAGCGGTGGATAAACTTTTATTGATGAGAATTACATATTTTGACTGAGCGACTCCATACTCAGGGATGCACACCCTCCTAACCTCAGCAAAGCATGTATAAAATCTTAGGCCAGTATGACGAACAATTCAAGAGATATGCGTGGAACAGACACAAAGACACACAGATAGACACACACACACAG
This sequence comes from Pholidichthys leucotaenia, assembly GCA_020510985.1. Lineage (NCBI taxonomy): Eukaryota > Metazoa > Chordata > Actinopteri > Cichliformes > Pholidichthyidae > Pholidichthys > Pholidichthys leucotaenia. The sequence goes on along the minus strand of CM035847.1, from coordinate 246,556,329 downwards.
ATATGCTGCATTTATAGATAGATTTACTGTCATCAGTGTTTCCAAACCTCTTTGTCTATAACGCACTTTTGAGAATGGACCTGCAGTATTTTTCATTTACACATTTATTTATTTATTTATTCTATATTCCATTGGTCTAATTCTTCTGTATATTTCCCATTTTTGGCTAGTAGAGCATCTTTAACAAACCCAGTTTCCAATTAAGGTCAATATACTGTCATGTGCACAGACATTTTCAGGGGCACGTGGTCAAAAAAAGCACTCCTAAATAAAGAAAAAAGGAAATTTCCATACAGTCGTGCAAATTTTACTGTACATGTTTGGTATATCCATTTTATTTTAATACCTATACACCCGTGGACATATTTAATATCCCATAGATTTTTACAAAATTATTAACTAACACAGAAACCATGGTCTTAATCATTACTTATCTAAAAGTTAATGACAAAAAATGGGCAGCTCTCATAGAAAAATAAATATCTCTTCAAAATACCAAAAAATTTGCAAAAATATGAAAAAGCTTGTTTTTCAATAAATAAAATATTAAACCTCCATTCAAATAAATCAATATTTGCAAAAAAGAAACAAACTTAAAAAGTCTATTCCCCTTGTCAAGTAAATGAGCCAGAATCCTCCCCTCTGTTAACCTGCCCCCCTCCATCCTCATAAAGACTAAGGATAGTTTATACAGGGAAACTTAGTTTATCAGTGAGAGGAGAGGAGCACATGGACAGGAAAAATAATGAAAATTCAACAAAAAAGTTTCAGAATTAAAAAAAAAAACCTTTACAGGAAAGATAACATGTTTATCAGAAAACATGGCTAATTTATAGGAAAAATTGTAATAAATTCATGGTAGTGGCTATGGATAAGACGTTGCCCTACACAAAATGTCTATTGCTACAGTTGACAATCCGACAGAGGATTTTCTGATCAACTCCAAACCATCTGTGGCTTAGGTAGATAGTATGGTGGGTCTGTAATCAGAAGGTTGTAGGTTTGTGTCCTGCTATCAGCCCCTTGTTTAAACTATTTTACTTGAGATGAAATTTGGAATTAAAATTAAAGAGGTTAGCCTTAGGATCTGGGAATGGGTAAGGCTGAAAAGGTAGAAAAAAAGATATTAAAATTTTGAAACTAATTAATGCCTCAGATTCCCATACCTGTAGCCTGCTGCTTTTAAGACACGAGTTAGCCAATCAGATTCAAGCCGTATCTGTAGAAAACATTCTGTGGCTACTGTTATGTCCACAAACCTGGTAATGAAGACAGACAAGTAGGTTGTGCCGGAACTGAACCTTATTACATAAATACCAAATACACAGAGCACATTAATGAGCACTTAGCTCCTGACCATCCCCTTAGTGAGAGTACCGGCAGAAGAGACCATAACACGGCCGGCTCCTCCCTTAAGTATGTCAGCGTGATGACGGCACCAGCCGGCTACGTCATCATGCCACTCTCTGTTATAAAATCCTTTTATAAAATTCACCCCCCCCCCCCGGGAAAAACACAGAACACTTTAATAATTATAACCCTCCCCAATTTGGCATAAACAACAGCAATATTCAACAATCTTAACTAGGGTTAGTGGGTGGACTGCCACTCAACCCAATGCGGCTGAGTGGATTATTCTGCCACTCGTCTCAGCAGCCGTGCCCCTAACTAAACAGTCACTTGTTTTTGTTTCTGACAGTCTTCCATTGGGAAGGTGGTTCTGCTGGAGGGACCTTGTAGCGGGCCCGCGGTGGACGTGCCCCTGGAGATGCTGGGCCCCTGGAACCAGGACTGATCTTCATAACGTTGGGGCCCAGGTCCCACACTGCATCCACTGACTCCCACGAAGGCTTGCCGTCTGGAACCATCACCTGGACACGCCAGAGATGGTTTGCATGCCGAACCGATCCATCCATCAGGCTGAAGCATGCTGGACCCAGCTGCGTCATGATCCTCAGTGTTCATGGTCTCGTCGACTGTACCTTGGCCTGCCGTTGTCCCAGTCTCTCATTGGTGCGGACTCGAACCCAGTCCATGACTTTGAGAGGCACCTTGCTCGGCCTTATATTCTATTGTGATCACGGTGGCACTGCGTGTCCATCCATCACTATCGTGTTGGTCACAGATTCTTCACCCAGTGCCCCAGCAGCAGTCTCTGAGGACCCAAGCTGGTCATGGGTACTCACGACGTCTGGCATCTCTCCTGTATCACTTACCATCAAGGACACTTCACCCATTGGCTCAGCTGTGGGTCCCGTAGACTGGTGCTGAGTGGGGATACTGAAGCGGTCCGGCTCCTCTTCTCCTTTCGCTAGTATGCTTTGTTGTTGTTGTTGTTCCCTGTCGTGGATAATGTTCGTCCCCAGTTGTTGTGCCCCGAGGTTCTCTGCGTGCATGGGCTCCCTCTCCTGCAACTCCGCAGCGGCCTCCGTAGTCTCCGGCTGAGCGATGATCTGAGGCGAGTCCAGCTGCTGCCCCCCCTCCGGGCAGTTCTCCTCCTGTGTGCTCGGGATGGCTTGTTTGGTGTCGGTATCACCCTTTGTAAACACGTCCCAATTACCATAGCCTGACAAGTTGAGTCTGTCACCTAGCAAATGGTGAAGCCCAGTCAGTAGAAGAGGTCACATCCCATAATGTTTTCACCATGTGTAGCCACTTGAAACTCGAAATCCTAAGCAATTTTTGACTTGGAGTAGACCGTTAGCTCGATTGTCCCAACCTTGCTAACTCTGTGAACACCATATCCATACAACTTCACTGGATTTTTTCTAATCGGATAGTTGGGGAAAAATTTCTTCACCGTGGCCCAATTCTTCTGTGACTTAACCACCGCAGTGTCGAGCAGCAGTGGTGCAGTCATGTCATCCAATTTACCATGCTGTATGCACATGAATTAATTTCAGGGCTTACCGCATGGATGGTGATCGCTGGTGGGCGGTTTTGCTTGCTTGGCTGGTCCCACGGCATTGGCGACCGGCACACTTTGGCGAAATGATTGTACCTCCCACATTCATTACACTGTTGTCTTCTTGCCTGGCAAAAACGTGCTTTCTCGTGGTGCATCGGGGAACCACAGTTACCACACGTGGGGCCTCTCAGGGCGTTCCTCCGGTTCACAGCGTTCATCTCAAACTCCACTGCTGTATCTTTGTGTTCCTCCATGCCCACCGCGTTGGCTAATATTGTCTGTCCTCGTTGCCTCTGTTGTTGATGCACACTTAGCTCTGATGCTAACTTATCCGCTGGTTCCAATTGGAACACTAGCTCAATGGTGTTAGCTAGCGTTATGTCATTTGGTGCCATTAGCATCTTAGCCCTTAGCCTCGGCTTGTTTGTGTGCTCGGCTAGTTGGTCCTGCACCATCTCATCTTCTGACAGTCCAAATCTGTACATGCTAGCCAATTGTCTCAAATCAGCAACAAATTTTTGGGTGAACTCTCCAATTCCCTTTCACCTCTAGCGGAATCTTATATGGTGCGCTAGCATGTTGTCCGGTGTAGCAAAGTAGCTAGCTAGTAGCTCCACAGCATCTACATATGAGTCCGTTGCACCAGGCGTGTGAAAAATCCTCTGACCTTCTAAGCCCAGGTTGTGGACAAGCAGTGCCCGCTTCCTTCCTTTATCCAACTTTCCTAGGTCCAATGCTGTAACGTAGATGTCAAACGCGTCCAGCCAACGTGGCTGGACGAGTCCCCAGGTGACGGCCGATTCACCTGGGGACTCGAGGAAAGGCCTCAGCGGTCTTAGGCATGCTTCCATGGTTTGCTAATTCTCGTCACCAAATGTTATGTCCACAAACCTGGTAATGAAGATGGACGAGTAGGCTGTACTGGAACTTAACTTTATTACATAAATACCAAATACACAGAGCATATTAATGAGCACTCAGGTCCTGACTATCCCCTTAGTGAGAGTGCCGGCAGAAGAGACCATAACATGGCCAGCTCCTCCCTTAAGTATGTTGGCGCGATGACGGCACCAGCCGGCTACATCATCACACCGCTCTCTGTTATAAAATCCTTTTACAACAGCTATGTCTTACATATCCACTGCCTAAATTTATCAGGAAAGGAATAAATTTATCAGGAAAAAGTTGCAAATGTATTTTTATAAAAGTTAGCTTTCCAAGAAAAATGTTTAAGAGAGAAAATTGGACATTTGTGAGAGAAAAAAGTACTATCCACCTTATTCCTGAGGACGCTGCTGTAGAAACGATTATGGGGGCAACTTCCGGTTTTGGGCTGAAGTACGGTAGTGTTAAATCACTCAGCAAGAGTGGAGTAGTGGGGCATTTAAAACAGCGTTTTTAAAAGTGTTTCAAATTTGTTTTAATGTATTTTGTATTTGTATTTATTTTTCTATTTAAACTTTAATCGGTTTGTAATCCATGATAAAAGATAAAAGAAAATATAACAATAAAAAAATGAAAAGGGTGTAGGCTGAAGCTGAGGCTTATGTAACGCCTACCCCTAATATTGTACAACAAAAATTCATTCATTCATTCATCTTCTTAACCGCTCAATGTCTTATGGGTCACAGTGGGGCTGGAGCCCATCCCAGCATCCTTGGGCGGAAGGTGGGACACACCCCGGACAGATCGCCAATCCATCACAGACAACAAAAATTTAAACTCACAAAATAAATCAAATCCATCTTAAATGAAAACAGAAACAAATTCCAACAAAGAAGTACCAGTCTTACAGAATCAACATAAATGATGTCAAATTAATTAGCCACTTAAGAGCACCATTTCTCTACTCAACATAACAATACTGAGAAATTATATTTTCTTTATGCTTTTTTTTAAACATTTCAAATGTACTACACAATTTAATTTTGTCTGAACAATAGTTCCATAAAGTACTTCCAACAACAGAAACACAGAGCTGTTTAGTGTTGGTCTTGAACTTGGGTTTAACTAAAAGACAATTTCCGTTCAAATTATATGTACTTTTTCTAATTTTGAACAGCTTTTGAATATTTGATGGTAATTGTTTATTGACTACTTTAAACGTAATTTGAATTGTATTATATTCTACTAAATCTTTATATTTTAGTGCATTTAACCGAGTAAATAGTGGATTAGTTGGCTCACAATATGGTTTTATTGCAATTATCCTAATAGCCTTTTTTATTGTAAAAAAATTGGGTGTATATTTGTCTTGTAAGTATTTCCCCACACCACTGAATAGTAGGATATATAGGGAACAATAAGTGAATTATACAAAATGCATAATGACTTTTAATTATAATAATGAACATAATGAACACAAATCATTGTAGCATCATCTCACTTTGGCTCAGCAACAATTATTCTTCTGCTTAAAGACATTTTGTTTCATCCAGGAATAACACAAAGAAATGGATTTTCTCCCCCCAGGCCACAGCTGAAATCCCCTTTCTTTTGTTAAAACCAGCCTAAGGAATTTCCCCAATGTCCGGCTTTGCTTTTATTGCCCCCATAAACATGCACCAGACCTGGTCACACACAGACCCACAACTCAGCTAATTTCCTTAAACTCTGGACATGCTGGATTTAACCAGTGAATTTTAAAGTACATTATTACACACTCAATTCTAAACCTTCTTCTTTTCAGAACTATGAAAAGAAAATGGACTCTGTTTTAATGTGGAAAATCAATAATATGTGTGAAATGCATTAATCTGTGATTTTATATATATGCATGTTAATGTTTAAATGAATGTTTATTCCTGCATGTTGATTTAGAAGCACTGCTTATAAGGTACACTAAGGTTAGTTTAGTTATGCATAAGTGTGTAACAGTATATTCCAATGTATTTAAAATTGTGTGTATTCCTGTGGACGGATCACATTTCACCAGTCTTCATAGAACCCCAGCTTCTTCATCCTATTGGTCTCTCACAGACAAGGCCTGTTATTGGACTAAAAGTTCATCGAGCCCGCCCACGAAGGACACTTATTGGCTGAGATCCCGGAAACCCGCGAAGTTCAACAGGACTTATATAAAGGAGAGGGACCCCTACTTCTGTCTCTTTTGCTTCAGCCCCTCTCTTCTCTTTTTCGGCTGCTCTCTCTTTTTCCGGATCGCTCTTTTCCAGCTCCCCTTTTTCACTGATCATCTTCTCCATTGTCTACACACAGCAAGGAAGAACAAAGGACCGTCTGAACAACGACTTCGACCACGTGTCGTTTTTCTGAACACAGAGCAGATAACTCGTAATTTGTTATGTAACGTTGTATTTTAATGTCTCTTTCCTTTTCTCTTAAATGCCTAGGAATTCCTATTTCTTTGAGCTCAATTCTTAATCGGAGTTAAACTCCAATTTTTATTCATCACTTTTTCTTTGTTAAACTTTCTGTAAAATCACCGTTTGTTTAATTTTAATGTAAACTTTAATCTTGACTTTATTTTTATATTTTTCTTGACCAAGCACCCACCAGAAGCTATTATTTTATCTAAAGTCCGAAAGGTTTTTTTTCTTCTAATTTGAAATCTGATCAGATATCTTTAATTATTCCTGAAGACCTGCAGCGCTTGTCTACCAGGAAGAAAAGACGCAGCTCTCCACATCACGCGCGGGCTGAGGAATCAGCGCGCTTCTGCAGCATCTCAACCATCGAGATCCAACTTACGATCTCATGAATATCATTAATCGTCAAGAGAATATTTGCGGGACAAATTTTCTGGGTTTTGCCCCTGAACAACACTTCAAAACTTCATGAGGACGACGCCAGAACCATCATCACCGAGGATCACGTGAGCTGCAAAACTTTAATTCATCTGCTGAATTAAATGTCTGAGGTTCGGTAATAATTTGTGTATCTAATCAGATGCAAATTAAGAAGCCCTTAACATAACTCTTCTTTTCATTAAAATTCCGTTTTTATTTTCTTAAGATTAATCCAGGACTTTTTCATATAATTAGTAAACTTTCTCCATAAATTTGCGGTTTCAATAATTTGTTAACTCAAACTGATAGAAATTGGTTTCTCAGTTTAACCCTGGTTCCGAAAATATTAATATTGTTAATCTATCATTTACAAGATTGATTTTATGATTAATGAAATTACTGCAATGTCTGTTAATCATTTTGTTTAATAAATATTTAAAAATGAGAGAAGTTGTTGGGAATTTATTTCATTCTGAGTCTGTTTCAAGCCCAGGTATCGAATTCACGGAAAATTTTTGAGACTGATTATTGATTAATTTATTGAGTGATTAAACAGGTATAAAGTGAAATTAAAGATTAAATTGCTTCTTAAAGATAGAAGCTGGTGCCCCTTACGAGTGTAATTAACTTTTCTGATGTATATGAAATGAGATTTGATCTCAGATTCCAATACATCAATATAAATTAAATAATTCATACCTGATCATATTCATATTTATTAATATTCTATCTATTTCCCTCTATATCATTAATATACGATAGAAACAACAATGGTTCCAAAGCTGAGCCCTGAGGCACTCCACATGTCATTTTTAACAAGACATAATCAGCATTGTTTATGTGTACTTAATGCTTAGTCCACATATGTGTTTTGCAGTCAAGTGGCAACATCAGCAGATGACATGGTTTCTCAAATCATCACTGACTGTGGAAACTTCACACTAAACCTCACGCAACTTAGATTCTGTGCTTCTCCACTCTTTCTCCAGACTCTGGGACTTTGATTTCCATATGAAATGCAAAATTTACTTTTATCTGAACAGAGATCATCTGCGGGTGTTTGTCTACTGTGTTTAATCAAGACCAAAGTCAGCGCAGTCGTCTACCAGGAAATTTTAGAGCACTTCATGCTTCCCTCTGCTGACAAGCTTTATGGAGAAGCTGATTTAATTTTCCAGCAGGTCTTGGCAACCCCCCGTACACTGCCATAAGTATCAAAACCTGGTTTAATGACCATGGCATCACTGTGTTTGATTGGCCAGCAAACTCTCCTGACCTAAACCCCGTAGAGAATCTATGGAGTATTCTCCAGAGGAAGATGAGAGACACCAGACCCAACAATGCAGACTAGCTGAAGGTCACTATCAAAGCAGCCTGGATCTTCATAACACCTCAGCAGTGCCACAGGCTGATCACCTCCATGCCACGCCACATTGATACAGTAATTAATCCAAAAGAAGCCCCGACCAAGTATTGAGTGTGTACATGGACATACTTATCAGTCGGCTAACATTTCTATTAAAAAGCTATTTTTTAAAAATTAATTTTATGTAACATTTTAATTTTTTGAGAAACTGAATTTGGGGTTTTCATGGGTTGTAAGCCATAATCATCAAAATTAAAATAAATAAACACTTGAAATATATCACTCTCTGTGTAATGAATCTATATAATATATGGGTTTCACTTTCTGAAATGAGTGGCCAAAAATATTGAACTTTTTTATGATATTCTAATTTTTTGAGATGTACTTGTAGGCACAGCTAAATCTGTAGCTTCAACAGCAATGAGTACATTATGCACTGAAAACTAAGAAGGACTGTTTGTGTGATTGGTGGTACAGACACAGGACCAGGTATGCTTTCACCTGCATGAATGTCACAGATCTGATGTTTATACACGTCACTAGATGCAAGGCTGCATGAAGTAAAATAATAAATAAAAAATAGTAACAGTTTCCTTCCTAAGGCTTAACGACTTAAGAAAGATATCAAATGATTTTTTCTTTTTTGTTGTCATTCGTTGTACTACATTGGAACGATATGGACTTGAGCATGCATTAATTTTTAAATTATCACAAAATATAAATCAATAAAATTTTGAACAGTTGTCAGAAAAGGTCTGTACAAGTCAAGTTAAATTACAAGCATTTACAGCATGACAGTAGCATGGGCATTTTAATTTCGGGGTAAAACGAACAGCTGCAGCTGTCTGTATTTACCCCGACATTAAAACACCTATGCATGGTGTTCTGGGTCTTTCAGGTTCAGGTTACTTTATTTGTACCCGTAGGTAGATTTGTTTTGCAGTTTGTTTTGCATTTGTTTTGCAGCCAGTCTTAACTGACTGGGACATGTTTAAAGGAGCCACGCATGATCTGGATGAGTACACGGACACTGTGACCTCATATATCCACTTTTGTGAGGAGATCATTCTTCCATCGCGCACCAGGGTGAGTTACTCCAACGACAAGCCCTGGTTCACACCTAAGCTCAGACAGATCAGGAAGGAGAAGGAAGCAGCGTTGAAAAGTGGAGACAGGGACTGCTACAGGGAGGTCAAATACCGGTTTAGCAGAGAGCTGAGGAGAGCTAAATCTGTGTATTCTGAGAGACTCCAGCAGCAGTTCACTGCTAACGACTCTGCTTCTGTGTGGAGAGGACTGAGGCAAATCACCAACTATCGGCCTCAGGCTTCTAAGGGACAGGATGACAAAGCCCTCTGTCAAAGACTGTCCCAACACTATGCCCGTTTTGACACCTCATCAGCTGTGTCCAACTCCCCCGCTCCCCCCAGTGCCACTGCCTCCATGGTCCCCACTTCATCAAAGGCGGCCCCCCCTCCTCCTCCCCCCGCCCTTGCCATCAGTGAGCAGGACGTGCACAGACAGTTCTCCAGACTGAACCCGCGCAAGGCCCCTGGTCCGGACGGCGTGTCTCCCTCCACCCTGAGACACTGTGCGGAGGAACTGACTCCTGTCTTCACAGACATTTTTAACACCTCCCTGAAGTCATGTCACGTGCCGGCCTGCCTCAAAACCTCTACCATCGTCCCTGACCCAAGAAGCCACGGATCACTGGACTTAACGACTACAGACCTGTAGCGCTCACCTCTGTAGTCATGAAGTCTTTTGAGCGCCTGGTCCTGCCCCACCTCAAGACCATCACCACTCCCCTCCTGGACCCGCTGCAGTTTGCCTACAGAGCCAACAGGTCTGTGGACGACGCAGTCAACCTGGCCCTCCACTCCATCCTGCAGCACGTGGACTCCCCGGGAACCTACGTCAGGATCCTGTTTGTGGACTTCAGCTCTGCATTCAATACCATCCGCCCCACTCTGCTCCAGGACAAGCTGTCCCTGCTCAACGTGCCTGACTCCCTCTGCAGGTGGATCACCGACTTCCTGACGGACCGGAGGCAGCATGTGTGGCTGGGAAAGACTGTCTCAGACTCTGTTAGCATCAGCACCGGATCACCCCAGGGCTGTGTACTTTCCCCCCTGCTCTTCTCCCTGTACACCAACTCCTGCACCTCCAGCCACCAGTATGTCAAGCTGATCAAGTTTGCGGATGACACCACCCTCATCGGGCTCATCTCCAACGGCGACGAGTCCGTCTACAGGAGAGAGGTGGCCCAGCTGGCGTCCTGGTGCAGCCACAACAACCTGCAGCTGAACGCTCTGAAAACAGTGGAGATGATCATGGACTTCAGAAAAGTCACAGCCCCTCTGCCCCCCCTTACCCTCACAGACTCTCCCATCACCACTGCGGATTCCTTCCGCTTCCTGGGCACCACCATCACCCGGGACCTCAAGTGGGAGCCGACCATCAGCTCCCTCATCAAAAAGGCCCAGCAGAGGATGTTCTTCCTGCGGCAGCTGAGGAAGCTCAAGCTACCCACCAAGATGTTGTTGCAGTTCTACACGGCCATCATCGAGTCCATCCTCACCACCTCCATCACCGTGTGGTACGCAGGAGCCACCGCCAGGGACAGACTAAGACTGCAGCTCGTTGTGTGCGCTGCTGAGAACGTGATCGGCTGCAAGCTCCCATCCCTCCAGGACCTGTACATCTCCAGGACCCGGAGGCGTGCAGGTCGGATCATAGCCGACCCTTCACACCCTGGACACGCACTGTTTGCCCCCCTCCCCTCAGGCAGAAGACTTCGGTCCATTCAGACTAAAACCTCCCGCTACATGAACAGCTTCTTCCCCTCTGCCATCAGACTGCTGAACACTAAGTGACTTATTAGACTCTCGTGCACTACGTACAGCAGCTCAACCGGACTCATGACAATTATCACTGTTTTCTTTTTGCACTACCGACTGCACTATGTGGAACTCCACAATATCTGCTGCTTGTTAATATATTTAAAAATTGCATAGATTAGTATTACTTATTCATATTCTACCTTTTATTGCATGCATAGTTTTTTATTTTTATCTTTAGTGCTACTCCATGTTTAATGTTGCAGCATTGCACCGAGACAAATTCCTAGTTTGTGTACTACATGAACAATGGCAATAAATCTCATTCTGATTCTGAGTCTGGTGACATCCATATTTACAAGCCACAATTACATTCACAATTACATTTTATATTTTGCAGAGCCACAATTGCATTTTTTTTTTGGTTTTTTTTGTTACTTATTTGTACCCGTAGGTAGACTTGGTTTGCAGTCTGGTGACAAGCCACCGGCTGCTGGTCGCTGCATGCGCGAGCGCCCTAAACCTACATGTTTTTGGTGTGCGGGAGGAAACCGGAGAAATCCCGGAGTAAACCCACGCAACACGGGGAGAACATGCAAACTCCACACAGCTCACTGTTGGTCGGGGGCTGGGATCGAACCCACGATCTCATGATCCCCGCAATCCCCCGGCCGAGGGTAAAACTGTGCTGCCACAGTGCTAAACCACTGCGCCACCGTGGCTCTGACCATTTTGTGGCTCTGACTAGATTCTATGTCTGCTCTGAGGTAAATTTGATTATGTCCATCATATTTTTAACAAAATGGAACCAACTTTATTGCGGTAGAGACATTGATATACCTCAGAGCTTTTATTTGTTTACAGCATTAGCATTTTAGCAATGGAGCTAACTAACAGCGCTGCTGTTTGCCAGGCCACTTTTTGAGGTCATCTTCTCATCCCTTGATAGTTGTGGGAAGTGGTATGATTATATTAGTCTTGTAGAGGTGCAAAAGGCCATGTTCTCACATTTCTGATGCTGAAGTTATTGTTTTTTAACAAAGAAAAGTGTTCCGTTTCCATGACAACCCCACTTCTAAACTAGTACCGGAAGTTGCGCACATAATTCAAGCATGGCATCATGGGGGCTAGGAATAAGGTGGATATATTTTTTAAATGTTTCAGAAAAACTTTTTTTGGTAAATTTGTGACTTTACTGTTGTAAATTTCATATTTTTTTTTTTTCTTAGAAATGTGTGTGTGTGTGTGTGGGGGGGGGGGGGGTCCACCATTTGGAAACTCTGGCTTTTCTCACGAAAATCAAATGTTTTTCCTCATAAATTTGGGAGTTGCTTATAGTAAATGTGACTTTTTAAGTTGTACATTACCATATTTTATCATATTTTTGCACCTTTATTCTTGCAAATTTGTACTGAAACTATATTTATGCTTTTGTAGTTCTACCAAATGCTAACTTTATGAATATCACCCACTGCCACTAGCGTTGGTCTGAATGAATCTGAAGCTCTGGAGCATGTGTCAAAAAAACAGCACAGTTATTCAGAAACACTGCTTCTGAGGCTTGATTCGTTTGGTTCGAGTTACATGATCAATGACTCAGTGGTTTTAAGGAAGTGAAGTATTGGCAGGATTTGTGGTGTGTTTTGGTGGAGATTTTGCGTGAGAGACATGGAGCCAGCAAGGAACAGAGGACGTTCTGTCATGTGACAATATTTTGAATTGATTTCAGTCAATCCGGTAGGTTTGGTAACTTTCTGTTGTTGTTTTTTGTTTTGTATGTTTTTATGTTATCTGAAAAATATTATCTCTCTCTCCCTCACTCCCAATAGGGAACTTCGTGTTTGGTTTGGACTTTTTTTTTCAATTTTCTATTACTGGCCGCATATTCAGTTTTTGTTTTTTTGGGGTGAGGATGGCGACCTTGGACATGCCATCTCCGTCTATCCGCCAGGGGGTGCGGATCGTTCCCCCGGACAGCAGTGTTACTGTGGAGGAGGTCCTTCTGGCTGTGGGTGAGCAGGTGGGCAATGATGCGATCTGCTTTGCGTCCCGAATGAATAGAGCTGTAGTTGTGTTTCTGGCTGCTGAAGAGGATGTCCACACCCTGACCGGAAGCGGTGTTGTTATCAGGGATACGTATGTACAGGTGTCCCCCTTATCTGTCCCATCAACGCGTATCACCGTCTCAGGTGTTCCACCTTTCATCACTGACGAGCAGTTGGCGAAGGAGCTCCGCAGATTTGGGAAGATTGCGGGCCCGTTTAGAACTGTGGCTTTGGGGTGCAAGGAGACCAAGTTAAAACATGTGAAATCACTCAGGCGACAGGTGTTCATGTTTTTGGACTCGCCAACTGAAACTCTGGAAGTGTCCTTCCGGGTCAAACACGGGGACGGCTCCTATATGGTGTATGCGAGCTCAGGACAGATGAAGTGTTTTGAATGTGGAGACGTGGGCCATAAACGGTTCGCTTGTCCGCACAGGCAGCAGGCGGGGGGCTCTGATGGAGCCGCAGCTGGAGCCGGCAGTGCGGCCTCCGCTCACGCCGCTGCTGCGGACGGCGTGACGGGGCCTTCCGCCGCAGCTGAGGCCGGCGGTGTGGCCTCCGCTGCCGCCGCTACTACGGACGACATTGCGGGGCCTTCCGCCGGTCCTGCTCCGGAGCCTGCCGCTGTGTCTGTGGACAGCCCAGCTGTGGCGCCCGCAGCCCAGCTTATGGCTGGGAGCGTCGCTGGTGATGGTGCCCAAACAGTCACTGATGGTGCGTCAGAATCTCGCTGTGTGACATCAGCGGCTGTGCTTCCGGTGGCTGCTACCGTTTCAGAGCAGCAGACGGAACAACGCCAGTCAGCTGCTGTAGGTGGCATCCAGGAAAATGTGGCTCATGATGAATCCACTGATCCAGATGAACCAAGCAGTCAGCTGAGTTGTGCTGACGAGGAAATGGAATCTGATCCCGACACTGTGTCTAATACTGAGTCTATTGAGGCAACTTGCAGTACAAACATGAGTTTGTATTCACTGGAAGAAATAAATGCTTTTCTGGATGAAACCTATAACAGGGCCATTAAAGTCACTGATTACTTCAGTGACACTGATGAATTTATTAAGTCCGTTAATGTGCTAAGAAGGCAGGTTGGTCTTGACCTCCTGGATGAAAGAAAACGTTTTCGCCTGAAGAAACACCTAACAGCCCTGCGTAAAGCAGCAGGGGGACAAAAGGTCAAGCGCACCCGACAGAAGGAATAAATGACGGCCATTCCTCTGCCTGTTTCACACATTTTTGGGATATTGTTGGATCAGACTTTTATGACGTTTCTAATTGACTGTTACAGAACTGGATCTTTACCGGTCTCCTGCCGGCGCGCAGTATTATCTCTGCTGCCCAAAGACAGGGACTTGGCCTGGCTTAAAAACTGGAGGACGGACTACAAGGTCACGGTTTACTTGCCTGCAGGACATGGATGCCCCAACATCTTCTTTCTACAATCTGGACGAGCCTGCTGCAAAGATGACTTGCTTAAAAATCCCACATGGTCAAAGGACTACAGATCCATCTGACATGAGGAGCCGTGCAGATGCAGTGGATTTTTACGGGGCCCTGTTTGGTGCAGAACCTTGTTGCATATACTCTCAACGCCAACTCTTTGAAGGTCTTCAAAATGTCTCTGGGATGTGCACCTGGTCTTTCTTCTGACTTTTTTAAGCACTTGTGGAATATTATTGGATCAGACTTTTATGACGTTCGAATTGACTGTTACGGAACTGGCTGCGGGCGCGCAGTGCTATCTCTGCTGCCGAAGGACGGGGACTTGGCCTTGCTTAAGAACTGGAGGCCTGTGGCTCTTCTTTGCACGGACTACAAGGAAGAGTCGGACTACTAACACGTGCAATGTGGAATAGATGGACTGCAGGGAATACTTTGTGTTCTGTGGGGGAGGGGGATGAGTTATGTTTGCACTTTTGCAATGTGAGACACTTGGTGGAATGGTATTGGTGCTCTTACATTTTTGAATTGTGCAATAAAGGCATTTTTTAAAACTCAAACTCTCTCTCTCTCTCTCTCTCTCTCTCTCTCTCTCTCTCTCTCATATATATATATAGGTGAGCACATTACAAGGCCCCATTAGTGTGAAAAAAATAATATTTAAATAACTTGATGACAGGGCTGTACAGGTGTGATGTGAAAATTGATCTCTGCCAAGAATGAATGAACTGACGTAGCACCGGATGGAGGATCCACTGCACTTCTGGGCAACGAGGAAGACTGTATAATACATCTGTATAAACTTGCACTGCAGTTTCTATGCACTCCTGCATCATCAGTTCCATGTGAGAGGATTTTCTTTAAGGCAGGAGAAATCATCTCCAAGAAGAGAAACAGACTCAGCCCACGCACTGTTGAACAAATCCTTTTCTTGAATAAAAACCAAACAAAATAACCATATCTGCATTATGTGTTCATGTTATCAATTCAAAAGCATTTACACTGTCCAGTTGCTAATGTAGCACCTTGGGAGAGCCAAATTGTCTAGCATCTCAGACAGGAGACAGTGGATAAGCTTGGGAGAACAAAGAGCAGGGGATTCCTGGTGAGATAGCAGGAAGGAGTCAAGGATGAGGGGGTTGAATGCAGTGTGATGCAAATGTCATGTTGTGTGTGATGTAAATGCCATGAAACTTAAGAGGGAAGTTTCTGCTTAAGTGTCCAGTCTGTTCTGTGCTTGAGAAGTGTGAGTGTGTAATAAATCGTCTGAAGTAAATCTGCCTCTTCATTTACACGCTCCACACTGGTGACCCAAGACGTATTATGGAACACGAGGCAAGATCCCCAGAGCCGGCCTGGTCAGGAAGCTACAGCGAGGCGGCAGCCATCCCACAGACAGCCCGGACTGGAACCCCCAGCCACGCATGTGCAGTTTCAGTCAAGCTACCGGATTTCTGGCAGCACAACCCGCGCTCTTGGTTCCACCTCACTGAGACTCATTTCGCCCTCCGGGGAGTAACAGCAGATGACACCAAATTCTACCATGTGGTCGCAGCGCTCGACGCCCGCACAGCTCAACAAGTAGCAAGCCTGCTCGATCAGCCACCAGCCGGCAACAGATACGAGGCGCTCAAGGCTGCGCTCATCCAGCACTACACGCTCTCAGACTGTGAGAGAGCAGAGAGGCTCCTGACGCGGACCGAGTTAGGAGATGGTTCGGCCGTAGACCTGATGGAGAAGATGCTGGCGTTAATGGGCACGGACGACGGGCACTTTCTGTTTGCCCACCTCTTCCTCCGGAACCTTCCGACAGCGGCGAGAGCGGCCCTGGCCAATTCGCCGTTGCTGGCCGCGCGGGACTACCATGTGCTAACCCAGGAGGCAGACCGGATCATCATCACCACCAGTGCGATTACAGTCAACGCGGCAGCGGCGGAGCCCGGCGTGATGACCAGAGGAGGCGAGGAGCCACCGACGGTAGCAGCAGCGGGGGCCAAGGAGCGCGAGAGAGACACGCTCTGTTTCTACCACCGCCACTTCGGAGAAAAGGCACACAGATGTGTGCCCCCGTGCCAATTCAAGCGCTGGGGAAATGCCAAGGCCAGGGGTCGGTAGCAGCTGCGACCCTCAGGGAAGAGAACAAGCTGCTCTACTTGACGGACGCACGCTCGGGGAGGCGTTTCCTCGTGGACACCAGAGCCCAGAAGAGCTTCATCCGGCCGACCTACGCTGACCGGCTGGCAGGACCTCGCGGCCCCGAGATGTTGGCAGCAAACGGCTTGGATATTAAGACCTTTGGTGAGAGGACTCTGCTGTTATCTCTACACGGCCGTACATATGAGTGGACTTTTGTCATAGCAGCACTGAATTACCATATCCTGGGGGCTGATTTTCTGTGTGCACATGGTTTACTGGTTGATGTTGCTAACAGGCGCCTGGTTAATGCACTGTCCTTTGACTCTCTCCCCTGTATAGCTCGAGTGACCCAGCCAACAGCACAAGACAACGTCACAGCTACAGGCGGTAAGTTCCACACACTGCTCACTCAGTTCTCAGCACTCTCGGTCCCGACGTTTTCGGCGGCCATCGCTAAACACGGGGTGGAGCACTTTATCACCACCACCGGGCCGCCCATCTTCGTAAGACCTCGGCGCTTGGACGCAGCTAAACTGGCCATAGCGCGCGAGGAGTTCGCCAACCTGGAAAGGGTGGGCATCATCAGGCTCTCGAACAGCCCATGGGCATCCCCGCTACACATGGTCCCTAAGGCTGAAGGTTCGTGGCAACCGTGCGGGGATTTCCGCAGGTTGAACAACGCCACAGTGCACGACCGCTACCCAATTCCCCACATCCAGGATTTTTCCGTTCACCTGGCCGGAGCACGCATTTTTTCCAAAACAGACCTGGTCCACGGACATACCCAAAACAGCGGTAATAACTCCGTTCGGTTTATTCGAGTTCCTGCGCATGCCATTCGGGTTAAAAGGAGCGGCATAGACGTTCCAGCGCATGATGGATGCAGTGCTGCGTGATCTCCCGTTCGCGTTCGTCTACCTGGACGATATCCTGGTAGCCAGTGCGTCCGAAGATGAACACGAAACCAACCTCACAACGGTTTTCCGGAGGTTGGAGGAGCACGAGTTAATAATCAACCCGGCGAAATGCCAGTTCGGCGTAACGGAGATTGATTTTTTTGGGGCACTGTGTCTCTCCCGAAGGAGCGATCCCACTGCCCAACAAAGTGAGCGCCGTGGCGGATTTTCCCCGGCCTCAGACGGTCAGGGCGCTGCAGGAATTTTTGGGAATGGTGAACTTTTATAACCGTTTCCTTCCCCGCGCGGCGCAGCTCATGCAACCATTATACGCCACGCTCAAGAAACAGAAACCCGCGGATAGGGTCGAATGGACCCTGGCGCGAGAGCGGGCGTTCTCGGAAGTTAAAGCAGCCCTGGCAAACGCCGCACTGCTGGTGCATCCAGACCCGACGGCCCGCATTGCGCTCACCACCGATGCTTCAGACGTGGCCATAGGGGCTGTCGTGGAGCAGCGCGTCACCGGGGCTTGGCAGCCGCTCGCTTTTTTCAGCAGAACTTTGCGCGACAGCGAACGTAAATACAGCGCGTTTGACAGAGAGTTGCTGGCTCTCCACCTGGCCATACGCCACTTCCAGTTCTGGCTGGAAGGGCGCAGCTTCACCGCGTTCGTGGACCACAAGCCGCTAACATTCGCGATGGCCAAGGTTTCAGAACCGTGGTCGGGCCGGCAGCAGAGACAGCTGGCCGCGATCTCAGAGTTTACTACAGATATTCAGCATGTGTCTGGTAAACTGAATGTAGTGGCGGAATGCCTCTCGCGTGCAGTAGTGGCCCCGGTCTGCGTGGGCATAGATTACGCAGCCATGGCCGTGGAGCAGATTAGCGATGCAGACATGTGCGTGCTCCAGTCTGGACCAACAGGGTTAAGGCTGGAGAGCAGGGTGCTGCAGGATGGCGGCCCCCCCTAATCTGCGATGTCTCCACGGGTCGCCCGCGTCCGGTGGTCCCGGCCGCGTGGCGCCGCCGCGTGTTTGAGTCGGTTCACACTCTGGTGCACCCAGGAGTGCGCGCATTGGTCAAAATGGTGGGAGAGAAATTTGTGTGGCCGAGCCTACGCAAACAAGTGAAAGAGTGGGCTGCAGCCTGCGTGGCGTGCCAACGAGCCAAAGTACACAGACACACGAAGGCTCCCTTGGAGCCGTTTCGTATTCCGGCTAAGAGGTTCGACCATGTTCACGTGGACCTCGTGGGCCCCCTCCCGCCATCACAGGTGTGCACGCACCTCCTGACAATGGTGTACCGCACCACACGCTGGCCAGAAGCGGTCCCGCTGGTGGCAACCACGTCTGCGGATGTAGCACGCGCTTTTTTAACAGCATGGGTGGCGCGTTTTGGAGTCCCGTCGGACTTTACGTCCGACAAGGGCCCACAATTTGTTTCCGAACTCTGGTCCACGATGGCCCGCAGCCTGGGTGTTACAATTCACCGCACAACCGCATACAACCCACAGGCCAATAGGTTATGCGAGCGTTTTCATAGATCACTGAAAGCAGCACTCAGGGCTTCATTGACGGATGCAAATTGGGTAGACAGGCTGCCATGGGTTTTATTGAGGTTGCGCTCCGCGCCGAAAGAGGATCTGGAAGCTTCCACGGCAGAGCTCGTTTTTGCGCAGCCACTACGGCTGCCCGGGGAATTTCTGCCAGATAATCCCGCACCGGGCAGCTGCCCGTCTCAGCTTTTGCAGCGTAGCGCAAACACAGGCACGCTGCCGGGCCCTGCCCACCACAGTTTTCCGCGTGTTTTCGTGCCTAAAACTTTGAAGAGCACGGAGTTCGTGTTTGTCAGACACGACGCCCACCGCCCTCCATTGCGCCCACCCTATGATGGACCGTTCAGAGTGCTGGAAACAGGGGATAAGCATTTTTTGCTAGACTTGGGGGGTAGGAGGAAAAAACTGGCATAGACAGACTCAAACCCGCTTTCGTTGTGGCGGACAAGCAAGTGCTGTTGGTTAAGGCCCCTCAGTGTGGAAGACCCCCACGGAGAGCTCCCCAGGGAAACGATTCACCAGAGCAGCCACACGGACAGACCGAAGTGCCCCCACCACCACCAGCAACAGCCCACCCACTGTCAGACACACTCCCAGCAGCCCCCCACTGGCACAGCAGCGCCGTGGAGGCGGTAAACCCCAGTTACAGCAGATACGGGAGGAGACGGAAGCCCAAGCAGCATGTGGACTGATGTTCAATTGTCCTATCTAAGATGCTGGGGGTTGTGGTGTAGCACCTTGGGAGAGCCAGATTGTCTAGCATCTCAGACAGGAGACAGTGGATAAGCTTGGGAGAACAAAGAGCAGGGGATTCCTGGTGAGATAGCAGGAAGGAGTCAAGGATAAGGGGGTTGAATGCAATGTGATGCAAATGTCATGTGTGTGATGTAAATGCCATGAAACTTAAGAGAGGAGTTTCTGCTTAAGTGTCCAGTCTGTTCTGTGCTTGAGAAGTGTGAGTGTGTAATAAATCGTCTGAAGTAAATCTGCCTCTTCATTTACACGCTCCACACTAAACACTTTTCCAGTTCACAAGCACTTCTATACCCAGGTCAAAATAAATAAATAAAAAAAAAATACTGCACCTATAAGTTACTGTATATAAAAATGTACCTGTCCACTGGTTAATTACAGAAGTATGTGGGAGGCAGGGACCTTACAGCACAAGCATACTCCCAAGCTATTTTAAGATTGTGTTGTACGTTAATATGTGTTTTTTATTATGTTTACAAACATCAAAAGGCGCTCACACCATGGCACATGCTTAACCAAGGACAGGTTATTCATCAAAATTATTTACCATTATTTCTAAACAAAAAAAAACATGTTCAAAGTACCACGACAATAGCCCGATATCAGAGAAAATTGTCACATAATAATAAACAGAAGTTCTCAACTTTAGAGTGGGAAACCATAAAGCAGTTCACTTTGCCCATCAGATGGTACCAAAGAGGACTGTGTTGAAAAGCTTCAAGTAATGAACCCTTTTCAGACACAAGCTTCAGTGCTTGAGAAAGTTTAATTTGTCCACGACTACCCACAGCCCCATCCATCCATCTCCTTCCGCTTAATCCTTTTCGGGTCGCGGGGGGGCTGGAGCCTATCCCAGCATCTTTGGGCGAGAGGCAGGGTACACCCTGGACAGATCACCAGTCCATCGCAGAGCCAACACAGAGAGACAGACAACCATTCACTCTCACAGTCATACCTAAGGACAATTTAGAATCCCCAGTTTTGATGCCAATTAACCTAACTTGCATGTTTTTAGCATGTGGGAGAAAACCGGAGAAATCCCGGAGTAAACC
This sequence comes from Pholidichthys leucotaenia, assembly GCA_020510985.1. NCBI lineage: Eukaryota > Metazoa > Chordata > Actinopteri > Cichliformes > Pholidichthyidae > Pholidichthys > Pholidichthys leucotaenia. The sequence continues at coordinate 246,535,592 of CM035847.1, read as the reverse complement.
CACACAGACAAGGGGAGAACATGCAAACTCCACACATATCACTGTTGGTCAGGGGCTGGGATCAAACCCAGGATTCCCCGGCCAAGGGTGAGTTGCTGTGCTGCTCAGTGCTAACCACTCCACCACCGCGAGTGGTATACCCACAACCCCCTTGTTAAAAAATAACAAATCACCTGCTGCCTCACAAAGCAATAAACAAATAAATAAATATAAAAGACGAGGTTTAGGGTGATGATGCACTAACATTACTGAGGAAGCAGACGTGCTGCAGGTTGCTATCAACTGGGTGCAGGCGTGTGGACTAAATTATTTTGCACCTTTTTAAAGGGGTGATAGTGTCATGGATGGCCCTCACGAGCCATCAAAAGACGCCACATATCGACCAGAATCAGAATCAGAATCAGAATCAGAATCAGGTTTATTGCCATTGTTCATGTAGTACACAAACTAGGAATTTGTCTCGGTACAATGCTGCAACATTAAACATGATAAGATAAGAGAAATAAACTATACATGTAATAAAGTGTAGGATAAGATTAAGTGATACTGGTCAACAGTTATAATATATATTAGCCAGCAGCAGATACTGTGGAGAACTATATAGTGCAGTCGGTAATGCAGGAAGAAAACAGTGATGATTGACATGAGTCTGGTTGAGCTGCTGTACATGGTGCACGAGAGTCACTTAGTGTTCAGCAGTCTAATGGCAGAGGGGAAGAAGCTGTTCATGTGACGGGAGGTTTTAGTCTGGATGGACCGAAGTCTTCTACCAGAGGGGAGGGGGGCAAACAGTACGTGACCAGGGTGTGAGGGATCGGCTATGATCCGGCCAGCACGCCTCCGGGTCCTGGAGATGTACAGATCCTGGAGAGATGGGAGCTTGCAGCCGATCACCTTCTCAGCAGTGCGCACGATGCGCTGCAGCCTTAGTCTGTCCCTGGCAGTGGCTCCTGCGTACCACACGGTTATGGAGGTGGTGAGGATGGGCTCGATGATGGCTGTGTAGAACTGCACTAACATCTTGGTGGGTAGCTTGAGCTTCCTCAGCTGCCGCAGGAAGAACATCCTCTGCTGGGCTTTTTTGATGAGTGAGCTGATGGTCAGCTCCCATTTGAGGTCCCTGGTGATGGTAGTGCCTAGGAAGCGGAAGGAATCAGCAGTGGTGATGGGAGAGCCTGAGAGGGTGAGGGGGGGCAGAGGAGTAGTGACTTTCCTGAAGTCTACAATCATCTCCACTGTCTTCAGAGCGTTCAGCTGCAGGTTGTTATTGCTGCACCAGGACGCCAGCTGGGCCACCTCTCTCCTGTAGGCGGACTCGTCGCCGTTGGAGATGAGTCCGATGAGGGTGGTGTCGTCCGCAAACTTGATCAACTTGACAGACTGGTGGCTGGAGGTGCAGGAGTTGGTGTAAAGGGAGAAGAGTAGGGGGGAAAGTACACAGCCCTGGGGTGATCCGGTGCTGACCAGTGAGTTTGCACAGTTTATTACAGGATAGGAAAACGACAAAATAACAAGCCACGGGGGGGCTAAAACACACTATGACGATAACTCAGACAATGACAAGGAAGAACGGATTCATGATGAAACACACTTACAACAATAGATGAAAGGCTGTAACGTCTGACCAGAGGAACGCTCGATGATGTCAGACGAGGGGAAGTTTGACGAGACTGCCGCACATTTCACTCTCAGCTGCCCTCTTAAGTAGGGAGCAGCTGATGAGCCGAAATGCAGCTCAGCTGTCAGGCCTCAGCTCTGACAGCCGGAAGCCCCTCCGAGCGCTGTCACAATAAAAGCTCGGAGAGCCATAGGAACACACACGTCAGCTGGGAGGAAAATACTGCATGGCCCGAGCGCGGACGAGATCGGCGCTCGAACCACGACAGTACCTCCCCCCGAGGTGCCGTATGACACCCAAGCCCCCCCCACCCCCCACCCCACCCAGGGAGGGAGGATGGGGGAAAGGCCTGGAGGGTGAGAACCAGAAAAGACCAAAAAAACACCAAGACGATGACAGGGAACAAACGAAGCAATTACAGAGTATGGCAGGGGGAAAAAAACCCCACAATACTCCATAAGGCAAGGATGATACATAGACCAGACAAAAAATGCAAATGACAGGAGACCTAAAACTACAACACACAGGCCTATAAGACATACTGCAGAAAATACAAGTCATCCCTCAGACAGGGGAGAGGAGAAAAAAAAAACCACGCTAAACAGCGGTAATACACAGATCAAAATAGAACAAATGACAACACACACGAGTGACCTTACCATTAGCGAAAAATAAGAAACACATGATGGCAGGCAGAGTCCAATGAAACAGGAACAGTTCTGGTGGTCTCCCTGCATCCAATGTCCAAATAGTTAATAAGGGGAAAAGGGAGCGTTCAGGCGGCCTACCCCAGTCCCAGGCCCGGAAAAACAGGATCTCTGGAGGCTGGACCAGGTCGCCAAGCAGACAGTCCAGTTGGTCGGGTGGCCGACCCAGAACGCCAAACGGGCGAGGTGGTCCTTCAGGAGACCAACCCGCATCGCTCAGCCACCAGGACCGCAGGGGGGAGAATGACAAAGGCTTCCCTGTAGCGGGGAACAGCGAGGGTGAGGCGGGCCGAATATTGAGAACCTCAACGGCCCCTGGTGGAGATGAGCTGGGATGATGATGATGATGATGATGACGATGACGATGACGATGACGATGAGCCAGTCCAGCGTCAAGCAGCAGAGGATCTGCAGCTCCCTCACCGACCTTGAACCGAACTGGCGCTGTGCCCCTGCTGGACCCCAATCGGGTCAGCACTGCACCCACGATGGACCCCGATTGGGCCGGAGCAGCACCCGCGATGGACCCCGATTGGGTCTCGGCTGCACCCACGTCGGACCCCGACTGGGTCAATGCCGCACCTGCGATGGACCCCGACTGGGTCGGCGCAGCACCAGGAACGACTTCCAACCCCGAACCTGGAACTTCCAGCACAGTGACCGGGATTGACTCCGCACCAGTGACCCTGGGAGAAGGCTCAGAAGAAGAAGAAGAACCGGGATCAAGATCACCGGTAGCGACAGAGCCCAGTGAGACGAGCTCGGATGCAGCGGACGGCTGCACCTCGCTTGTCTCCCCGAGAGACAGGCAAAAATGCTCAAGAATAGATAGAAGGAAAACAAAATAGAGCACTTGCCTGCACTCGAGTTCTGTCACCATCCAGGACTTCAACGATCCGGGTTCTGAAGGCAGAAGGACGTCGTCTGGCTCCCACTCTGCTATGGCGGGCTCCGCAGCCGGCATGATGGTTTCCACAGCCTGAGGACCCTCCAGCGCTGATGTCCACGCCGACGACCCGCACGGCGTGGTGGCAGGGGATCCTCGACCCGCTGGATCGAACCCCTCATTGGTGGAGACCCGGGGACGTTTCATCGTCGGCGCAGGCTCCACGCTGCAATCTGCTCTCCTCCTTTGCCCATGACGTGGCTGCAGGGCTGGAACCAGGCTCTCCAGAACTGCAGGCCCCCTCCTCGTCCGACGACGTAGGCCTGGCGTCGTGGACCGCTCAGTGGAGGGACACACAGAGGCAGCAGGTTTAATGTCAGAGGTTACAGCAGGTGGTGAGAGCTCGGAGGACTGCAAACCCTGAAATCCACCCCCAGGAGTCAGACAAGGCAAATCACCACAACGAGGAGAAGAATGAAATTGCACTTGCCTGTGCTCTGGGGGACCGATGGTGCCTGCTATAGTGGACGTTGTTCCTCCCTTTCCCCGCTGGATGGTGACGGAGGGCCCCCTGGGAGGACGGGGAGGAGCTGCTCGCGATGGTCCGATAACGGGCTTCGCCGGAGGAGGACTTGTGGCACTCACAGTAGCCGGGGAAGACGTCGAGGAGGAGGGGACGACAGCCGAGGCGATCCGGGCACGAGGAGCTGACGGGACAGCAGGGAAAGATGACCTGGGGGGGGGGGGGAGGCTGTGGGAATTCCCTCCTGACGAGACGCCGAAGAGGCAGCTGACTGGGAGGTAGAGTTTCTCTGACGACTCGGAACAGGATCCAGACAGGGCTCTTGCTGAGTCTTAGGTTAGGCTGTGTGACGACGGTTATCAGCAGAGGGCGAGGCGAAGGAGAGGTTCGGGAAGCGCCGCTCCTGCACGGAAACAGAGGCAAGCAGGTCGGCATACTCTGGATAATCAGTTAACGCCGGATTCTTACTCCACCAGTCTGACTGCCGCCATCACATGCTTAATAACCTGCGTGGGGTGGACAGCAGAGCGTGCTGCCGCCACTTGGTCCCACATGGAAATAGCTGACTGTTGTAGTTTCTCCGGGGGAATTCCGACTGACGTGTCACTCCTTCGGGGATCACCCCTGTGGGGTGCGACCTCCTGGCCTGGAGCGGGGACAGGAATGGGATCCCGAAGCGAGGAGCGAGAATGCCTCCTCTTCGGCTTCCTGCCGGAGTTTCCCTCCAGCCCACGGAGTATCTCCCGTTGCACGGCAATGTCTGCCTTCCTCGCAATGACTTCAGGGTGGTTGGAGTAGCGAGGAAGGCAATTAATGATGTCCTCAGCTAGTCCAGGTGCCGGCGTACATCGCTGGGAGAGTCGTAGAGGCTAGCGTTGACGAGAGTTCAATCAACGTAGTCCAGGGCCTCCGCCAGCACGTAGCCCAGGCTCCGAGCGTGGCCCCTGAATGACGACATGACCTCCCAGCATACAGGTACCCAGGCATTGAAAAACAAGTCAAATTCAGGCAAAACTCTCGGCGATAGGCGTCTCAGTCTGGCGGCAGTCTACTGTCATGGATGGCCCTCACGAGCCATCAAAAGACACCACATATCGACCAGTGAGTTTGCACAGTTTATTACAGGAAAGGAAAACGACAAAATAACGAGCCACGGGGGGCTAAAACACACTATGACGATAACTCAGACAATGACAAGGAAGAACGGATTCATGATGAAACACACTTACAACAATAGATGAAAGGCTGTAACGTCTGACCAGAGGAACGCTCGATGATGTCAGATGAGGGGAAGTTTGACGAGACTGCCGCACATTTCGCTCTCAGCTGCCCTCTTAAGTAGGGAACAGCTGATGAGGCGAAATGCAGCTCAGCTGTCAGGCCTCAGCTCTGACAGCCGGAAGCCCCTCCAAGCGCTGTCACAATAAAAGCTCGGAGAGCCATAGGAACACACGTCAGCTGGGAGGAAAATACTGCATGGCCCGAGCGCGGAGGAGATTGGCGCTCGAACCACAACAGATAGGGGCCTCAGACAACATCCATCATTACTGTTAATGCAAAATTCAGTCTCTCAAACACTTCATTCAGCCAGGGTGAATTTTACTATGGTATTAACTATATAGAAATTAAAAGAATGCAAAACACACAAAAAAAAAGATTTTCATTCCAGGCTCTTTGAGCTCCCCTCCCTGCAGTGGGCCCCGGGTAAAGAGTAACCCCCCCACCCACCCCCAAGTCTGACATTCCTGCAGGTGTGTTGAGGTTGGGCTTCTTCTCTCATCCAATCATGTGCCTCACATACTTTAAATTCTGTCCAGTTTATTCAGTCTCTGTCAGATTGTTGGCATGTTTAGTCACTATCAAGCTGTTCTCTAGAGTTAATAAAGATCCCCTCAGTAATCTAGCTGGTGGTATATTTTCCCTGCTTTTCTGCCTTAGTCTGCCCTGATCCTGTTTTGACTTCATCCTTGTCCTGAATTTTCCTCAGTTATCTTCCCTGGTTACTGTGCACTCTGCACGTGGGTCCTCCTCATTAAGCCTTGACAGTGGAAAGTGGAAGGAAGCAAACCTGGAAGGAAACAAAGAAGGAAGGAAGGAAACAAGGAAAGAATCAGGGGAAGATGGAAACAAGGAAGGAATGACAGAATGAAGCAAGGAGGGAAGGAAGGAAACATGGAAGGAATGAACCATTACTACTTTGTGAGCCACTATGGGGCAATAGTGGCTAAGAAGGTTAAGTGTTGAATCCTGCTCCCCCCACTCTGCTGTTGTGTCTTTCGGGAAGACACTTTACCCTCCTTGCCTCCAGTATCCATGACACTGATGTATGAATGCAAATAAATGTTCAGTGGTGGTCAGAGAGTTTATCATTGTCTGTGGAATGAATGAATGAATGAATAATGGACTCATTGTAAAGCACTATATAAATGCAATCCATTATTATTATTATTATTATTATTATTATTATTATTATTATTATTATTATTATTATTACAGTAATAGAACAAGGCACAAGTTATTTATTTACTTTTTTCTCCTAAGGGGCTGTTTTGCTTGTGCAAGAATCATCTGTATCCACCTTATTCCTAGGCCCCATGATGCCTTGCGTGAATTATGGTAGCAACTTCCAGTACTAGTTTAGAACATATGGTTGTCACTGAAACTGGACACTTTTCCTTGTTCAAAAACAATGACTTCGGCATCAGAAATGCGGGAACACGGCCTCTTGCACCTCAAAACAGTAGTATAATCATACCACTTCCCACGACTATCAAGGGATGGGAAGATGACCTTATAAAGTGGCCTCGTAGATAGTAGCTCCATTAGTTAGCGCAACTGTTAAGATGCTAACGCTGTAAACAAATGACCGTGCTGGCAAAATGAGTCACTTTGAGGACATTTTCAAGACTGATGTTATGTTATTTCCATATTCTGGATTGAAAGATCTTCAAAATGATATTTAATTTGTAGGAAGTGCACAAAAACTGGTCAGAAAAAGACGATTTGTTTATATTTTAGCTAGGTTGAAAACTCGCGTTTGATTGGTCGGGAGTTACGTCTTCCACAAAAACATAGGTATTTTAGAAAGTACGATTTCTAAGCTTTCCAGTGATACCAGGCGCTCATGGGGTTTTCCTGGGACTTTGCCGCTACCAAACAAAGAAAGAGTCATGATTTATGACTTCTCGTTGCCTGTACTCATAATCACGCTGTGTGCATTCCGACCAGCATGTCTCCACTGCAATAAAGTTGGCTGTATTTTGTTGAAATATGTTGGACATAATCAAATTTACCTTAGAGCAGATGTACACCACAACACCGTGCTTGGATGTCGTCTGTCACCGTGTGGTGAAAAGCCTCCATTTATCCAGTCTATGGCACAACCACGAACACCAGCAACAAGTACCAGAACTACACTAAAACATTCAAAAAATACAAAAAACTAGAAGAGCCGAAATTAGCTGCCACTTGAGTGCAAAACACACATGTGGACTGTTGTGTCCGAATAAATGAGGAGGCGAGGTGACATTTTATAAAGTTTATTACCAAGAACTACGTATGTACACATGAGGAGACCCTACCGCGAGTACAGGAGTCCCAGCGAAGAAGAGACAATATGTCTCCCGCTCCAGGCTTATATACCTCAGGTGACGCCACCCCCCAAAGGTGGGGCATCACCCCTCCCTAGCCTAGGGCACCGCCATACTAATATTATATACATATTTTACGATCTAATATTCCCCCCTTTGAAAAATTGCAAGCACACAAATTACCCAACCAAATAATTTGCACCCTATACACACACTAATACAAGAGGGTATAGGCCTACTCATTCACACAACACACTGGCCCAGCGGAGCTCTCCGCTATATAATCAAACAGTCCCTGAAAAGAAAAAGGCCACACACCAAACTAAATTAATCCCATTAAAGCTAAACATATACACAAAAAAAAAAATCATAGCTATACAGACGTGGACAAAATTGTTGGTACCCCTCCGTTAATGAAAGAAAAACCCACAATGGTCACAGAAATAACTTGAATCTGACAAAAGTGGTAATAAATAAAAATTCTATGAAAATTAACCAATGAAAATCAGACAATGCTTTTGAATTGTGGGTCAACAGAATTATTTTAAAAAACAAACTCATGAAACAGGCCTGGACAAAATGATGGTACCCTTAATTTAATATTTTGTTGCACAACCTTTTGAGGCAATCACTGCAATCAAACAATTTCTGTAACTGTCAATGAGACTTCTGCACCTCTCAGCAGGTATTTTGGCCCACTCCTCATAAGCAAACTGCTCCAGTTGTCTCAGGTTTGAAGGGTGCCTTCTCCAGACGGCATGTTTCAGCTCCTTCCACAGATGTTCAATGGGATTTAGATCAGGGCTCATAGAAGGCCACTTTAGAATAGTCCAATGTTTCGCTCTTAGCCATTCTTGGATGTTTTTAGCTGTGTGTTTTGGGTCATTATCCCGTTGCAAGACCCATGACCTGCGAATGAGACCAAGCTGTCTGACACTGGGCAGCACATTTCTCTCTAGAATATCTTGATAGTCTTGAGATTTCATTGTACCCTGCACAGATTCAAGACACCCTGTGCCAGATGTAGCAAAGCAGCCCCAGAACATAACAGATCCTCCTCCATGTTTCACAGTAGGGACAGTGTTCTTTTCTTGCTATGCTTCATTTTTGCGTCTGTGAACATAGAGCTGATGTGCCTTGCCAAAAAGTTCCAGTTTTGTCTCATCTGTCCATAGGACATTCTCCCAGAAGCTTTGTGGCTTGTCAACATGCAGTTTGGCAAATTCCAGTCTGGCTTTTTTATGATTTGTTTTCAACAGTGGTGTCCTCCTTGGTCATCTCCCATGAAGTCCACTTTGGCTCAAACAATGACGGATGGTGCAATCTGACACTGATGTACACTACCGTTCAAAAGTTTGGGGTCACTTAGAAATTTCCTTATTTTTGAAAGAAAAGCACTTTTTTTCAATGAAGATAACTTTAAACTAATCAGAAATACACTCTATACATTGCTAATGTGGTAAATGACTATTCTAGCTGCAAATGTCTGGTTTTTGGTGCAATATCTACATAGGTGTATAGAGGCCCATTTCCAGCAACTATCACTCCAGTGTTCTAATGGTACAATGTGTTTGCTCATTGCGTCAGAAGGCTAATGGATGATTAGAAAACCCTTGTGCAATCATGTTAGGTCTGCAATGCTGTAATTGCTGCAAATGGAGGATTCTTTGATGAAAGCAAAGTTTGAAGGAAAAAATTATTATTTCAAATACAAATCATTATTTCTAACCTTGTCAATGTCTTGACTATATTTTCTATTCATTTTACAACTCATGGTGGTAAATAAGTGTGACTTTTCATGGGAAACACAAAATAATTGTCTGGGTGACCCCAAACTTTTGAACGGTAGTGTACCTTGACCTTGGAGTTCACCATGAATGTGTTTAGAGGTTGTTCTGGGCTCTTTTGTTACCATTCTTATTATCCGTCTCCTCCTGAGGCCACGTTCAGGGAGGTTGGCTACAGTCCCGTGGATCTTAAATTTCTGAATAATATGTGCAACTGTCAACATGTCAACACCATGTCAACAAACAGCACAGTGACTACTTGTCACCCTTTAAATAGGCCGACTGACTGATTACAAGTTTGTAGACACCTGTGATGTTAATTAGAGGACACATCTTGGTTGAACATGTCCCTATGGTCACATTATTTTCAGTCTTTTCTAGGGGTACCATCATTTTTGTCCAGGCCTGTTTCATGAGTTTGTTTTTTAAAACAATTCTGTTGAACCACAATTCAAAAGCATTGTCTGATTTTCATTGGGTAATTTTCATAGAATTTTTATTTATTACCACTTTTGTCAGATTCAAGTTGTTTCTGTGACCATTGTGGGTTTTTCTTTCATTAACAGAGGGGTATCAACAATTCTGTCCATGTCTGTACACAATGGTGGTACCCAACCCCTATAAATTCCCCACAAAACATGTTTCACAATATAGGGCAATTAACACACCCATTCACACCCAGGTGTCCCTGGACCTCACACTCTCCAAACAGTCGCACAACAATTGTGGTCTCGTGCATTAAATCCCATAATCACCCCGTTACAGTGGCAGACATTCCTTATCGCTTACAAGAATGTAAATGGCCATTAGGCCCACACCATAGACAGGGAAAATAAAATCACAGCAACAAGTGCTGGAAATATAAACACAACCAAATTGTGTAAAATTACGGCAAGTGGTTACTTTTCATAAAGAGATGGCAACACAAACAGGTTAAATTCTAACAAAACAACCCTATGCACACTTTTTTTAACTATAAAACAGTGGTTAGCACTGCGGCAGCACAGCAACTCACACTTGGCCGGGGGATCCTGGGTTCGATCCCAGCCCCCGACCAACAGTGATCTGTGTGGAGTTTGCATGTTCTCCCCGTGTCTGCCTGGATTTACTCCAGGATTTCTCCGGTTTCCTCCCACATGCCAAAAACATGCAAATTAGGCTTATTGGTATCAAACTGGGGATTCTAAATTGTCCTTAGGTATGAATGTGAGAGTGAATTGTTGTATGTCTGTCTGTGTTGGCCCTGCGATGAACTGGCGATCTGTCCAGGGTGTACCCTGCCTCTCGCCCAAAGATGCTGGGATAGGCTCCAACCCCCCCGCGACCTGAAAAGGATTAAGCGGAAGAAGATGGATGGATGGATGGACGAACTAAATATCCACGTCACACACTTTGTCGCATTACTAATAGGACAAACATCTATAAGAACCATCTTATACATTTCACATTACCCCCATGGTTTTCATCATCCCATTCCATCACAACTTTAACATGTGAATACAGTCAGAATATATTTTGAACATAACAACCATAACCACAACCCATCTATCCATAAATGCACATCATCAGACACACCGTAAGCCCTCATACACTCAACCCTGGTCTCCCGAAGGCCCCATCCGGAGTGTCCGTCACGTGGCCCACTTCCAGAGCGTCTCCGTTTCTTCATGACAGGAGATGGACTGCATACACTGCCACAAACACTGGCATGGGACCCCTGCCTATCCGGCGTACTAAGGTGCTGGCGGCGTCCCTCTTCATCCAGAATGGGCCACCCAAAGTCCCACACTTCATCGCCATTTCCCACATAGAAAGGCAGGTCCCATAAGCCACCACCTGACCACTCCTCCACTTCACCGCAGATGATGGTGAAACCGAGCCCGTAGAATAAATCACAGCCCATTAGGTTATTACCATCCCGCAACACCATGAACTTGTTGGCACACATGGAGGCCCCCTTGTACCTCACCGACAGCCACACTGAGCCCACAACATCTAGCGGGTGGCTACCATAACCATAGCAGGTAATGTTAGTGTTACTCACTCTGTAGTGGGGAAAACACTGACTTACAGTTGCCAAGTTGAGGATGGAGACTGTTGACCCAGTGTCCACCAACAGCGGTATCGGAGTCCCGTCCAACAAAATGTCACAAATGATCCGACCGTCCGTGTCGGGCGAGACCGTGTGGACCACTGTAGGTACCTTCTTCTTAACAGTTCCTTTAGCTGGCCTCCGTTTCTCCTTGTCAAAATTGCAGCAAACCCTGGCGAGGTGATGGAGCAGACCGCACCGTCCACAAAGCTTGTCCCTTGCTGTACACTCCTTGGCTCAATAGCGGTGCCTGCTGGATCCGCAGCCATATCATCATGGTGTCCCCGGAGTGGACTGTATCTTGATAATGGCCGTGTACTCATCATCGCTACCATTGTCCGAATCCAAGGCCAAGGCCTTCCCACGTGCCTCGCTCTTCTACGGAGCGTCGTCGCTGCTGGTGTGTTTCATCAGCCACTCTGCTGCCTTGTGCTGTTGCGCTAGCTCCATGGCCACTAGCAAAGTTAGCTCACCAGCGTGAGTCAACAGGCGAACCCGCGCCAAGGAGCAGGCCACATGCTCAGCCAACTGGTCTCTGACCATCTCCTTCTTCAGGGCCCCAAACCTGCACTCACCCACCAGCTGCCGAAGGTCTGCCACGAACTGCTGGACCGACTCTCCGGGTCGCTGGCACCGTTGTCGGAACTGGATGCACCACTTTATGATGTTCTCCGGGGCGTGAAAGTAGCCGGCCACGAGCCTCACGACATTGTCGAAGCTGTCACCTCCTCCCAGTGTGCTGAGGATTTTCTGGCCCTCTATACCCAGGTTATGGACCAGAATTGCCCTCGCTCTCAATTTGTCCAGGGCGCCGAGGTCTAACACCAGTAGATAATTTTGGAAGGCCGCAAACCACCTGCTCCAAGAGACCAACAGCTCACCCGGAGCCTCCAAAAAAGGATGGAGTGTGGTCGCAGCCCTCTCCATCTCCGTTTATCCTCGTCGCCAAATGTTGTGTCCGAATAAACGAAGAGGCAAGGCGACATTTTATAAAGTTTATTACCAAGAACTATGTACACATGGAGAGACCCTACCACGAGTACAGGAGTCCCAGTGAAGAAGAGACAATATGTCTCCCGCTCCAGGCTAATATACCTCAGGTGAGGCCAACCCCCAAAGGTGGGGCATCACCCCTCCCTAGCCTAGGGTACTGCCATACTAATATTATATATATATTTTACGATCTAACATGGACTATACATTAAAATGAATTTGAAAAACTTTTAAAAGCGCTATTTTAAATGCCCCTGTTACTCCACTCTTATTGACTGATTTAACACTACGTCAGCAGAAACCGGAAGCTTCACCCATAATCTTTCCTACAGTTGCACCTCCAGGAATAAGGCTGGATACACCTTTGTAGCGGGTGGGACCTGGGGGGGGGGAGGTAGTGTAAGGCAAACCACATGTAGCCCTGTCTACAATTATTTATAGACACAACAGTGTTTATTATGAAAATATAATCTTTGTAAATGGTTTAATTTCATTTAAAATGTGAAACTGAAAATGGTTGTATTATTTCTTTTCTTTTTTCTTTTTATTAAAAAAGCTGTTATTGTATTTTGTAATAATTTTGTAATGAGTTTGAGTCTGTCTGATTGACAAGTGCTTTGGAATGTAAATTTTGGGGAACCAATCAGTTTTTGTCCTGAAGGCAGATGGGCGGAGCAATTAATAACGGTTACAAGTTTTGCGCCTTAAAAAGCTGGAGTGTCAGGAAGACGCAGCAGTTGGTCACAGAAGGCTGAAGGTGATTTAGTCTTTCTGTGTCATCGGGATAATGCAGAGTTACAACCTGATTAGAAAGGCTTGATTGCTGACAGCCAGGTAAATTATTTTAATTGCTAATGAGTAATTAATTTCCTTTTATAGCTAAATGTTAATAGGAGATATTACATTTGTCATTTTATTTTATTTTCGTGTCAGTTTGTAATGTTTGCAGACTGTGTTAACATTGAAATGTTGAAAGTGAGCCTAGCTCAAATAGAAATGGGCTCTAGCTATCATTCACTAAGTTATTAGCGGACTGGAGAGGCAAATGTATTTTTTTTTTTTCAGAAAGGAAAGGAGATAAAAGAGACCAATCTGGACCCCGACCGGACCGTTTTTTTCAAGAAGACGGACTTCACCGCTTGTCTAGGGCCCCTAGATCGCCATCTCTTTTTCCCAGCAACAGCTGTCATCACCCACTGCTCTTCTCCACACCAACGGCTCAGTCCCCCGGTTTGACTCCCCAACGACGGGCTCCTTCCCCACCAACGGCTGTACTCCATCCATCCATCCATCTTCTTCCGCTTAATCCTTTTCGGGTCGGGGGGGGGGGGGGGGGGTTGGAGCCTATCCCAGCATCTTTGGGCGAGAGACAGGGTACACCCTGGACAGATCGCCAGTCCATCGCAGGGCCAACAATGAGAGACAGACAACCATTCACTCTCACAGTCATACCTAAGGACAATTTAGAATCCCCAGTTTGATGCCAATTAACCTAACTTGCATGTTTTTGGCATGTGGGAGGAAACCGGAGAAATTCCGGAGTAAGCCCAGGCAGACACGGGGAGAACATGCAAACTCCACTCAGATCACTGTTGGTCGGGGGCTGGGATCGAACCCAGGATCCCCCGGCCAAGGGTGAGTTGCTGTGCTGCCGCAGTGCTAACCACTCCGCCACCACACTGCCCAATTCCACCAATGGCCATTCTCTATCTCAACGTTTTCCCCACCAACGGTTCTCCTCAGCTAACATTCCAGGTGATGTTTTTTTCCCCCCACCGATCCTTCTGTTTCTGACCTTCAATAAAACTGAATAGCTGCTCCAACATTTCCGTTTGAAGGCTATCAGGCCTGCAATGGTAGGAGGGATTTTTTTTAAAATTTATTTTAGTATTTTCAGACTTTTAGGAAAATAGGGCTGATGTGTGTGAATGAATGATTCCAATTTATGACTACTGTAAATATCTTTTAAATGTTGAAATCTCACTAAATCAGTTCAATTGACTTTAAAATTGCTGTTTTTGTGTATGTTTTAAGTCATTCCATATAAGTTAGTTAAATTGTGTCTTGCTGTAAATTTTTTTTCTTATTGGGAAAATATATACATCTTCATTGATTTATTTCTCAATAAGTGGAGGCACTGAAAATATTAGTCTAAATTTATAGAACCCAGGGCCCCACCCACAGTACTACAACTTTAATACTGGTTTATTACCTTTTAATTAAATAGCTACATGGGTTGGGTGCAACACAAATTTGGAAGCACTGCTGGAATATATTTTTTTTTCTAATTTCAGGCCTTGTATGGTGTTACTTTTTTTTTGCTCCTTATTGACAGTAATAGATAAGATTTATTTTATTTTCAACCCATTGCAAGCAAAATGAGCAGTCCTTTTAAATTTGAGTTGATTAATTGGTGCAGAGGAGAAGTTGTTGAAATACCCCATGTCCTTATGCTATGTGGTGTACCTGAGAATACAGAAACAGGGGAAATTGAAGACAGTGTTGAAACTGTAAAAGCTGTTGGTAAAGTGAGGGTTTGAGGAAAAAAGTTTTGACACTAAACACCAGTCATTAAAAGTATTATGTGAATGTCGTGAAGTGATAAACCCCTCAAAAATCTCACCAGAGATAATACCTATTATTAGTGGAAGTCCATGGATTACAGTGGTGTCAGAGCCCGATTCTAATGATCCCAGTAATTTCTCAGAGAAATTCCTCAAATTTCTCCAGGAAGAGGGAAAAACACTAGATGATGTTCAGAGACTGTACACACCCAATGTACATGATAACTATAGTCCTGAGTCTATCATTCGTGCAGTTGGAGAGGTTTTATGTAAAAATTCAAAACAGCCAGAAAGTCATGCTTATAGGCATCTGAGGAAATTTTCAGGAGTATACCCCACTGCACTAGAAGAAGAAAATCTTGACAACTGGATTGAGCAGGCAAAAATCATATCAGAAGAATGTGATTTTTCAGACTGAGAGAAGAGAAGAAGAATAGTAAAAAGTTTGAAAGGCCCTGCTCTTGAAATTATTCAGACTGTACGCAAGGCAAATCCAGATGCTTGCTATTTAGAATACATTGAGACTATAGAAAGCACATTTGGAAGCTCAGAATCTGGTGAAGACATCAAATCAAATCAAACTTTATTGTCATATTGCTGTACATACAACTGTAGAGCAGGCAAGATGAAACTGTGTTTCTCTCGGCATCCATATAAATAGAAGCAGCATGATTTAAGACACACTCACACAGGTTCTGCGAGATCTGCACTCCGAGGAACTTGATGTTCTCCACTCTCTCCACTAAACGGCCGCCGATGCTGAGGGGGACGTGCTCAGGCTGTGACCGCCGGAAGTCGATAATCATCTCCTTCGTTTTGTCCACGTTGAGCACCAGATTGTTCTCCCTGCACCAGCCCTCCAGGTCTCTCACTTCTTCCCTGTACATTGATTCCTCATCCCTCTGAATAAGTCCCACCACCGTGGTGTCGTCTGCAAACTTAATAATCTGGTTCCCCTCATGTCTGGATACACAGTCATGTGTTAGAAGTGTAAACAACAGTGGACTGAGTACACAGCCTTGAGGGTATCCGGTGCTCAGCGTGACAGAGTTGGAGATGTTGTTTCCAACCCGGACAGACTGAGGTCTCTCAGTCAGGAAATCCAGGATCCAGAGACATGTGGCGGTGTTCAGACCGAGATGGAGTAATTTCTCCATCAGTCTCTGGGGAATACTGGTGTTGAATGCTGAACTGAAATCAATGTACAGGAGTCTGGCGTAAGTGTCTTTCTGGTCCAGGTGGGTGATGACAGAGTGTAGGGTGGTGACTATAGCATCCTCCGTGGAGCGGTTTGAATGATATGCAAACTGGACCGGGTCGTGTGATGCAGGGAGGCAGGCTGTAATGTGTGGTTTGACAAGCCGTTTAAAACACTTCATCACAATTGGTGTCAGTGCAACAAGACGATAGTCATTCAAACAGGACACAACTGGTTTCTTTGCCACCGGTACAATGATAGAGGTCTTGAAGCATCTGAGAACGATGGCCTGACTCAGGGAAATGTTATAAATGTCAGTCAGGACATCCGCCAACTCGCTCGCGCAGTCTCGGAGCACACGTCCCGGGATGTTGTCCGGACCTGCAGCTTTACGTGGGTTGACTCTGGTTAGGGTCCTCCGTGTGTCCGCTGTGTTGATGGTAAAAGCTGGTCCGACCGATGGTGGGGGTGGGCCAGCCCTCCCTCTGATTGTCGAGTATGATGCTTCAAAACGTGCAAAGAAGTCGTTAAGCCTGTCTGGAAGCGAAGCGTCGTCATCATCGACCCCCTGCCTAGACTTGTAGCCCGTCAGTGTCCAAACTCCCTGCCACATCTGCTTGGTGTTCCTAGTGTCACAGAGGTGTCCTTGGATTTTCTCCGCATAGGCGCGCTTTGCCGCCTTAATTCCCTTTGAGAGCGCAGACCTGGCTGAGCGGAGGGCGATCCTGTCCTTCGCTCTGAAGGCTGCATCTCTGGCTGTAAGCAGCGAGTGCACCTCTGCAGTCATCCAGGGTTTATGGTTACCCCGCATAGTGATGGTCTTCACTGTAGTGACATCCTCTGTGCACTTCGCGATGTAGCTGGTGACCGTATGAGCATACTCCTCCACATCTGTCTTGTCTTCCTGGGAGGCTGCTATTTTGAAGACCTCCCAGTCTGTGTGCAGAAAACAGTCTTTCAGTGCAGAAGTTGCACTCTCTGGTCAAATTCTAATTTGTTTCACTGCTGGCCTGCTGCGCTTCAATAAAGGTTTGTAGGCAGGCAGCAGCATCACGGATATGTGATCAGAAAGGCCGAGATGGGGGCGGGGTATCGCCTTATATGCATCTGTGTTTGTGTACACTAAGTCCAACATATTCTCTCCTCTGGTCTTAAAGTCTACACATTGTTTAAACTTGGGGAGCACAGTCTTTAGGCTGGTGTGGTTAAAATCCCCCGCAACCACCACAAAACTGTCCGGGTGTGAAGTTTGGATTTCACTAATCGCATTGTGCAGTTCCCCGAGTGCCTTCTTAGCATTAGCTTTAGCATTAGCGCTCGGCGCTATGTAAACACCAGCTACGAACACGTTGCTGACATAATGCACGGCTCAGGAGACACACACGCAGGCTCAGGGTAGATCTAATAGCTTTATTAACAACAAGTGTGTATGAATGTGTGTCTGCGGGATGTGAATGTATTGGTGGTGGCGTCTGCGTCGGGCACGGAGGCAGGAGGCCGTACAGCCGGACAACCCTATGGGAGAAGCAAAGGGAGAAGGGTGACAGGCACCACACCAACACAGGAGATATAAGAATGGTGACTGGCTTACTTGGAATTAGCAGGTGGCTGGCACAGCAAGGATGAGGCCCGGTAGACAGCGACCTGGAGCGCCCGGTGCAGCAGCGAGGGAATGGAGGCGGAGAGGAGTGGTCCACCGCCGGGAAATCCACCTGTGCACAGGGGAGCAGACTGGGAGAAGAATGAGGTAAGAGCTTCTTACCAGAATGTTGCTGAGCGGTTGAGATTCCTTACAGCAATTGTAGCGAGTGAAGACTGACGGCTTCAGGCCGAAGCCCAGGGCGAGGCGGCTTAAATCCCTCGCCGATGATGAGGTGCAGGTGTGCGTGCAGCTGGCGCCGCAGATGGGCGGTGAGGCGTGACAGTACTCCCCCCTCTAGCAGCGCCTCCTGGCGATGGTTTCTCCGGGTGCGCTCGGTGGAACTCAGAAATGAGGGACGGGTCCAACACAAATGACGAGGGTACCCATTGCCGATGTTCAGGCCCATAGCCCTCCCAGTCCACCAAGTACTGCAACCCGCGACCCCGGCGCCGGGAGTCCAGGATAGAGGAGACAGGCCAGGCCGGATGGCCATCAATCATCCGGGGTGCGGGCTGCGCAGCAGGAGGAGGGCAAAGGGGATCGGAGACTGCCGGCTTCACCTTGGAAATGTGGAAGGTGGAATGGATGCGGAGGGAGGGGGGAATAGCTACACGCACAGCCACCGGGTTGATAATCCTGGTGATGGGGTATGGGCCCATAAAACGCTGTGCCAGCTTCCTCCTCTCACCCTTTAAAATGACGTCCTGGGTTGACACATAGACACGCTGACCCACCTGGTACGCTGGGGCAGGTCTTCTGTGTCGGTCCGCCGTGGTTCTGTTGCGCTCCGCCGTGCGTAAAAGCGCATTGCGCGCCGACGCCCAGATGGAGCGGAACTGCCTGAGGTGCGCCCGAACTGAGGGAACAGTTACCTCACTCTCCTGCGCTGGGAAAAGAGGGGGGTCGTAGCCCAGGGACGCCTTAAAGGGAGACATCCCTGTGGCAGAAGAGCGGGCGGTGTTGTGGGCGTACTCAACCCAGGCGAGATGGTTACTCCAGGACGCAGGCTTGGACGCAGTGACGCAGCGGAGCGCAGCCTCCAGCTCCTGGTTGGTCCGCTCACACTGCCCGTTGGTTTGGGGGTGATGGCCGGAGGAGAGGCTTACCTTGGCTCCAGGGTGTTGCAAAATGACCTCCAAACCTCTGAGGAAAATTGGGGCCCCCGGTCCGAGACCACGTCCACCGGAATCCCGTGCAGCCTGACCACGTGTTGGACTAGGAGGTCTGCCGTCTCCAGGGCAGATGGAAGACCTCGTAGCGGGATGAAGTGCGCCGCCTTAGAGAAACGGTCTACGATGGTCAGGACGGTGTCGAAGGTGTTAGAGACTGGGAGTCCGGTGACGAAATCCAGGGCGATATGCGACCAGGGCCTGCCAGGGACGGGCAGAGGCTGGAGCAAACCTGCTGGAGGGGCATTACCTGACTTACTGGTGGCACATACAGGGCAGGCCCGTGCGTAGTGGGCAGCGTCCTTCCGCAGGCCCGGCCACCAGAAGGACCGTTGAAGAAGGTCGATCATCCGGGAGGAACCAGGGTGGCAGGTGAGCTTAGATGTATGTAGCCAGTGGATGACCTCCCCCCGAACCGTGGATGGCACGAAAAGCCTCCCCTCCGGTCCGCTGCCAGGGTCAGGTTCCACTTCCTGCGCCTTCTGGATCTTGCTTTCTATGTCCCAAGTGACGGCTCCCACGATGCACGACCTGGGCAGGATGGTGTGGACCGTGTCCTCAGACGCCTCAGGGGCAAATTGCCTAGAGAGGGCGTCGGGCAGGCCGTTCTTGGAGCCAGGCCTGAAGGTGATGTTAAAGCGGAACCTGGCAAAGAACAAGGACCAACGCGCCTGGCGGGCGTTCAGACGCTTGGCAGATCTCAAGTATTCCAAGTTCTTGTGGTCAGTCAGGACCACGAACGGCAGGTCCGCCCCCTCTAGCCAGTGACGCCACTCCTGCAGCGCGAGCTTGATGGCGAGGAGCTCTCTGTCCCCCACGTCGTAGTTCCGTTCCGCCGGGGACAAGCGCCGAGAGAAGAAAGTGCAGGGCCGTTTGACTCCGTCATCTGGCGACCGCTGAGATAGAACCGCCCCCACTCCCGTGTCCGAAGCATCCACTTCCACAATGCATTGCAGCGACGGGTCGACTTGGCTAAGGACCCGGGAGGAGGAGAACTCCGCCTTCAGCACCTGGAAAGCAGCCGCGGCCTCTTCGGTCCACCGGAACGGGACCTTAGGGGACGTGAGGCGGGTCAGAGGGCCGACGATGGTGCCAAAATTTGGGACGAAGCGGCGGTAGAAGTTTGCAAACCCAATGAATTGTTGCACCTGTTTTCTCGATGTAGGTGTAGGCCATTCCACCACCGCCTTCACCTTCACTGGGTCCGGAAGCACCTGGTCGTGGGAGATGACGAACCCGAGGAAGGACGTTGTCTTAGCGTAGAATTCACATTTTTCTGCCTTCACATACAACCGGTTCTCCAGCAGCCTTTGGAGGACCCGCCTCACATGGACCCGGTGCTCGTCCCTGGATTTGGAGAAGATGAGGATATCATACAGGTCGACGAACACAAATAGGCCGATGAAATCCCAGAGGACGTCATTTATTAGGCGCTGAAAGACGGCTGGAGCATTGGTCAACCCGAACGGCATCACCAGGTACTCGAAGTGGCCATTCGGGGTACGGAAGGCTGTCTTTCACTCATCTCCCTCCCGGATCTGGACGAGGTGGTATGCGCTGCGTAGATCCAGCTTGGTGAACCAAGTCGCCCCCTGGAGGGAGTGGAAGGCAGTGTCCATTAGTGGCAGGGTGTAGCGATCCTTCTCTGTGATATCATTCAGGGCGCGGTAGTCGATACAAGTACGGAGGGATCCGTCCTTCTTGCCCACGAAGAAGAATCCTGCGCCTAATGGTGATGACGAGGGACGGATAATTCCAGCACTCAGCGATTCCTTGAGGTAGGAATTCATGGTCTCCTTCTCCGGCGCCGACAGGCTGTAGAGTCGCCCAGAGGGTAAGGGTGCCCCCTGGCGGATGTTTATCGCACAGTCGTAGGGCCTGTGTGGAGGAAGAGACATCGCCTTGGACTTGCTGAAAACCATACCCAGGTCGTGAAATTCTGATGGCACCAGGGAGAGATCCGGGGGCGCAGCATCCATAGGAGTTGGAGAAGAGGATGGAGAGCAGGCAGCGGATTGCAGGCAGGTGCTCATGCAGAAGGTACTCCATGCCGATACCCTGGCGGACTTCCAATCCAGGACGGGGTTATGGAGGCGAAGCCAGGGGTACCCCAGGATGACGGACGACACAGAGTTGGGGAGGACGTAGAAGGTGATTTCCTCCCGGTGGTTCCCAGAGATGATCACAGGGACAGGGACGGTCTGATGTGTGACTCTCCCCAGGGAGACATGGGAGAGGTTGACCAGGGCGAGAGGAGATTTGAGGGCTTGGCAACGGATGCCCAATCGGGTTGCCAGGCTTAGTGAAATAAAGCTTCCCTCCGCGCCCGAATCCACCAGTGCGTGAGTGAGGTGCCCAGTGGAGTTGTGACAAAATCGGACGGGCAGCTTCAATTGGGAGAGGGGATTTAACCGATTGACATCCGTGAGGCCCCCTACAGTGACTCACGGACCTCCCCGTTTGGCTTCTGTGGGCAAAGCTCCACCGTGTGTTGGCTGTCTCCGCAATACATGCAGAGACCCAACTCATGGCGGTGTTGTTTCTCCGCAGGAGGGAGCTTTGTCCAGCCCGTCACCATCGGCTCCGACTCCTCGGAGCGCGATGGTGGCGGCAACGCCAGGGGGCGAGCTTGGGACAGGCGCGACGGGACACCACGAGGGCGAGAAGAGGACGACTTCCGCCCCGAGGTGCGCTCGCGCAACCTGTTATCCAAGCTGATGGCTAGGGACGTTAGCTCCGCTAAAGTCTCCGGGATGTCCCGTCCAGCCAGTTCGTCCCTCAGACCATCACTGAGACTGCGGAGGAAGATGCCGCAGAGAGAACGTTCTCCCCAGCCAACCTCCTCCGCCGCTACCCGGAAGTCGATCGCGTAATCAGCTGCCGACCGGCTTCCCTGCTGAAGGCTGAGAAGCCGGTCGACGTGAAAGCTCTCTGTACGAGAATGATCAAAGACCTCCAGGAACTGTCTCACGAATTGGCCATAGGTGAGGGTGGCGTAACTGGGCTTCGCCATCATGGAGTAAGCCCAAGTAAGCGCTCGCCCCTCCAGGAGATTCCCTATGTAGCCAATTCGGCTATGGTCTGAGGGAAAATCTCCGGGCACACGGTGGAACACGGTCTCACATTGCATTATAAACCCCCGTGCTCCGCCGAGCTTACCGCTAAAGAGGGCGGGGGTCGGAATGGGTGTGAGCCGAACCGGTGCTACCGGAGCAGGCTGGACGGCCGCTGGAGCAGCAGGAGCCACGCCGCCCTGACGAGCCGGGGGGAACGGCTGTTGGGGGTCCAAGCGGTCCAATCGGTTAGTAATGATGGTCAATTGATTTAAAATCACCTGTTGCTGGTGGGCTATTAGGTCCACCCGAGCCTCGAGGGTGGAAAGTCGGCGTGTGAGCCCGCCGTCTGCCGAGCCGCTCTGCTGAAGCCGTACTGACATAATGCACGGCTCAGGAGACACACACGCAGGCTCAGGGTAGATCTAATAGCTTTATTAACAACAAGTGTGTATGAATGTGTGTCTGCGGGATGTGAATGTATTGGTGGTGGCGTCTGCGTTGGGCACGGAGGCAGGAGGCCGTACAGCCGGACAACCCTATGGGAGAAGCAAAGGGAGAAGGGTGACGGGCACCACACCAACACAGGAGATATAAGAATGGTGACTGGCTTACTTGGAATTAGCAGGTGGCTGGCACAGCAAGGATGAGGCCCGGTAGACAGCGACCTGGAGCGCCCGGTGCAGCAGCGAGGGAATGGAGGCGGAGAGGAGTGGTCCGCCGCCGGGAAATCCACCTGTGCACAGGGGAGCAGACTGGGAGAAGAATGAGGTAAGAGCTTCTTACCAGAATGTTGCTGAGCGGTTGAGATTCCTTACAGCAATTGTAGCGAGTGAAGACTGACGGCTTCAGGTCGAAGCCCAGGGCGAGGCGGCTTAAATCCCTCGCCGCTGATGAGGTGCAGGTGTGCGTGCAGCTGGCGCCGCAGATGGGTAGCGAGGCGTGACAGTTGCTGAATTCCCTCGGCAAATAATATGGCCGACAAGTTACAATAAGGAACTCCGCCAACGGAGAGCAGTGTTTAGACAATAACGTGGCATTGACGCACCAGTTCTTGGTAACATAGATGCATAGCCCACGCCCCCGGCTCTTACCGGAGCTCGCTGTTTCCCTGTCGGCACAGAACATCGCCATATCTTCCAGTTGAATGGCCTCGTCAGGAATGTTGCTGTGGAGCCATGTCTCAGTGAACGCAAGCACACAGCAGTCTCTCCACTCTCTCAGGTTTCTCTCAGCAGACGCAGCTCGTCCAGCTTGTTTTCGAGGGAGCGGACGTTAGAGAGAATGAGCGACGGTACCGCTGGTCTGGAGGGGTTAGCCTTTAGCCTAACATGGATCCCGGCCCTTTTTCCACGCTTTTGCTTGCGTTTGCTCCGCTTACGCCTCCTCCTCTCTCGGGTAGCTTCCAGCGGGGACTCCGCCAGAATTCCATGTTGGCGTAGAATGTCCAAGTCACAACCGATTGCCGCGATTCTTGCAGCGTGCAGTACCTTGATGTTTAATAAGGTCTCACGGTTGTAAGTTTTACAGAATGTATGTCTGGGAAGATCAAAACACTCAAAACTCTCACACTCGCTGATGCCAAGAGGGGCCGCTGCGTCCGTGTGCGCTGCCGCCAGACATGTATTTGTCATTGAGGTTACTTAGACAGCAACCTGGTGAAAAGTTGTCAGAGTTTTTGCACAAAATAGAGCGGTCCCTTAGTAAAGTAGCGCAGAGAAGCAGTCTTCCTGCAAGTGCAGCAAACCAAGCAAGGGTCGAGCAACTTCTCAAATGAGCTACAGAATCAGATCTAATGGTACTCGAGTTGAAATTAAGAGAAAGGAAATCTGATCCACCTACTTTTCTTCTGTTACTAAAGGAGATCCGAGAATTAGAAGAACATGAAGCAGCTAGACACAAGTTAAGTACACATGTTCCCCACCAGCATGTGCATGCAGTCCAAGCACACACTGAGAGAGAAATAGTCAAAATTCAGCAAAATGATTTCAAAGTGGAAGAGGAGAATGACACAAATATGCAGCTTCAGCCAGCAGCCAATGTTCATTTCTTTACTGGGTCCAAGGCTAAAAAGAAACAGAAAAGTGAGTCAATTAATGAAATACAGTCACTCAAAAAGTAAGTGAAAGCTTTACAAGAGCAAATTAGTGTTATGACTGTGTATCCATTGCATCTTTCACAAGAGATCTCCATCCAGTTTCCTAAACCCAAAGCCACTGCAAGTCACAAAAATGCTTCATTTAAAGGTGCAATTGTCATGCCTCGCCGCTCATCAGCGGCACCAGCTGCGCGCACACCTGCTCCTCGTCAGCGGCGAGGTATTTAATCCACTCTGCCCTGGGCTTCGGCCTGAAGCTGTCTCTCAACTTCGGCATCGTTTGCTACTACGGTACTCAAGCCTGCTAGCAAGATCATCTGGGTAAGCTCCCCTTACCTCTTCCCTCCAGCCTTTTCCCCTGTGCACAGGTGGACTTCCCTGGCGGCGGACTTCCTCACCTCGCCGCTGTTTCTACGCTGCTGCCACAGGCACTGCAGGTCGCTGTCTCCCGGGCTCCGCCCTTGTCAACGCCAGCCACCTGTCGTAACCAAGTAAGCCAGCAAAACCATTATTGTCCTCTGTATTGGTGTGGTGCCGTTACCCTTCTTCCTCTGCTTCCTCCCATAGGGTTGTCCGGCTGTACGGCCTCCTGCCCCCATGCCTGACGCAGACGCCACCACCAATACATTCTTATTCCACAGACACGCAGCCACACATCCCTGTTTGTCAATAAAGCTGTTAAATCCATCCTGAGCCTGCGTGTGTGTCTCCTGAGCCGTGCATTATGTCAGTACGGCTTCAGCAGAGCGGCTCGGCAGACAGCGGGCTCGCACGCCGTCTTTCCACCCTTGAGGCTCGGGTGGATTTAATAGCCCATCAACAACAGGTGATATTAAACCAATTGACCATTATTACTAACTGATTAGACCGCTTGGACCCCCAGCAGCCGTTCCCCTCGGCTTGTCCGGGTGGCGCAGCTCCCACTGCTCCGGCGGCTGTCCAGCTTACTCCGGGTGCACCGGCACGGCTCACACCAATCCCCACTCCTGCTCGCTTTAGCGGTAAGCTGGGTGGAGCTCGGGGTTTTATCATGCAGTGTGAGTCCGTGCTCCTTCGCGTTCCCGGAGACTTTCCCTCAGACCACAGCAGGATTGGCTATATTGGTAATCTCCTGGAGGGTCGTGCGCTTACCTGGGCTTACGCCATCATGGCGAAGTCCAGCTACACCACCCTCACCTATGGCCAATTCGTGCGACAATTTCTGGAAGTGTTCGATCATTCGCGTTTGGACAGTGTCCAGTTCGACCACCTTCTCGGCCTCCAACAGGGGAGCCGATCGGCGGCCGAATACGCGATCGACTTCCGGGTTACCGCGGAGGAAGTTGGCTGGGAAGAGCGTGCGCTCTGCGGCATCTTCCTCCGCAGCCTAAACTCTGGTCTGAGAGATGAGCTGGCCGGCCGGGATATCCCGGAGATGCTGGTGGAGCTGATTTCCCTAGCCATCAGCTTGGATAACAGGCTGCGTGAGCGCGCCTCAGAGCGGAAGCAGTCTTCTCGCTCGCGGGGCGCCTCTGCGCGCTTGTCTCAAGCTCGCCACCTGGCGTTGCCGCCGCCGGAGGTCTCCGAGGAGTCGGAGCCGATGGTGACAGGCCGGACAAAGCTCCCCCTGGCGGAGAAACAACGCCGCCGTGATCTGGGCCTTTGCATGTATTGCGGGGGTAGCCAGCACACGGTGGAGCATTGTCCGGAGAAGCCAAACGAGGAGGTCCGCGAGTCACTGTAGGGGGCCTCGTGGACGCTAATCGGTTAAATCCCCTCACACATTTGACGCTGCCCATCCGCTTCTGTCATAACCTCACAGGGCACCTCACACATGCACTGGTGGATTCAGGCGCGGAGGGTAGCTTTATTTCACAGAGCCTGGCAACCCGATTGGGCATCCGTTGTCACCCCCTCGACCCTCCTCTCGCCATGGTTAATCTCTCCCGAGTCCCACTGGGAAAGGTGACCCACCGGACATCTCCCATTCCGGTGATCATCTCAGGAAACCACCGGGAGGATATCTCCTTCTACGTCCTGCCTACCTCGGTCACTCCTGTCATTCTTGGATACCCCTGGCTCCGCCTCCACAACCCCGTCTTGGACTGGAAGACCGGAAAGGTGTCAGCTTGGAGTTCCTTCTGTATGGGCACCTGTCTCCAATCCGCTGCCTGCGCCCCGTCCTCGCCTCCCACAGCCAAGGACACCGCGCCTCCGGATCTCACCCTTGTGCCCTCAGAGTTTCACGACCTGGGTGCAGTCTTCAGCAAGTCCAAGGCGATGTCTCTGCCTCCTCACCGGCCCTACGACTGTGCCATCAACCTCGGTCAGGGGGCGCCCCTACTCTCAGGACGCCTCTATAGCCTGTCAGCGCCAGAGAAGGAGGCCATGAATACCTACTTGAAGGAGTCGCTCAGCGCTGGGATTATCCGACCATCTTCCTCACCAGTAGGCGCAGGGTTCTTCTTCGTGGGAAAGAAAGACGGCTCCCTTCGTCCTTGCATTGATTTTCGAGCTATCAATGACATCACGGAGAAGGACCGGTATACCCTGCCCCTCATGGATACCGCCTTCCACTCCCTCCAGGGGGCGACCTGGTTTACCAAGCTGGATCTCCGCAGCGCTTACCACCTCGTCTGGATCCGGGAGGGAGATGAGTGGAAGACAGCCTTCCACACCCCTAACGGTCATTTTGAATATCTAGTGATGCCGTTTGGGTTGACCAACGCTCCAGCCGTCTTCCAGCGCCTCATTAATGATGTCCTCCGGGATTTCATCGGCCTGTTTGTGTTCGTCTACCTGGATGACATCCTCATCTTCTCCAGGTCCAGGGATGAGCACCGGGTCCACGTGAGGCGGGTCCTGCAGAGGCTGTTGGAGAATCGCCTATATGTCAAGGCGGAGAAGTGTGAATTCTACGCCAAAACAACTTCCTTCCTGGGGTTCGTCATCTCCCATGACCAGGTGCTCCCGGACCCAGCGAAGATTAAAGCGGTGGTGGACTGGCCCACACCTAACTCTAGGAAACAGGTTCAGCAGTTCGTCGGGTTCGCCAATTTCTACCGCCGCTTTGTCCCAAACTTTGGAGCCATCGTCGGGCCTCTGACCCGCCTCACCAAGGAGTTTGCTTCTTTCATAATGATCGCTGTGTACGCCCCTCCCGACGCGGACACGCGCGAAGCTCAGCGCGTGCTCGCGGATCACATTCAACACACAGAGCGGAGTTTTCCAGACTCGCTGATTATTGTGGCTGGCGACTTTAATCAGTGCAATCTGAGCCACGATCTCCCCCGCTACAAACAGTTTATTAAATGCCCCACCAGAGGATTAAACACACTGGATCACTGTTACACCACAGTGAAAGACGCATATCGCGCTGTCCCTCGAGCTGCGCTGGGATTATCTGATCACGTGATGGTTCACCTCATTCCCACATACAGACAGAGATTGAAGCTCACTAAACCTGTTGTGAGCACTACGAAGATACGGACCAGTGATGCTGAGGAGAAGCTGGAAACGTGCATGGAAATATCTGACTGGGGCATGCTTAAAGGAGCCACGCATGATCTGGATGAGTACACGGACACTGTGAACTCATATATCCACTTTTGTGAAGAGAACATTCTTCCATCACGCACCAGGGTGAGTTACTCTAATGACAAACCCTGGTTCACAGCTAAGCTCAGACAGATCAGGAAGGAGAAGGAAGCAGCGCTGAAAAGTGGAGACAGGGACTGCTACAGGGAGGTTAAATACCGGTTTAACAGAGAGCTGAAGAGGGCTAAATCTGTGTACTCAGAGAGACTCCAGCAGCAGTTCACTGCTAATGATTCGGCTTCCGTGTGGAGAGGACTGAGGCAAATCACCAACTATCGACCTAAGGCTCCTAAAGGTCAGGATGACAAAGCCCTTTGTCAAAGACTGTCCCAACACTATGCCCGTTTTGACACCTCGTCATCTGTGTCCAACTCCCCCCCCTCCCTCCAGCTCCACAGCCTCCACATTCCCTACTTCATTTAAGGCACCCCCCCCTCCTCCCCCCCTCCCCTTATCATCAGTGAGCAGGATGTGCTCAAACAGTTCTCCAGACTGAACCCGCGCAAGGCCCCCGGCCCAGACGGCGTGTCTCCCTCCACCCTGAGACTCTGTGCGAAACAGCTGGCTCCTGTATTCACAGACATTTTTAACACCTCCCTTAAGTTATGCCACGTGCCATCCTGCCTCAAATCCTCCACCATCATCCCTGTCCCCAAGAAGCCACGGATCACTGGACTTAATGACTACAGACCTGTAGCGCTCACCTCTGTAGTCATGAAGTCCTTTGAGCGCCTGGTCCTGTCCCACCTCAAGTCCATCACCACCCCTCTCCTGGACCCGCTGCAGTTTGCCTACCGAGCCAACAGGTCTGTAGACGATGCAGTCAACCTGGCCCTCCACTCCATCCTGCAGCACCTGGACTCCCCGGGAACCTACGCCAGGATCCTGTTTGTGGACTTCAGCTCCGCATTCAACACCATCCGCCCCGCTCTGCTCCGGGACAAGCTGTCCCTGCTCAACGTGCCTGACTCCCTCTGCAGGTGGATCATCGACTTCCTGACGGACCGGAGGCAGCATGTGCGGCTGGGAAAGACTGTCTCAGACTATACTAGCATCAGCACCGGATCACCCCAGGGCTGTGTACTTTCCCCCCTACTCTTCTCCCTTTACACCAACTCCTGCACCTCCAGCCACCAGTCTGTCAAGTTGATCAAGTTTGCGGACGACACCACCCTCATCGGGCTCATCTCCAACGGCGACGAGTCCGCCTACAGGAGAGAGGTGGCCCAGCTGGCGTCCTGGTGCAGCAATAACAACCTGCAGCTGAACGCTCTGAAGACAGTGGAGATGATTATAGACTTCAGGAAAGTCACTACTCCTCTGCCCCCCCTCACCCTCTCAGGCTCTCCCATCACCACTGCTGATTCCTTCCGCTTCCTAGGCACTACCATCACCAGGGACCTCAAATGGGAGCTGACCATCAGCTCACTCATCAAAAAAGCCCAGCAGAGGATGTTCTTCCTGCGGCAGCTGAGGAAGCTCAAGCTACCCACCAAGATGTTAGTGCAGTTCTACACAGCCATCATCGAGTCCATCCTCACCACCTCCATAACCGTGTGGTACGCAGGAGCCACTGCCAGGGACAGACTAAGGCTGCAGCGCGTCGTGCGCACTGCTGAGAAGGTGATCGGCTGCAAGCTCCCATCTCTCCAGGATCTGTACATCTCCAGGACCCGGAGGCGTGCTGGCCGGATCATAGCCGATCCCTCACACCCTGGTCACGTACTGTTTGCCCCCCTCCCCTCTGGTAGAAGACTTCGGTCCATCCAGACTAAAACCTCCCGTCACATGAACAGCTTCTTCCCCTCTGCCATTAGACTGCTGAACACTAAGTGACTCTCGTGCACCATGTACAGCAGCTCAACCAGACTCATGTCAATCATCACTGTTTTCTTCCTGCATTACCGACTGCACTATATAGTTCTCCACAGTATCTGCTGCTGGCTAATATATATTTTAACTGTTGACCAGTATCACTTAATCTTATCCTACACTTTATTACATGTATAGTTTATTTCTCTTATCTTATCATGTTTAATGTTGCAGCATTGTACCGAGACAAATTCCTAGTTTGTGTACTACATGAACAATGGCAATAAACCTGATTCTGATTCTGATTCTGATTCTGACCTCTCCTAAGACCCCGTTCCGGTGGACTGAAGAGGCCGCAACGGCCTTCCAGGCGCTGAAGACGGAGTTTTCCTCCTCCCGGGTCCTCAGCCAGGTCGATCCCGTGCTGCAGTGCATAGTGGAGGTGGACGCTTCGGACACGGGGGTGGGGGCGGTGATGTCCCAGCGGTCTCCAGCCGACAGAGTCAAGCGACCCTGCGCCTTCTTCTCTCGACGCCTGTCCCCGGTGGAGCGTAACTATGACGTGGGGGACAGAGAGCTTCTGGCCATCAAGCTTGCGCTTCAGGAGTGGCGTCATTGGCTGGAGGGGGCCACCTTGCCTTTCGTGGTCCTAACTGACCACAAGAACTTGGAATACCTAAGATCTGCCAAGCGTCTGAACGCCCGCCAGGCGCGCTGGTCCCTGTTCTTCGCAAGGTTTAAATTTAACATCACCTACAGGCCTGGCTCCAAGAACGGCCTGCCCGACGCCCTCTCCAGGCAATTTGCCCCGGAGGCCACGGAAGACGCTGTTCACACCATCCTGCCCAGGTCGTGCGTCGTGGGGGCTGTTTCCTGGGACATAGAGGATAAGATCCAGAGGGCGCAGGAGTCGGAACCGGACCCTGGCGGCGGACCGGAGGGGAGGCTCTTCGTGCCATCTGCCGTCCGGGGGGACGTTATTCACTGGCTCCACACCTCTAAGCTCACCTGCCATCCTGGAGCTTCACGGATGATCGACCTCAACCAGCGATCCTTTTGGTGGCCAGGTCTGCGGAAGGATGCCGCCCGTTACGCCCGGGCCTGCCCCGTCTGCGCCACCAGTAAGTCAGGTAACGCTCCCCCTGCGGGCCTGCTCCAGCCCCTGCCCGTCCCTGGCAGGCCCTGGTCGCACATCGCCCTAGACTTCGTCACCGGGCTTCCTGTCTCCAACAACTTCGACACAGTTCTGACCATCGTAGACCATTTTTCCAAGGCCGCCCACTTTGTGCCCCTACGTGGACTCCCCTCAGCCTTGGAGACGGCGAACCTCCTCATCCAACACGTGGTCAGACTGGACAGAATACTGGTTGACGTGGTCTCCGATCGTGGCTCCCAGTTCTCTTTGGACGTCTGGAGGTCTTTTTGCAACGCCCTGGGAGCTAAAGTAAGCCTCACCTCCAGCCATCACCCCCAGTCTAACGGGCAGTGTGAATGGACCAATCAGGAGCTGGAGGCTGCGCACCACTGCGTTACCACGTCCAAGCCCACATCCTGGAGCTCTCACCTCGCCTGGGTGGAGTACGCCCACAACACCTCTCGCTCGTCTGCCATCGGGATGTCTCCCTTTAAGGCATCCCTGGGTTATGATCCACCTCTATTTCCCACGCAGGAGAGCGAGTTGGCTGTCCCCTCTGTCCAGGCGCACTTTAGGCGGTGCCGCTCCCTTTGGACTACGGCGCGCAATGCGCTTTTACGCACGGCGGAGCGCAATAAATCCATGGCGGACCGGCACAGGAGACCTGCCCTGGCCTACCAGGTGGGACAACAAGTCTGGGTATCCACACAGGACGTCAACCTAAAGGGTGAGAGGAGGAAGCTGGCCCAACGATTCATCGGCCCATTTCCCATAACTAGGATTATCAACCCGGTGGCTGTGCGTGTGGCTATTCCCTCCTCCCTCCGCATCCATCCCACCTTCCACGTCTCCAAAGTCAAGCCGGTAGTCTCTGACCCCCTCTGCCCTCCACCTGCAGCGCACCCCGCTCCCCGGATGATTGGTGGCCATCCGGCCTGGACTGTCTCTGAGATCTTGGACGCCCGGCGCCGGAGTCGCGGGTTGCAGTATTTGGTGGACTGGGAGGGCTATGGACCCGAGTGGGGACAATGGGTGCCTTCCTCGCTGGTGTTGGACCGGTCCCTCATCACTGAGTTCCATCAAGCGCACCCGGAGAAACCATCGCCAGGAGGCGCTGCTAGAGGGGGGAGTACTGTCATGCCTCACCGCTCATCAGCGGCGCCAGCTGCGCACACACCTGCTCCTCGTCAGCGGCGAGGTATTTAATCCACTCTGCCCTGGGCTTCGGCCTGAAGCCGTCTCTCAACTTCAGCATCGTTTGCTACTACGGTACTCAAGCCTGCTAGCAAGATCATCTGGGTAAGCTCCCCTAACCTCTTCCCTCCAGCCTTTTCCCCTGTGCACAGGTGGACTTCCCCGGCGGCGGACTTCCTTACCTCGCCGCTGTCTCTACGCTGCTGCCACAGGCACTGCAGGTTGCTGTCTCCCGGGCTCCGCCCTTGTCAACGCCAGCCACCTGTCGTAACCAAGTAAGCCAGCAAAACCATTATTGTCCTCTGTATTGGTGTGGTGCCGTTACCCTTCTTCCTCTGCTTCCTCCCATAGGGTTGTCCGGCTGTACGGCCTCCTGCCCCCGTGCCTGACGCAGACGCCACCACCAATACATTCTTATTCCACAGACACACAGCCACACATCCCTGTTTGTCAATAAAGCTGTTAAATCCATCCTGAGCCTGCGTGTGTGTCTCCTGAGCCGTGCATTATGTCAGCAATATAAAAGATTCTGACCTCCTGGCCAGTAGGTGTCGCACGCACTGTTGACTCATTATAATCTTGTACCGGTTGCCAGGTAGAGATAAACAGCACTTCCTGGAGGCTAACTCTGCAGACTTCTAACATCTCAGACTTTTGGTTATTATGAGCCAGAGAGCGTGTCAAGTGAGGACTCTTGTGGTATAGAATCGTTTATTTAACATAATAGAGAGGGAGGGGGATACATAAAGTCATACTTCTTTTGAAAGGTGACCTTTGACCTGACATGCCCCCTGACCTGACCTATGTAATTATCAGGGGATTATCTCTAATGACATGGGGATTAGTGTGGTTATCAAATGTCAATTATGATTGACCTGTGGGATTAATATGGGGATTAATGTGGGTATAGAATAGCAATTATATATCCATCCATCCATCTTCTGCCACTTTTCTGGAGGTCCAGGTCGAGGAGGCAGCAGTTCAAGCAGAGAAGCCCAGACTTCCCTCTCCTCAGCCACCTGCTCCAGCTCTTCAGAGAGGATGCCAAGGCGTGCCCAGACCAGCTGGGAGACACAGTCTCTCCAGCGAGTCCTGGGTCTGCCCCGGGGTTTCCTCCAAGTGGGACATGCCCGAAACACCTCAAGTGGGAGGTGTCCAGGAGGCATCCTGATCAGATGCCCATACCACCTCAACTGGCTCCTTTCAATGTGGAGTAGCAGCAGTTCTACTCTAAGCCTCTCCCGGATGACTGAGCTCCTCACCCTATCTTTGAGGGTGAGTCCAGCAATCTTACGGAGAAAGCTCATTTCAGCCACTTGTATCCGCGATCTCGTTCTTTTGGTCATTACCCAAAGCTCGTGACCATAGGTGAGAGTAGGAACGTAGATTGACTGGTAAATCGACAGCTTTGCCTTAGAACTCAGCTCCCTCTTCACCACAGCAGACCGGTACAACATCCGCATCACTGCAGATGCTGCTCCGATCCATCTGTCAATCTCTCACTCCATTCTCCCCTCACTCGTGAATAAGACCCCGAGATACTTAAACTCCTTCAGGGGTTAATGGGGCTCCACCCTGGATCCAGGGGGAGGGGCTCGATGGCTATCATCTCCATGTCTCCAGACTCCTTTGGAATGTGGTTGAAGTTCTTCCGGAGGTGCGAGTTGAAGACCTCCCGGGCAAGGGCCTCAGCCAGACGTTCCCAGCACACCCTCACTATACGTTTGAGTCTACCAGGTCTGAATGGCATCCTCCCCTGCCATCAGATCCAACTCATCACCAGGTGGTGATCAGTTGACAGCTCTGCACCTCTCTTTACCCGAGTGTCCAAGACATACGGTCGCAGGTCTGATGACACAATAACAAAGTCGATCATTGACCTGCGACCTAGGGTGTCCTGGTACCAGGTGCACATATGGACACCCTTATGCTTGAACATGGTGTTTGTTATGGACAAACTGTGGTCAGCACAGAAGTCCAATAACTGAACACCACTCGGATTCAGATCGAACAGGCCTTTCTTCCCAATCACCCCTTCCAGGTTTCACTGTCATTGCCCATGTGCGCATTGAAGTCCCCCAGTAGAACAATGGAGTCTCCAAGAGGAGCACCCTCCAGCACCCCAGTCAGAGACTCCAAAAAGGATGGGTACTCTGAAACATCACTTGGTGCATAGGCACAAATGATGGTCAGGACCCGTTTCCCAACCCGAAGGCACAGGGAAGCAACCTTTTCGTCCACCGGAAAAAACTCCAATATAGAGGCAGCAAGGTGGGAGTATACAAGAATACCCACCCCTGCTCATTGCCTCTCGTCCGGGGCAACACCAGAGAAGGCCAAGCTCCAGCCCCTCTCCAGGAGACTGGTTCCAGAACTGGAGCTGTGTGTTGAGGTGAAGCCAACTACATCTAGCTAGTATCTCTCAACCACATGCACCAGCTCAGGCTCCTTCCCCACCAGAGAGGTGACATTCCACATACCAAAAGCCAGTTTAGAAAGCTTGGGATCAGTCCGCCAAGGTCTCTGCCTTTGACCTCCACCTGATCCACATAGCACCGGACCCCCATGATCCCTCCTGCAGGTGGTGAGCCCACTGGAGGGCGGACCCATGCAACTCCTTTGGGCTGAGCCCGGCCAAGTCCCATGTGTGGAAACCTGGCCACCAGATGCTAGCCACTGAGCCCCTCCCCCAGTCCTGGCTCCAGGGTGGGGCACCGTTAACCTACCGGGTGGGGTGCACTGAATCCTTGTTCTAGTATTTATCATGAGAGTCTGTTGGATTGTTCTTAGTCTGGCCCTTCACCCAGGACCAGTTTGTCTTGGGTGACCCTATCAGAGGCAAATTGCCCCGGCCAGCAAAGCTCCTGGGATCACTGGGGCATGCAAACCCCCCCACCACGATAAGGTGATGATCCATGAGAGGGCAATTCCATCCATCCATCCATCTTCTTCCGCTTAATCCTTTTCAGGTCGCGAGGGGACTGGAGCCTATCCCAGCATCTTTGGGCGAGAGGCAGGGTACACCCTGGACAGATCGCCAGTCCATCACAGGGCCAACACAGAGAGACAGACAACCATTCACTCTCACAGTCATACCTAAGGACAATTTAGAATCCCCAGTTTTGATACCAATTAACCTAACTTGCATGTTTTTGGCATGTGGGAGGAAACCGGAGAAATCCCGTAGTAAACCCACGCAGACACGGGGAGAACATGCAAACTCCACACAGGGCTCCTTTCCACCAAACCGGTTCCAGTGCTTGACTGGAGCCATTGTGTCATTAGCACCAGTTCTTTGGGTTTCCACCGACTTAAGCACCAGTCCCGGGCTCCCAAAAGTGGGGCTATCGTGGCCCCAACTCCTAGCTGGGCCAACGGCAGCACCAGTTTACGTTGGTTAGGTCCACAGCCATGGGTGTGGTTAACTGACCAGCTTCAAAACATTACTGACCGCCATGTTGCTTTCCAAACAGCGGAGCACGCAACAGATTCCAAAACCAAACAGATTTAGAGCGAAGAGGAGACACATTTCTTGGCTCTATGGACATCAGCAGAAGTACAAGATCAGCTGGAGGGGGCCACTCATCTGAACTGTTTTGGAGGACAGGCCTGCCAGCCAGACTATCGTCACTGCCGTGGATTAGTCTGGACAACAAACTGCTTAAAACACGCTGGTAAGTGTATTGTCTTTAAAATGCCAGACGTTAACCAATATACAGTATGTATACATGTACTGTATATCCGCTTGTAATGATATGTAACGGCCAAAGTGCGGATATTTTTTTAGTCACTTGTGGCTATAGTATTTTCGGTTAGCTATGCTAACAAGCTAACAGTACTTTACTACGACCAAACGTTTCTGCTCGCCATAAAGAAATGAACAGGTCATCTCTGCTGACAGATGTATACCGCTTGTATTGATATGTAACGGCCAAAGTGCGGATTTTTTTTTTTTTTTTTTACTCACTCTTGTGACTATAGTATTTTCGGTTAGCTATGCTAACAAGCTAACTGTTTTTAGCACGAACGTTTCCTCGCCATACAGAAACACACGTTTGAGAAACTAGAACAGAAATCTTAGCATCTTACAGAATACTTTTTTTATAAAGACATCCAGCGCAAAATACGTTTTTTGTGGTATGAATACTGTGTATGAATGGGTGCCTTGCGTTGTGTTATGGGAGATTTTTCTACCAGACACTAGTAACGTCGTCTTTTTTACTGTTTTGGTAATATTTCCATAATCTTTGGCCTTTTTTTTTTTTTTAATTTCACTCGTGTTTAATTGTATGTTGTGTAGCCGTATTTTATCTAATCCTTCTCTTACTTTATTGCACAGTAGCCTGGTGGAGCTCCTACAGTTTCATTGTACTGTACAACTGTACAGTACAATGAAGTTTCATCTATTCCTATTCTTCTATTCCATAATCAGACATGTAAGCTTTGCTAACATTGATATTGAATAAAATTGTCTTCTATGTCTGCACATTTAATGGAAGGCTTAAGTTGTTCACTGCACAAACTAAAACACTTTTTTTTTATAGATTTATCACAGCTGGATGATGAGGGAGAAGCAGCCAGACCTGTGGTGTCCAGCTCACCTTCACCAGCTCCAAGCTTGTCCTCCTCCTGCTCTTCTAATCAGACCAGATTAGGTAATTTATGTTCAGATCATTTTGATTTTGTGAACTTTATTGATCCCCATAGGGGAAATTGAGGGCATCCACCTGGATGGATCATGACCCAGTCACACAAAGGAGGGAGTGAATTCAACCAATTATACACTTGAATTGAATGTTGTGATGCCACTAACAGTAAATGGATGTTGAATAGACACATTCAATCTTGGATTGACGATTCCTGCATTTTTCAGTGTGTGGTTATTTTATGTTGCTTATTTTTGTACTTTAAAGCAGGGAAACAGAAGTGTGACACAAACATGGACCTCCTTCTTGATTACGGTCAGATGAGACAGCAGGAGCAGAGCAGGAGGGAGGAGCAGCTGAACTTCGCTTTGCTGCAAAGCAGACCAACACCCTTGTTGGACTGATGGGACATGTTGTGTCTGTGCTTGAGGGACTGTAAAAAAGTAACTATCACAGCTTTGATATTTTTGTCTGTGTGTACATAATATTTCATATGTAGCAGTCTGAAGTTTTTGCACATTTTGGAAATAAAAGCTTTCTTTCCTTAAGTGTTTTTCTGCTTCTACATCGTTATCCTCACACCAAACATATTCAGGTTCAGGTTCCTTTATTTGTACCCGTAGGTAGATTTGTTTTGCACTCAGGTGACATCCATATTTACAATACACAGTTACATTCAACATGAACACAAACACAGGCACACATGAAGCTGACTATAGACATGATAAAAGTACTCAAGGCTCCATCAATCAGGGCATAAGACAAAGAGATGAGAGAAAAAACAAGAGAGAAGGGTCATATTAAAAAGTTAAAGACTTTACATTTCATATATAAAGTTATTTAGGACAATGCAAATCACTATAACGTAGTGGTGGGAAGTGAAAGTACAAGTACTGAATTACTGCACTTAAGTTCATTTTTCCAGGTATTGGACAATATATCAGGTATTTGTGGACTTACACATATTTTTGACAACTTCTTTCACATTTTTTAAAGAACAAGCAGCAACAAACTTTAAATCTATGTACTTTTTCTGTGGAAAATGTTCCAAGTTGCCAGCTTCAAAAATGATGAGTTTATCTTGTTTTGACAACGTACCACATGACATTCTGTCAGCTCTGGACAAGATCATTTCTGGGGAAAGAACTTTGAACTTGAACACTTTACAGTCTGTCTCTTGTTATCCCTACATGAATAAAAACTTGAATCAGTACTTTAACCAGAATAGATGACACAAGTACAGAAGGGTATACCTTTCACATCTCTGTAGTTTGAAGGTGCATAGAATATGTATTTATACAGTATCTTCATGTATATATGCAGTAAATCTATACATTTTTCCATGTAACCTTTTACATGGAAAAACCTTTTACATGGGACTGTTTGCCCCCCTCCCCTCAGGTAGAAGACTTCGGTCCATTCAGACTAAAACCTCCCGGCACATGAACAGCTTTTTCCCCTCTGCCATCAGACTGCTGAACATTAAGTGACTTATTGACTCTCGTGCACTATATACAGCAGCTCATCACTGTTTTTCTGTTGCATTATCGACTGCACTGTGGTACCCCATATTATGTGCTACTTGCTAATTTATTTAAATCTGCCTTGACTAGTATTACTCATTATTATTATTATTACTTATTATTCTACACTTATTGCATGTTTTTAGTCTTTTAGTTTTTTTAGTTTATCTCTTTATCTCATCATGTTTTTAATGTTGCAGCATGGCACCGAGACAAATTCCTAGTTTGTGTCCTACATAAACAATGGCAATAAATCTGATTCTGATTCTGAACCTTGTGACTGCATTATTTTAATTGCTTTTAATCCCAGATCAAGTTTGTTTAGGGTTCAAAACGCATCGTAAGTGTTAAATATATCTTGTTATACCTAACTAAGTACTGTTTATCTGTTGAAATATATATATTTACCGGCTAATATAACCCATAACAATATGGCCCCTGGCGATCATTTTTTGGGACAGCTGATCACTTTTTGGCATGACATAACAGGCGACCTCCGTCTCGTAATGCGCCGTAACACCACCTATTACAGAAATGACATAAATATTATGTTTAAAAGTGTAGTCAATGCTCGCACTACAGACTTGATCTAACAACGGCTGATAACTGAAATATTGATGATTACCGGTGTCCTTAAACGTAGCCACCGTTCTCTGCCATTAAGAATAAAACTGTTTTTGGATGGTAATACAGGTTTGGAATAATAAAAGCAGCGCTCCCAAAGAGACAATAAACTCCTAGATGTTGACAAGCTAACGCTGCTACTTCTTCTTCTTCTCTTGGTTACTGGCGGATAGCAAACAAGTGGGAGGTGCATACCGCCACCTTCCATCTTCTCTGGTGTTCTGCAGGGGTTGGGCGCTTCACACTACGTAATGACGTAGCTCTGACATAATTCCCGACTAGCTCCAAATCAGTGGAAAGACAACTGGTTCTTATGAGCACTCTGGTTAAGCACTAGCACCAGCACCAGAACCAAACTAGCACTGGAACCGGTTTGGTGGAAAGGAGCCCACAGATCACTGTTGGTCGAGGGCTGGGATCAAACCCAGGATCCCCCGGCTAAGGGTGAGTTGCTGTGCTGCCGCAGTGCTAGCCACTCCATCAGAGGGCAGTTATAATTAAATTAAATCACCCTTATTGTCATTCAACTGTACAACCAATCATGTACAGTAGAACGAGATTGTGTTTTACCTATCTACTGTGTTAATCACACACACCCCAAGTGCAGAATCAGAGGGCCGCTGCCATACAAGGCGCCGCCACAAATTTCCCTCCTCCATTCCATTATTGCTGAGCACCAAGCTGGACGGCAGGAAGTTTCACTTTTATATGGTCTTCGGCATGACCCAGCCGGGATTTGAACCCCTGCCTCCCGGGTGTGGGGCAGATGCTCTACCAACTGAGCCACCATTCCGGTAAAATATAAAAGCAACTATATATGCTTTTAAAAATTATCTTGCGCTGGGGCATCAGGTGTGCTGGCAGTGGAGTAGGTGTGTGCTTTGCTGGCTCCTGCTATATTTTTTTTTCCTTACTTTTTAAACCCTACTTTGCTGTAAGCTGTCAACGTTTTGGACATTTAATACGCGCAGAATCTGTTTTGAGTTGCGAAATATGTCCAAAACAAGAAAGCAGACTGAAAAGGAGGCAGTAGAGAACAATGCTAACACCAGCTTAGCTGAGGATGCTATTATAAGCCTTAACCCTGCACTTGTTGCCTTGCTTGAGCAACACAGAATGTCCATAGCTGCTGACTTTAAAGCTTCATTTGAACTTATTAATGGTAAGCTGGACAAGATTCAAGCAGATGTGGCGAACCAGGAGCAACGCATTGGTGACCTTGAAAGCAACGCGGAGGACGTCAGCCAGCGCCTATCGGCGCTTGAAGCTACATGTGAGTCAATGCAGAAGGAGAACAAACTTTTGAAAAACAAACTTTCTGACCTGGAGGGAAGAAGCGGGAGGCTGAATATTCGTCTGGTGGGTCTGCCGGAGTCCTTTGATGTGGGTCCACGGCCATCTGAATTTTTTTCTCGGCTGTTGGTGGACGTCTTTGGCACACAAACTTTGCCATCTCCCCCAGAGCTGGATAGAGCCCATCACAGCCTCATGCCCAAGCCGGGTCCGAACGGGAAGCCGCGCACTGTCATTATTTGTTTCCACCGGTTTCGGACCAAAGACTTGGTGATGAGAGAAGCGCGGAGACGCCGTGGGACTTTGGAATATCGTGGGCATAAACTCCAGTTCTACGAGGATTATAACGCCGACGTTCAGAAGCAACGAGCCGAATATAAGGAGGTTATGTCCGAGTTGTACAAGAGAGGTTTTCGTCCTTCTCTTCTCTTCCCCGCCAGGCTCCGGATAACTCTTCCAGACGGCAAAAACCAGTGGCTGCCGTCCGTCTCGGAGGCCACCTGCTTCATGCAAACTATGGAGAGAAACCAGCAATTTTCGCCCTGAACTGGACATTCCTGGGTTGACCAGCTGCCGCGCTGGACTGCTTGATTGTTACTTCATTGAAGCTGCACTGACTGGACATTGATGCATTTTTAGATGTTCAAAAACAAGGTAAAATTGGCTCCCTATACGTCGTTGTTTACTTAATTTTTTTAAATTTTTTATTTTTTTTTTTAGGGTATAATGTTCATACTATGCAGGATTGAAGCCAGTTGTATGGGAGTATTTTGTTAGGATGAGAATAGAGCAGGAGATGGAGCTGTTGCTGTTTTTTGCAACCGGCTGGAGTGTTGTTATAGGTTTGGTTGTTGAATTTTTTTTTTTTTTGTTATGGATTTATTTACACCCCCTTACCCCCCCTTTTTTTTTTTTACCCGTACCTCACCCTATTCTTTTTTGAGCTACACAACACAATATATAAATTTTACTCTTTGAATGAATAGTAATCTTACTTTGGTAAGCTGGAATGTGAAGGGGTTGAACCATCCAATTAAACGAAAGAGAGTCATGTCACGTCTAAAGCAATTTAAGCCTGGGGTACTGTTTTTGCAGAAAACCCATTTGCAGGATTCCGACCACTTGCGTTTGTCAAAATGTTGGTCAGGACAATTTTTTCATTCAAATTTTAAAGGTAAGGCCAGGGGCGCTGCTATTCTTTTTTTTGTAACTTAGATTTTTATTCATTTTTCATCATATATAATGCATTCAGATCACATTCTACATTTAAAAAACAAAGGGGTTAGGGTAGGGAAAAATAAAAAAAAATAAACAAAATAAAAATAAAAAATAAAAAAAAATAAAAAATAAAAGGGGGGGGGGGGGACAAATGTTGGAGCATCAAGTTTTTAGTTTCCATCTCTTAATTCTTCTGGTTTTTTCAGTGTCTTTGGTTATTCTTTCAATTTCTGCCTCGTTGTTGCACTTTGTAGTGTGTCCATTTCCGCCATTTTTTCTCCCATATTCCTTCTTGCATTCTTCGTCGATATGTTAGTTTTTCCATCATACGTATGTCCTCAACAATGTCAGTCCATTGTTCTTGGTCAGGAAGAACTTCTGATCGCCATTTTTTTGTGATAGTTTTTTTACATGCAATCAACAAGATTTTAACTAGATATCTGTCCTCAGCCTGTATAACACTGTCTTTTTTAAGATCACATAAGTACATCAGGTTACAGTTCATTGGTATATTATATCCTAATATCCTCTGTATTGTCACATGCATAGATTTCCAAAATGATGATATTTTGTAGCATTTCCAAAACATATGTGAGTGGTCTGCATTTTGAGCCCCACATCCCCTCCAGCATAAAGATTGGGTATTTGTATATTTTCCTTGAATCTGTGGTGTAATGAAAAAGCGAATCAGGTTTTTCCATCCAAATTCCCTCCATG
The DNA here is from genome assembly GCA_020510985.1 of Pholidichthys leucotaenia. NCBI lineage: Eukaryota > Metazoa > Chordata > Actinopteri > Cichliformes > Pholidichthyidae > Pholidichthys > Pholidichthys leucotaenia. The sequence goes on along the minus strand of CM035847.1, from coordinate 246,493,934 downwards.
CCCTTGAATTTGTTGATGTGTGTTGTGTTTTCCATATTTCCTGCCAGCTTTCTTCTGTTATGTTTAAATTGAGCTCTTTCTCCCATTTCTCCTTTATATAGTTACTTGTATGATTGTTTGTCATAAGTTTCTGATATAGTTTTGAAATAATTCTTATTTTATTTCCTGCATATGAGCTTAAAATAAGTTGTATAATCTCGTTCACATCTGTTTGGAGGTTATGCCTAATCTTCTTCATATAGTAATCTCTCATCTGCAGATATCTGAAAAATTCCGATCTTTCTAATTTAAATTTTCTCCTGATATTTACAAAGCTCCCGAGATCTTTTTTTCCGATATTGCCCCATGCTGTGATTCCCTTGTTCACCAGATTTTTGTATCCCCTATCTTGTTTTGCCGGTTCAAACTGACTGTCAAATGCTACCCATTTCAATAGTTTTATGTCTTCCCTTATATTATATTTTTGTACTATTTTATACCACAGTTCTAAAGTAAATTTAGTGATTGGGTCTATTTGTTTGATTTGCTTATATGCATCTTTATCCCCTATTATGCTTTGTACTGGGAGTCCCTCAATTTCCTTTTCCATTTCTTTCCATTTTGCCTCATATCCCTCGTCGCACCAACATATGATATATCTTATTTGTGCTGAGTAGTAATATTCCTTTAGACTCGGTAGGCCCATGCCTCCTTTCTCTTTTGGTAATTGGAGGGTTTTATATTTCACTCTTGGTTTTTTACCTCCCCAAACAAATCTCGATATCATCCTGTCCCACTTTGAGAATTGGGCATCTGGAATCTCTGTTGGTATAGCCTGGAAGAGGTAAAGTAATCTAGGTTGTATGCTGATTTTGACTGTCTCAATTTTTGAATTCAGATCCATATTTAAGATTGACCATCTATCAATATCTTTTTTTATTTCTTGTTCCAACCTATCATAGTTTGCTTTATATATTTTGCTTAGGTCTTTAGGTATGTTCACTCCAAGGTATTTTATTTCTTTTTGCTTCCAGTTTAGTTTGATCTTATCAGTTATCTGGTTTAGAGGGTTATAGTGGAATGTCAGTATTTGTGTTTTTGTTATGTTTATCTTGTATCCTGATAATTTTCCAAAATTTTCTATCAAGTTCATCATTTCCATTATTGATTTATCTGGTTGTTCAAGGTAAACTATAATATCGTCTGCAAATAGCCCAATCTTGTGTTCCGCCCCCTTTATTGTTACACCTTTTAATTTCTTATTTTGTCGTATCGCTTGAGCCAATGGTTCTATGAACAGAGCAAACAAGGTGGGCGATAAGCAGCATCCCTGCCTAGTTGATCTTTGTATATTTACTTTGTCTGTTAAGCTACCGTTTATCTTGATTTTTGCCACAGGTTCTTGATATAGCGTCCTTATGCATTGTACTGATTTTTCGTTAAATCCAAAGCGCTCCAGTACACTATATAGGAATTTCCAGTTAACCCTGTCAAATGCTTTTTCTGCGTCTAAACTCATTATTACTGCGCTTTTCTTTTCTTTATGTATCTGGTTAATTATATGTATTGTTCTCCTGATATTGTCATGTGTTTGGCTTCCCTCTATGAATCCAGTTTGATCATCTTCTATCAATTCCGTCAAGAATGTCTTTATTCGTTTACATATAATTGTTGTGTATATTTTATAATCTACATTTAATAAAGAGATTGGTCTATAGTTTCCGCATTGTTCTTTATCTTTCCCTGGTTTTAAAATAACTGAAATGATTGCTTCGTTCCATGTTGGAGGTATTTTGTTGTTGTTCAGCGTCCAATTAAATGACTTTAGGAGTTGTGGTGTGAGTTCTTCTATAAACAGTTTATAAAACTCAGATGGGTATCCATCACTACCTGGTGATTTACCATTTTTAAGTGACTTAATCACATCTCTGATCTCTTGTGTTGTTATTTCTGCTGTTAGTTTTTCATTTTGTTGATTTCCTATTGATGGCAAGTCCAATGTGTCTAGAAATTTTTTGATATCTTTAGTATTTGTTTCTTCAGGTTGCGAGTATAGTTCTTGGTAGAAATTATGGAAAATTTCTTTGATGTTTTCTGGGTTAACTGTGGTTTTATTTGTGGTGGGGTCTTTAATCTTGTATACATTATTCATTGTTTGTTGTTTTCTTAACCGTTTTGCCAGCAGTTTTGTGGCTTTTGGCCCCGTTTCATAATATTTTTGCTTTAGATATCTATTTTTCCTTTCAATTTCATCCATTTGTGTTTCTTTTATCTTTGTTTTTTCTTCTTTAATTTCTTGATATATTTTTGGATCATTTGTGCTTTGATGTTTACGTTCTAATTCCCTTAGTCTCTCACATCTTTGTTCATACGCTTCCAGTTTAGTCTTATTTGCTTTTCCTGTTTCAACAATTAATTTACCCCTTAAAACGGCTTTTAGTGCGTCCCATAGTATTGTTGGGTCCACTTCTTCATTGTCATTCTCTTGGATATATTCGTTTATGTTTATTTTTATTCTTTCTTTCATTTTCTCATCATTTAACAGTCCTACGTTAAGTTTCCATGTTGTTTGTCGTTTTCTATTGTTTAAATATATTTCCATGTATATAGGATTATGATCTGATATTTCTGCCCCTCCAATCCAACAATTTCTCACCCTGTGTCTGTCACCTTCATTCATAAGGAAGTAATCTATTCTAGAGTGTACTTTATGGGCTGCTGAATAATGTGTATAGTCTTTTTCGAGTGGGTGTAGGTCCCTCCATATGTCTACCATACCCATTTCTGCCAGTGAGGTTCTTATGAACTTTGTTACATGTTTTTTTGTCTTCTTAACACTTGTTGTGTCAACTTCATGATCCATGACAGCATTTAAGTCTCCTCCACAAATTAGGACTCCTTCACTGTGTGTTGCTATGAGATCAAACAGATGTTGAAAAAAACCCTTGTCACTTTCTGGTGGGGCATAGATGTTCACTAATGTGATCTGCATACCATCTATTCTTCCCTTTATTATTACATACCTGCCTTCTTTATCCTGGATTTCCTGTTCACTTTCAAATTGTATTTTGTTTGAGATTAGTATCATAACCCCCCTTTTTGCTCCTCCCTTAAATGAACTGTAGTAGGAGTTCTTATAGCCAAATCTCTTTAGTTTCACATGTTCTGCCTTGCTCAAATGTGTCTCTTGCATAAATATAATTTCAGCTTTTTCCTTCTTGAATTTTCTTATTATTCTTTCCCTTTTAACAGGTGAGTTCAGACCATTCACGTTTAGTGTCATTATCTTAAGATTTTTACCCATATTCATGTTTTTCCATTTTTTTAACTTGTGCTCCTAGCCCCTTTAACAACAAAAATAACATATTTATATAAAAACACATTAAAAAAACTCGACCTCCGTACTTTGGGCCTTTCTTCTGCCCACTGGTCCCTGTTGGTGGGTGGGGGGTTTGTCTTCACAGAGTGAAGGGCCCTCCCTAGACTTCTAATTACTATCAAAGTAATAGTCATAAGTCTAGAAATGTCCAACAAATATCACTTAAACCTCTCCTAGCCGTCTGTTTCTCTTTTACCTTGTCTTCTTGGCCTTCATTTCTTCTGTGCCTTTCTTAATCTTTGTTATGATCTAGGCTTTCAGTTGAAAGCCTTGTAGCTTGTCCTGGGCCCGCTGCTCTACGTCTCTCCCCCTTCTTCCGCCGTTCACTCGTCTCCACTCCGTCTGTCGTGGTGCGTTCAGGGCCGCCGCTGCTCCAGCCGTCTCCTTCGGCACGCTCACCTCAAGGCCCCGCTCCATCATATCCCGCGCTGCCTCTTCGGCCGTGTTGTAGGTTCTTGTGCCTTCCTCCCAATGAATCCTCATTTTCGTTAGCGGCGTTTGGAATCTAATTTTTTTCTCTTTCAGCGTTTTTTTAATATTGGCATATTTCTTCCGCTGCTGCACGATTTCTGTCGGGTAGTCATGGTCAAAAAATACCTGTTTGTCGCCGATTCGTATCTTTTTTTTCCATGCTTGCGTCAGGATTCTTTCCTTTATGTCATATTTCACAAAGTTTACCACAACTGACCTGGGTGGAGAGTTTGTTTTCGGGTTCTGTGCCGGTGTTCTGTGCGCCCGTTGAATCTGCAGATCCGTTTCTCCGGGTATTTCCAGTTCTTTTTTTAAGAACTGATCCATGAATTTTGTCATCGAGTTGCCTTCAATGCCCTCCGGAATTCCAAAGATGCGCATATTGCTTCGTCGGGATCTGCTCTCCAAGTCGTTTATTTTCTCCTGCATCCTCTGCGTTTGCGTCGTCAGGGTCTGTAGTTGTTCGTTTGCCTCGCTTTTCCAATCTTCTAGTTCCGAAATTCGGGTCTGCGCTTCTGTCATACACGCCCGCTGGGAGCGCAGCTCCTCCATGTTTTCCGTTAATTTACGCTCCATTTCTCTTCGGAGGTCCATGATTTCCTCCTTAATTTCTTTTTTCAGTTCCTCCTTAAGAGCCGCTAAATCCTGTTGTAGCTGTCGCTTGAATTCTCTCAACTCTTCACCCAAACTGGCGATGCCAGCGTTCATGTTGTCGAGTCTGGTGTCCTCCATTTTCTCTGCTGTGGACATCTCGTTTTTTTGGGCTTTGCGTACAGCGGTTTTTCCTGCGTTGTTGGAGAGGAATTCTTCAATTTTACCGTTTTTGTCCTTGTGCCCGGTTCCTTCGTGTTTTCATCCCTTAGTTTATTGATTCGTTTATGTCGAGTTGGCCATTTACCGATGATTTTTAATCCGGCTAGGGAGAGCTCTTTGTTTAAGTGTTATGTCTCTCAGCCATCTTCCCGGAAGTCAAGCGGCGCTGCTATTCTTATTGATCGAAATATCCCATTTATTCCCTCTAATGTTGTATTAGATAAAAATGGACAATTTATAATAGTATCAGGTAAACTTGGCAACAAACATGTCACCTTGGCTAATCTGTATGCGCCGAATTTTGATGATGTACACTTTTTTCGCAACCTTTTTTCACAACTTCTAGATTTAAATACTCATTCTCTAATTCTTGGGGGTGACTTTAATTTGTATATGGATCTGATCTTAGACCGCTCATCCTCAAAACCTGCTAGTCTTAATAAATCTGCAACTTATGTTAAGTCTTTTCTTGAGGAATATAGCCTTACAGACCCTTGGCGTTTTTTACATCCTAACGGCAGGGACTATTCTTGTTTCTCTCATGTACACCATACTTATACCAGAATAGATTATTTTTTTGTTGACAATTTATTAATTAATAACCTTTGCTCTTGCAGTTATGATAGCATCTCGGTTTCTGATCATGCCCCTCTTGTACTTAAAATGATCCTCCATGGATGTGACTCCATGAGAAAGCATTGGAGATTGGATCCATTATTATTTACAGATGAAAAATTGGTTGCGAATATTTCTTCTAAAATTAATTTTTTTTGAAAGAAAATAAAACTCCTGGTATGCCAAATAAAACGATATGGGAGGCCATGAAGGCATTTCTTAGGGGGGAATTTATCTCATTGGCAGCATTTAAAAGACGATCCATAATACAGAAACAGAAGGCTATTTTAGATCAAATCTTGGACATTGACAGACAATATGCTCAATCTCCATCACCCGCTCTGTACAAGGAACGTATGACATTACAAACTAAACTTAATTTACTTTCTACTCGACAAATTGAAGGTTGTTTAATAAGGAACAAGAGTGAATTTTATGAACATGGCGAAAAAACTTGTAAACTTCTAGCTAATCAACTGCGTGGTATTAGAGCTAAGCAAATTATTACTGGAGTTAGGACAGATAAAGGAGAGGTGACATCTGACCAACAAGTGATTAATGATATTTTCAGGTCATTTTATTCCAAATTATATACCTCAGAATATACAACAAACTTAAAGGATTTGGAAATTTTTTTTGATTCTATTGATATCCCTTCGATTTCTTCAGAATCTCGGCAAATTCTAGACGCTCCCATCACAAAAGAAGAAATTCAGCTGGCAATATCATCCATGCAATCAGGAAAATCTCCAGGACCTGATGGGTTTTCCGCTGATTTTTTCAAAAAATTCTCTGACGACCTTGCCCCTTTCCTTTGTCAAGTTTTTTCAGAGTCGCTTGACTCCGGTACACTTCCTCCTTCATGTCATCAGGCCTGTATCACTGTGTTGCTTAAAAATGATAAGGATCCTGTTGATTGTGCTTCTTACAGGCCTATTTCCTTGTTAAATACCGATGTTGAAATTTTGTCAAAGTTGTTAGCTTCAAGGTTGGAAAAGATTCTTCCTTTTATAATTTCACAGGACCAAACCGGTTTCATTAAAAATCGCCATTCTTTTTTTAACTTGCGGCGGTTGTTTAATATTATTTATACTCCTCACCACAACATACCTGAATGTGTTATTAGTTTGGACGCTGAAAAAGCATTCGATAGGGTTGAGTGGGAGTATTTGTTTTTTTACTTTGGAGAGGTTTGGTTTTGGTCCTTCCTTCTGTTCCTGGATTAAACTTCTCTATGCTAGTCCTTTAGCTTCAGTGTTAATAAATTGTCGCTATTCTGACTATTTTAGACTTTACCGTGGTACGAGGCAAGGCTGTCCTTTGAGCCCGTTGCTCTTTGCCTTGGCAATTGAGCCGTTAGCTATTGCAATCCGTGGGAGCCGGGACTTTCTAGGCATTCGTAGGGGTGGCATCGAGCATAGGGTTTCACTCTATGCCAACGATCTTTTACTATTTCTCTCCAACCCACTTACTTCATTACCCGCTATACTCAACATTTTGGATAGTTTTAGTAGGTTTTCTGGTTATAAAATTAATCTTAATAAGAGTGAATTGTTTCCGATTAATGAAAAGATTCAAGTTCAGGATCTTGAAAATTTTCCTTTCAAGGTTGTTATTGATCATTTTAATTATCTTGGGATATGTGTCACTAAACAACTTAATTACTTGTTTAAAAATAATTTTCTCCCCTTATTTGACTAGTGCAAACTAATACTTTCCAAATGGTCCTCATTATCCTTGTCCTTAATTGGCAGAATCAATTCTGTAAAAATGACGTTACTTCCAAAGTTTTTATATTTGTTTCAATGTCTCCCCATTTTTATTCCTAAATCCTTTTTTAAGTCTTTGGACTCTCTGATTACCTCATTTATTTGGAATGGTAAACATCCGAGATTGAGGAAAGTTTTTCTTCAAAGACCCAAATCAGTGGGTGGCATGGCTCTGCCTAACTTTCAATATTACTATTGGGCAGCAAATATCAGGTGCATGTTATATTGGAAACATTTCTATCTGGAACCCAAATCACCCATTTGGATCCTTATGGAGTCACATGTGGACAATCAAACCTCCCTACCGGCAATTTTAGGTTCACCACTTCCCCTTGCTTTGTCTACACTGGGTAATAATAAAGTAGTTCATCAGTCTCTTAGAATTTGGTCTCAATTCAGGAAAAATTTCGGTCTTCACTTTTTCTCCATTAGAAGTCCAATTGCCGCAAATCATTTATTTACCCCATCAATTATTGATAGTGCATTTCATATATGGCACAGAAAAGGTTTAAAATCTTTTGCGGATTTATATTTTGATGGTCAATTTGCAAGTTTTTCTCAACTTTCCACTAAATTCGACATCACTTCTACACATTTTTTCCGCTTCCTCCAGGTCAGACATTATGTGCAAACCATGACAAAACAATTCCCTCAAAAACCTTCTGATAATCCTCTAGATGATTTTTTTATTAGTTAAACCAACTTCTAAGGGGGTAATATCAGTTTTATATAATTTAATTTCAAATTTACAATCTTCTTCTCTGGCTGCTATTAAATTGAATTGGGAACAAGATCTTAATTTTACTTTTACTGATGAACTGTGGGACTCTATTCTTGGCCAGGTTCACACTGCATCAATGTGTGCTCGTCACACTCTTATTCAATTTAAGATTGTACACCGGGTGCACCTGTCCAAGGTTAAGTTAACACGTATTTACTCGGCTATAGACCCAACTTGTGAAAAGTGTGGTAGCGCTCCTGGCACGTTGCTTCACATGTATTGGTCCTGCCCTGCATTGATGAATTTTTGGCATTCTGTTTTTATCACTATGTCTTAAGTCCTGCAATATCAAATTAAACCTGATCCATTATGTGCCATTTTTGGTGTGGCTCCAGAACTTGTCTTGCCAAATTCCAAATTAAAAGTGTTCAAATTTTCATTATTATTGGCTAGACGTGCTGTATTACTGAAGTGGAAAGACTCTTCGCCCCCTTCACATTTACAGTGGATAAAAGATATAATGTCCTGTTTGGATTTAGAAAAAATCAGATATACAGTTTGTGGCTCTGAAAACAAATTCTATAAATTATGGCGCCCGTTTCTTGATTTCTTTGAAAGACCCACGATTATAGTTTCTGAGTAGCTCATATCCCCTTTACCCCACCCCCACGTCACACACACATTTTTTTCTTTTTTTTTTGTATTTTTTTAATTATTGTTTATTTAAAGGTTTTTGTGTTTCGAAGCATTTACATTTGTTAGCTTTAAATTCTAGTTTTGCACTGTTTGGTTAAAACAAAAATGAAAATTTCTAATAAGATAAGATAAGATAAGATAAGATAAGCCTTTATTAGTCCCACAACGGGGAAATTCCAGGATTGCAACAGCACAGGGATAGCAACACTCAGAGCAACAATCAGAAGGCAAGAAAAAAAAAAAAAAAAAAAAAAAAAAAAAAAAAAAGCAAGAGCAGCTAATATACATATGTACATATTACTATAAA